>OV651821.1:33231179-33637910 GCA_927349885.1 Psylliodes chrysocephalus
AGCAGTATAAATATATAATTACACCTTACATAAAACTATTTCAAAAATGTAATGAAAGTTTTTTTATAGCGTTTGCAGATATGCCTTTAAATAAAAATTCCTACCTACCGTTTAATTACCCATTCTTTTATCTTGTATGTCTTCCTGAACTGTAAAGAGGTATTAGCAAAAATGTTCATAACGTCCTAGCTCGTAAATAATTTTTCCTACGACCACATAGAAAAGCGAGACTTACAGCTCTATTTGATGCTAAAAAATGACCCTATAGAACACGTGTGTGTATCAGAATCTAATTTATGCTCATGTGTAGATAAAAATCTACTTTTTGCCAATGTTTGCGCAGGAATCTACTTTTCGCCCACGTGTGGATAAGAATATATTTTCCGCCTATATAATAATCTACTTTGTCTTCATAAATAGATAAAAATTTACTTTCCAAATAAGCTGTCAAATAGGTTAGATGGATCGTTTCTACTTTGATCTACTTTGATCGAGTAAAAAATACGTCTGTATCCAATTTTTTTTTAAATAATGGTTATTTATTAATGTCTACTAATCATACTCTATGTAACAAACGAAATGGAAAGTGAAAACGAGAAAAAAATACTGTACCACATACTTATAATAATAACCACCCATATTTTTCATCAATACAAAGTGAGGACATTACTATTTTTCATCATTTTTAGTGTACAAGACAACATTAATTAAATAAAGGAAAATAGTGTGTATTTTTTCCTACAAAATTGTAAATATTGTTAAAATGGATTTTGAAAAAATAAGTGTTGTGCCATTTTGATGTTATGTTTATAGAAGTGTAGGTATTAAATTATATCTGCCACATTTTAGATAATTAATAAACACATTCCAAAGATACATGCTTATTTTGTTACCAGTCCTAAACAATTTCACATGGAGGGTTCTAATTGCAATAAAATGTGGTTCTTACAACGCAAATTGATGAAAAGGACTAGACTAAACTACTAAACTAGAAGAACTTTATTTACAATTTAAGGGTAGGTACAAAAATGATTTATAAACCTTAATTACCTATATAAAAAAGTGTTCTGTAATAAACTTTTTATTATATATAAACGCAGAGGATTGTTTTCAATAGATTCATTAACTTATACAACTTTAATCTTTTACAAAATAAATCAGAGGTTTGTAGGTGTAACTACACACATATTGATAAAGAAAAACGAAGGACATGTAGGTCTTTTCAAGTGTGGAAATGTTATTAGTATTCGCCAAGAGCTTGCATTATAAATGTAAAAAAAGAACAAATGATTATCAATCATTCCATTCTTGTTTACATTTATAATATACGGATGATTCTTAAGAGCCGAACTGCTAATTCTAATAAAATGTACACACATACACATTTAAAAAATTGAAAATACCTTTATTCGTTTCTTTTCTTTATCTACAAAATATTATAACAGCTTATAACAGCAATTACTATCGTCTTTATTATTTTATGTCTACATTGTCCACTTATACTTTTCGATATTGAAATTTGATATTGACATCATTCATATCTAAGATCAACAATAACTAAACTAGACAATAATTAGACCTCAACAAAACTGAAAGAAGCATTACTTTAAACTAACAACAATAATTAATATTGCAAAATTATTAGAGTTATAAATAAAATACAATTATATTTGTTCGTAAATATAATATATATCATGCTCCCTGAACATTAAAATAATGACCTGTCAAATGATTGACCAATCATCTGATGGCCAGATTATGAAGTTGGAACATGTTGATGTTAAAATATACTTTATCTAGCTCTTATAATGGTCAAACGGGTCTTTTAACGACCTCTGGTGAAGTTTTTGGAACTACGTTGTGTTTGGTGCCATATCGTCTTTTGTTTTTATATGGGATTTTAGAGAAGTTGAAACACCTATTGTCTTTCATCGTGTATAATGTCTATGTTACGGTTAAAATGTCTATGATATACGTCAATGTTATACCGTGGTAACAACCTCTGTTTGTGGTTGTTATGGGAGTCATAACGGGCTAGCCCGGTAAAAATGTTAACAGTTGTGTCTGAATTGTCAGTTGTAACTGAACTGTCATTAGTTTAAGTCACCTTTGGAAACTTCTTATGATAATATTTTATTTGATTTTAGGTTGTAAAACGTAGTAAATTGCAGTATATCATAAAACGTTATACGATACACGCCCGATACCTGATCTCTACACGCTCGCACGGTCATATAACGTGCTCGCTAGGCTCGAACGACCGTACATGTAAAGATCTAGTTAACGGTCTTATAACGTAAACTACTATTACTTGGCTAGTTTATAGACTAGCTGGATAGCATACAAACTATCCAAATGTCTGGCTATTTTGATGGAAAATCGTATTTCTACTAAAGCAGTTATAATATTAGTTGAGTTGTATACACAGATCTCAGAAACCCTAGATATTACATCGAAAATTAATTTTGACCCCTACCCTACATGCTGGGCGCCATGAAAACTGAGTTTTAAGGTGGCACTACTGACAAGACAAGATCGGCGCAAGGTTACGGTAGAAGAAGGCGTAACTTTTCTTGTGAAACTTTCCACAAATATTTGTCTTGTTAATAAATATTTTTTTATAGTTTATTGTATGCCATACCAAAATATTTTCGGAATTAATTAATAATGATTCATAGCTATAGAGAGATCATTGATAAATAATTGTTTGAAATCACCGCCTAAAATGTCACGTTTCGCGCATGCGATGATCGACTGGGATACACTGCTTCAATCTAGTCGACCAGAAAGATTGTAAAAAAGACTGGCCCTTCGGGGCATTCTAAAATTAATCTGTCTTGATAAATATTAAAATGTAATTCATAAAATAACATTCACACTTAGGAAAATAATAGGCGTCTAATGAAATAGATCGTCTGTCAAAGATATAATAATAATAATAATATTCTCTCTAATTCACCCCTTAACGAGTGAATGTCAACTCCTGGAGCCGACTGAGCTTGTGTGGGGAAGGAACTGCTAGTATTATTACTATTATTTGGCATGGCGCTTCGGTGCGACTTAAAGATGAATGATGGTGCCATTTGACTTACAGGTGAGAAAAACCCGGAAAACCTTTCAACTTTAAATTGTATGAAATGCTAATTTAGGATTTATATGGTAATAGTTTTATTTGTTTCAAAAAATGTTTTAGAAACTTCGTGCATGAATGAGAATCTTTCGTACAACTTAAAGCATTCCCTTTTTCGTCGCTCGCTTCTAAATGCGCTTATTTGAGAATATAGTCTTCCTGTACTTGGTTCGTAAATGACTGTTGTTAGGCATGAGAATAAATCTCGGAGTAATACCGTCTCATTATTTTTCCAATATATCTAACCAAGTTCAGGAATTGTGTCATCAGTTGTTGATTATATTCTCAACTTGAAAAAATGGATATTTTATTTTTCAGTAATAAGAGGAAGTGAGTTTTGTTCCATTTAATTCTCCTTTTTTGTCCGATCTACTTATTTTTTTATACCTAATCTATCAGTAGTAAAGGAACTAAAAATCCATTTATTTGCAGTCAATGCATTGAGAAAAGGGATCACATTTTCTGTTGTTTATATAGATTTAATACATGTTCATTTGAAATCGAATTAATTTAGTTAACGAAAGAAAGCTAAGTGCCTTTGTACTTTTAAGTTGGTGCTTAATTCTACAGTGGTCTCTAAAAGCAATGGCATTTAATTTGTCCAACTTTCTCTAGGTTTCAATAATCAACTGTTTTCTTTTTCAGCATCATATTAATATGTAATATAAATGGGTGATACAATCAGTTTAGTATTAAACCGAAACTTTTTAAATAATATTTAAAATTTAATGCAATGTCTCCATTGCTAAACATATATTTTAAGTTACTTGTAAATTGAATTAAATTTAAATCATATAATTTTCATTGGAATTCATTTATTTATAATTTAAGTAGGTAGATATAACCAATATACTACGATCGTTGCAATTTGAAATCTAGTGTAATGTGTGCAAATAGAATTTCAAGAACGAGAAACTTTAAAAAACCTTACTGAACAAAATTAGACAAGCCAAAAAGATTTGTCAAAGTTTTATTCCTAATTTTAACCTATAAATTATTCATCTCATTCACTCACAACTAATAAATAACAAAGTGCATATTGTCAATGTTCACCTATTACTGAACACAAAAACTAAAAATCAGTGTAGCCACATAATCCAGTAATAACGGCGGCCAGCATACTCATAGCGGTATCTAGACTTTCTGGGAGCTATGTTTGTATACCACCTAGATAGTTTACAAACTATACAAGATTAATCGCCAAAGTACATAACACAAGAAAAGTACACAAACTAACCGGTGTAAGTCCATGTACTATTTGATTTTCTTAAAATTCGTTTTTTCTTTTCTCGATATGTTTTGGTGTTAGGAAAAGGTAACATTAGAAGATGCTTCAGCGCCCAGCTGGTTGTTTTTGATATTTTGTCAGCATTTTCGAGCCGCACTTGAAAAGATCATAATATATATGGTTATTAGCCATGGTAAGGATTTCGAGTGTTTTAGGTTACTTGAAATTAAATAGAGGCATTCGGTTATTTTAGCGTTTCAGAAAGGTGCTGTTCAGTAGTTGTAGGTGCGGTTTGTGAAAAGCTTGATTTATTGTGAATTGTGGGTGATAGGATTTGCAGGTGAGATTTATCACTGAGTGTCCTTTTTCTTTAGTATTTGAGTTTTTAGATAAATACCTTTAATATTTATTAATATTTAATTGTTGATTAGATTATAAAGATAACTGTTTTGAATACTGATTGAATAATTATTCGTGCGCACATAAAAATGCTATCTTAATTCCTTTTGTTCACTTCACTGCTCTGATTTCGACCTTCGGGGTCAAGCTCTAATAGGTGAAGCGAGTATGTCGCGCGTCTAAATCCCTTCATACTCATTGCACGCTCAGTACTAGTAGAAATGTGGGGCGTATTGCGTATCTTAATCCCTTTACGCCATAAGGGTATAGTATCTAGGCAGAGGTCACGTCGCACGTTATACCCCTTCGTGACCATATTTCATACTCCTAGGTACTATGCCTTGAAAATGAAATAGACAAAACAGTAATAAGTACATTGCGTGTCTTTATCCCTTTGTACTTGGTGATTGTTCAAATAATTATTGAGATAATAAATAAGATAATAAATAATTATTAAGATAATAATAAAGATAATAAATCATTATTAAAGTAATGTTTACGGACACTCACGAGTATTTTCTTCTTTATAGGAAAACCCGACTATGTGCATTAAATGGACAGCGCCTCGACCATCAATCAAAACATCCTGACACTTGTTATTTTTTATTGTTTGGTAATTATATAAACATTTATTAATTTGTCTTTTGACCTTTGATACTAAATTAAAGTTTTATCTTTATTTAAATCTCTCTCTCTCTCTCTCTCTCTCTCTCTCTCTCTCTCTCTCTCTCTCTCTCTCTCCACTCTCACTATCTCTCCACTCTCACTATCTCTCCACTCTCACTATCTCTCCACTCTCACTATCTCACTATCTCTCTCTATCTCTCCACTCTCACTATCTCACTATCTCTCTCTATCTCTTCATCTCTCCCTCTCTATCTCTCTATATCTCTATCTCTCTCTTTTTCTTTTCCTCCTTCTTCAACCTTTTACACCGGTGGTTTTGGACAGTTTACAAACTAGCCACAGTATTTGGATAAAGTGTGAATTTAATATTGGCAGTAATACATAATAATCAACTCGCAGGTTAAACTGACCAATCCTCTTTGATTAATTTATTAGAAAAGTGTGGTTATCTTTATGGTAAGTGTTGTGTGTTGTTTACTGCGGTGTCTTGTGAAATTTGTTTAAGAATAGGTATTTGACTATTAAAAATAAATCATCAGCAACAATTTGAAAACCTACTTTTGGAAGTTTACGAATAAAAGTCGCAAAAATTAAAATTAATGAATGACAGTGATTATAGTAAAGTAATTATTTTTGTCACTTTTGTTTTTTTTAACTGATTTTTTTAATAGTAGCAATATTATGTTGTACATAAACACACTTTATTTATCCAAGAAATATTTTACTATCCTGAACTTAATTAACCAAAAAGGATTGGTCAGTTAACATACTAACCGAAGAGTTGTTTATTATGTGGTACTACTGCGTGAGACATACTTCAGGATATAAGGTCATAGAACACTGTACGACCATCGACAATTAACATTATGTAATGGTCTTAAAATGTAGCTTAGGTACCATTAATTTACATAGATAGGCAATATTAAATAACATTAATCACATCTACTTCACCTGTTAAGAATTGACCATATTAAAAAATTAATTTAATATAATATATACAACAAATTTTTCAAATTTCAAAGTTTTAACGTTTCTAAAATTTTTGTGGAAATTCTGATATTACCAGTAACAGATTTATAAAACTCAACAGACAAGCGATAATTATGAAAACTTTTTTTGGGGTTGTTAAAAGAAAAACTCCATTATATCTAATCACCTATACGAAACTTTGAAAAACTTTTCTTTCAGAAGTATAAGTTTTTCAGTAACATCCATATGTCCCAATTATATAAATACGTAAACCTACCAAAAA
The DNA here is from genome assembly GCA_927349885.1 of Psylliodes chrysocephalus. Taxonomy (NCBI): domain Eukaryota; kingdom Metazoa; phylum Arthropoda; class Insecta; order Coleoptera; family Chrysomelidae; genus Psylliodes; species Psylliodes chrysocephalus. The sequence continues at coordinate 33,237,816 of OV651821.1, forward strand.
ATTAGAAGATTGGCTGAAGAAAAATATGAATAAAAATAAGTGATAATAATAGTTTGTGCAACAAGAGTGGATATGGATAATCCACTCGAGTTGTGCAGAAAACTTAAGCTGGGTCTTTTCAAACAAGGCTCATAAATATAAATATAAATATAAATATAAATATGGCATATTTTATTACCTACCAATAAATGCAGCAAAGTTAAACAGGAATGTAAATATATTCCTTTAAAATAATATATTCATTTATAGTAATAAATCCGAGGTAATATCCCTATACTTCAAAAACAGAAATCAACATTAAGATAAAATCACTTCAAAATCTATTGTTTCATATAACTAATGTCATATTTTTCAAAGTTTACTCTGACGACATTCATAACAATATAGTTTGTTCCAAGGACTAAAGACAATATCACCTTGTATAGATCGTTAAAGCTGCTGGTTAGCGTGCTTTATTTGCTCTATATAATAGGCTTGTTTACAAAGTACCTGAAAAATCGTATAAGTAGAGTCTTGGGAGAGGATAATCGAGTGGCGAATAGGGATGGAGTCGAATTTACAGGATAATCAGTTTAGATTTATGCCGGGAAAGGCTGATTTATACTCCTAAGATAGTTATGGAAAAATGTACATTAAATAAGCAGTGAAATATGTGCAAAGAGAAAAATGAATCAAGATTGGTTTGCATAAAGGTTCAGTCTTGACATTTTCTTCTCTTTAAGTTACAATATTACAAAACATAATATACAAAAAAGTTTTGTTATTTAATGTATAGAGTTGAAGAGGAAAATTCGAGAGACGCTAAAATGGTGGTTCCCACCTTATCGAGACTGAGGCCCACAAGGGTAAACTCGTAGCGTAACAAAAACGAGAAATGATTTAACGTGGAACGAAATACCGAAAGCCGAGAGTAGTATTAGTACGTTGAATTTTTTGGTTTGTGAAGCATTGGCATTATTTAGGTTAAACCATGTGATGATTTTCACAAGTCTTGATTTTTAAAACCATTCTATATCGCCTTTTGATTAGGATTTAAAAACTTGTTCGAGCAATTTATCCAATAATAATTTACCGCTTAAGACTGCTCATGTAAAATATTTGGGCTTCTTACTTCGCCTATTTATATTCTATTAATAAAGGACAGAAGGATGAGTATTGCAACTATGTTAAAAGAAATAAATTGGCTTTCAGTTCAGAATTATGTTCAGTACATGACTGATATTTATTAATAAAATAAAAATTACATAGTACCATCGAATCAGATCTATTAGAAAAAATTCAATATAATTCGCAATATCACAACTATAATACAAGAAAGCAATCTGACTTTCACTGACTTTCATGTACGGCAAGCCATCACTAAAAGTTTCCAAAATACAATTTTTATTAAATAAAATTTAATAGAATGCCTACATAAATTAAAAAAAAAAACAATAAATGTATTCAAAAGTAACCTCAAACAATACTTGATAAATAAACAGAACGGATATACTTTCTTGTGATAATACTCTTTTAACCTGCCCTTTTTAAGTACTTCCCTTAATTTATTGTTATTTTACCCCTCGTTTTATCCGCATTTATTATAGATTATTTGTTTCGAGATAATGTACTTTATTTTAAAAAATTACTTGATGTTATATTAAGACTACTTACTATGTTAAAATTATTAATAGTTTTGTGAAGATAGGTTATAGCAACTTATAGCCACAAAACTATTTTTGTGTTAAAGTAGATCCATAGAGAGCAATGTAATTTACAACGGCCTTCTTTCAACATACAAATAAACTTTATAATTAAAATGAAAAACACAACAAAATACCTCGGTATCATAATTGATCCAAATTTGAAATGGGTATTATATCCTACCTCTTTTTTAGGTAATAAAAAAGTGCTTTGTATAAGAACATTATATTATCTGTCTTGCTGTACCTTTATTTATGGAAAGCCTGAATTGAGATATTTATTATTTGCAATAAATATCAAAAGCAGTATACATTTTTAAATAATTTGACATTTAAGAGCCATTCACAGATCACAGTTGACATCTTGATACTTGACAGGCGCAGCCAAGCATTATTTTAATTTGTGTCAAATAAAATGGCCGGTTATTTATTCTATGGGGTTGCGACAGAAAACCAGTAAATTTGATGAAGGTGTTTTTGTGGCTAGGGGCGAAATAGTAGTACGCTTAATAGCACCACTATAAAAAAGTCATTTTTAAGAAACTGCTTATATATTTTTCATAAATTGGCAGGCTTGGCGACTAATTTCGAATGAAAATAGCCTCCAAAATGGCTATATGGTTGCAAGTATGAAGGTCGCAACCCGCCTTAGAAATTTCACCTTTACTATCAACAGTTGTTGTTTGACAGGTCGTTAGAGAATATTTGCAATTTATGGAATGTAAAGAATGTTAGGAATTTTGAAGTTATTAATAATTGGAATTCCTAAAATTGTCACATAAGGAATGCATAGGCGGATTTTAAGAAAATTGTTATTAAAGTAGGATGAACCGAAAATTCTGAAAATCAATAGGGTTCTAAGTTAGAAGTAATTATTCAAGAAAATCAAAACCGCAAGTCAATCAGAACTTTCGTTCTAGAGTTATCGTACCGACATACATACACACAGACGACCAGACGAAATTTTTTTTTGGATTTTCGGACTCAGAATAATCAGAAACATGAAAAAAGTTTTTAAAAATTTGGGTCAGAAAATTTTTTCGTCTGCACGAATGCAATACTGAGGCCCCATAGGAAGGGCCTCAGTAATAATTGATTAAGCGTCTAAGATAATAATATATGTTACTGTTGATAACTTCTCTGCATTCTACAAAATCAATTCAAGTGTTCTGTACCCACATAGCTGCCGTCCCTGCAACTTTGATTCTTTTTGGGGAAATATTTTATTTTCCAACAAAAATACATTTTTGGTCTAAAAAATGATTTTTTTGAGTTAAATAAAACATTTTTCTACGACTCCTTACCAAAACACTTCTTTCGGATACAGGACATTTAAATCCCATAACGTTAACTTTTGTCTCTAGTGACGAAAGTAAGTTGTTGCTTACTTTCACATATTATCCGCCACGTATCTATAATATTTTGGTAGCTCATAATTATCGAAATCTAATTGCGTTCACTTCAGTTTTATTGAATTAAAACCAAAATTAGATTATAAAAATACTGTAAAATTTAAAACAACCCACATCTAGTTGTCTGCTTTTAGTTGCTTATTGGAAATTTTAACGATCATTATTCAGTTGTTAAATATTGAGTCAAGGTTTTTTGTTGCTAATACAGGTAAACTAGGTAAAAAAAATAAAATTAGGATATGAGACCTACATTAAATTATGTGAAAAATAATAAAATTGAGCCAAAAAATTTGGACCTTTATTAACAACTTTTTTCTCGAATATTTACAGAAAATTTACTATTGTGCAACAAGAGTGGATATGGACAATTAGGATAAAATAACTAATTTAAAAATAATTTATGACTTTTACTAATTTATAAAATAAAATAAACACGAAAAATTGATTTAATTTAATTAGTCTCCATCCTAGATTTAAACCCGGGCCTCTCGTATGGCAGCCAAATGCGCTAGTCTCAGCTCCATCGACACACTTAACATTTTAGTTTTAATACTCGTAATTACATTGATTTTATATAGTTTTATTAAAATCTTTATTTGTAAATATAGATGAAATAAAAATAGAAATGCTATTATATACTCATTTTAATGTATATTTAATCTCAATAACAAAAAAATATACTGACAGTTAGTTTGACAGAATTGTCACTTATTTAAAATAAAAAATAAATAATAGTAAATAATAAAAATATGAACTGTAATTGGTGAACTTCATATTTGTGCAGTGTTCTTACTATGTAGAAGCGATATGGAATATATTCGTTCAGTTGAACGCAATGGCATACTTTTTCGTTTTGTAGTCTGTACGTAAAATAACTAATATCAATGTGGGTGTAGAAAAAAATATTTATTATTCAGTTATATAGCCAGTAGTTATTGCAGGTAAACAAAATTAGAAACCTAGCATTTGAGATAATAAAACTAACAAAAAAATTAAAAAAAAAACCTACGTTATTAAATTGAAGTATTGCTTCTCGGTCGTAGAAAAAATAGTACAGGCAACTCTCATGTAAACGTTATTTAGAATTAATTAGGTATAAATTATATTTTTCATTGTCATTTTTCGGACTATTAGAACACCATTTCAATACCTCGGTGAACTGTTTTTTATTTGTGTGGTGGACGTCGGTTATTTCACAATAAAAGGTCCATTTTCTGCGGCTTACATTAATCTGGAGATTCGATTAGAAACGGAAAGGAACTCGTTTTTGTCGACATTGTATAAAAGAAATGGAAAAACGGCTGATCTCGAGAGACGATTCCAACATGACGAAGCGATTTCAATAACCAAAGGGCAGACGTGAAAAAAGTTGATCTACATTTTCACTTTTTTCGTGATTGATATATGGGTATCAGCACAGATTGTTCCTCGAGGCTTGTTGATTACGAAAGAAAACAAATTTTACCGATTTTTTTTTATTGAAAAGTTTAAAAGATATCCTATGCCTCCGTTGAATTATAATTAAAATGGTAGTCAATTTTAATATACATAAAAAAATATTGCAAATGAAAGTTGGTCTATTTTTATAATTAATTTTGGAGACGTACATCGAGTCCTTAGTTTTTGCCAATGAAATTCGTTTTTTTAATGTTTTCCATCAAAACAAATTGTAAAAGGCATAGAAGTAGGTGGATACCATGTAGAGTGTGTCTCTACTGTTTCTCATTTGAAAGCACTTTAAGAGAAATATGAAGTGGGATGAAACCATTAAAATCAATGTACTCTTTTTGAGTTGTTTTTTTCGCCCATTTATTAAAAAATAAAGTGGGTAGACGTATTTTTGTTTTTATTATACATGAATATAATAATTTCGTACGATCGATAATTATTAATAAATTATTATGCTGTTCTATTTCACAAAATTACAATCAACCGAATTCATGCGTAAAATAAATTCAAATTACGATTATTTTAGGGTTTTAAACTAATTTTACCAAAATCGTTATTTAGGTATTCGAGCTTCAACATGAATTAAAATAAATTTGATATGGAATATTATATTTTAATTATATACATGTTTCATAGGGGAGTGCAAATACATTAAGAGTGTGTATAAAACCATGGTGGTTATAATTAACCCATATTTAACCCTTTTACTCAAAGCATATTTAATTGAATAAATACAGCAATTTAGTTTTTTTTTTTTTTTAAATATTATAGTTTATTTATTAAAGTAGTAACCATTTATACATTTAAAAGATTCAAAAGTGGTTAACGGCTGTGTACACGTAGGTTAGATTAGCAAAAAAGTATTCGTATTTCGTGCAAAATTATTCATTTTTTTAAATTGCAAAGCGCTTTCGACATAACGCCATCATCAGTGCTCATCTACAAATATTGTGGGTGTAAATATATAAATATAAACTAGAAATTTGAGACAAAACAATTAATTTAAAAAAAAACTGTTAACAAAGAAGAATAGAACAATAGAACCCTTAATTGTTCAAATCGAACCTCAAGAACCATGAGCTTGTGTAGAGATAAGAGGTTAAGCCGCAATAATTGTCCGAACTGGATTTTGTTTACAGTTAAAAACAAGTTAAAAATTAAGAAAGGGAGGATATGTGATAAAAATTGGTTTGAATTTAGAGGAAGATTAAAAAATTAATTTTAAAAATACGTACAGCCGTATGCATAGTCGATCGCCAGCGGGCGAAAGCCCAAAAAGCTGGCGACTCGCCGGAGATTGTCACCGGAATGTCATTTCACGCAAGTTTTTATTTTCTTTTATAGGGATTATCACCGGTATCTCTCGCATTTTATTCATGATTCATTTCTTAAAACTCAAAAAATAATGAACGAATATCAAATTTTTCCCTATTCGCTCCGTGCGCGACAGCAGCGCCAATTCGTTTTGGTACTAATGGACTATTTCTGAGTATACTGACAAATACAATTTTTAATAGAATTCGTAATTAAAGAGTATAGATGTTAGTTTTAATAAAAGTATATGGATTTTTAAAACAAGAAAAACATCAATTTATTATTATTATATATTTCTATCGCTTAAATTAAAGAAAATTATGTATAATCGATAAAAATCAATAAAAAAATATAAGCAGGCAACAGTATTTACTGGAAAATGTATGAGAAGTTGCCTAAGTCTAATAAGTTGTCATTGGAGAATTAGCCTATTCTGTCAAAATAAAAAATACCATTAAATAATAGCGTGAAGTTAAAATGTATAAAAAATGGATAGTTATTTATATTTTCATTTTTGTTCCAAAGAAAACAGAATGAATGATTAAAACTGGTTTCCCATCAGTAAGTTACAAAATTGCATTCCAACCACACATAATAATCAAAGGCAGAAATCTTGAAATCTAGTCCTGGCTGAATGAACATTTAAGAATAAAGGGATATTAAAGAACATAAAATGATAATTTATTGTTTATTTAAAACCTTTCAAGTTTCTGATGTCTACTATTTCCAGCATTACTGTTATTATTACAAAAATAAAGGTAATTTTTCTTCTTATTGTACACCTATCCATTTATTTCTTTGATTTAATTTCCACTTTGCTACTGAAATTTTTTATATAAGTTTCACTGTTTTTTTTGCTAGTATTTGTACAATTTTCAACACAGCAACTCCGGTAGCTTATTGTATTGTTTTTACCTACTTTTTTGAAAAAAAAAAAAAAGTAAAATGTATACGTGTATTTGATATGCCAAAATTACAAAATATCGCCCTAAAATGCACGAATTATCCGCAGCTAGCGCTAGTATCGCTTTTGTGTCCCTTTCCATGACTTTGCACGGAGCGAATAAAAGAACATGAAAACCTGCGTGAAATGACATTCGGGTAACAATCTCCGGCGGGCGAGTCGCCAGCTTTTTGGGCTTTCGCCGGCGGGCGAGTCGCCAGCTTTTTGGGCTTTCGCCGGCGGATCGCCAGCGAATCGCTGGCGATACGCCGAAATGAATCTCTGGCGAGTCGCTGGCGATCGACTATGCATACGGCTGGTAGTGTCACAATGAATATTCAAAAAGTTCAGCAGTCATCTTCTTAAATAATAATAATTAGGTGCGTCCCACCTTGCTAAAATTTTCTAAATATTTTAATTAAAATTGTTATTGTGAAAATTTAAATCCATGGTTGGTATACATATTTGTTTAAAATTCAATTAAATTTATTTTACAGTATATACTATCTTTAAACGGTTAAAGTAACAGCGACGACAGGTGACATGTCGGCGCTGGTATGACAAATGTCAAAAGAGAAAGGTCGATTCTCTCGCCAGTGTGAATCAAGTTACTCCAGGTGTAATTCGAGTGAGAGTAAAGATGGATAGAAAAAGAAGTTATTATATTTATTTTATTTTCAAAAGTCTGAAGGAATAAAAAGTTATCGAAGGATTTAAAAAGTTGAAAGTGAATTTATATGTTAATTGTATGATGGATAATGTTGAAATATTTTGAGGAAGTTATAATAAAGATTGATCAAATTTGAGAATTATTTAGAGTGTAACTTTAATTTTATTCTAAAAAATTCTAAAAAATTTTATTTATTAAATATTTAATTATATTTTTTGATTCAATGTCGAGACAAAACAACGACATAACTCACGTGATTCTGATGTGCCAGCAGAAGATGTCACAACAGAACCCGCAGTCCCTATAGGTGAATCTGATGTTTAAACCTAAAAATTTAAAGTCGCTCGACAAGCGTACTCATGGTTAGAGAGAGATAAAAATGGGAACAAAAAACACAAAAAGCAAAACCAAAAAGTGCCATGATTTAAGAGGTAGGCTCTAATCAGCTTATTTTGGGCGACTCGGACTTATTATCATTATTGAGGGTTAACTAAGTTGTCTATTGAGTGGTATGAAATTTCTGTTAAGATTGACTTGACAACAACCTTTGTCTCAACACTCAAATAATTCACTATTAACTACACAAGCTCAAAAGCTTTAATACTTTTGAGTCTTCTTTTTTATTCTGTATTAACTACGATTTGTAGGATCTCAATATTGCCATGAGCGTGGTCTTTCTTCGTCTTTAACTGCAAATATATTGATCTTATTTTTAACAGTCGGTATCTTCAAATCTCATTTCTATAATACCACGGTATGTCTACAATACCTCAAATCACTTTGATATGAAATATTTGAATTTTCTCTTTATTGATATTTGCTGCACATCCCCAAAGCTGGATCTCATAGAGCCAGACTGGTTTTAAAATATGTTTTTAAAACAATAAATTATTATTTAAAGTCAGTCTTTTCTTTATATTCAAATATCCAGGTTCATTTCTAGGTATTTTATCATAGTGTGGTATCTCATTATTATTAATGATTACAGGCAAATATTCCTTTTTTATTTGGTAAAGCTAATGTAATCTCATTTTCTTTAATTTATTCTTGTTCTCAACGTCTTGGTCCATTCAATTACACTGATAGAATGATCAGGAACAGGGTAATCAGACAAAAGTCTACTTGCTTCAGGACTAAAGATACCTGGGATATGCCCCAGGATGAAATGCTAAAGAAGTACAGTTTTGTGAAAACCACAGAGCAAGAAAGAATGGAGCCAATAATCTATCGTGCTTGCAAAACCATAGAAGAAACTGGAATAGGAGTGTATGGGCCGAGAACCAAGCACTCCAAAAGCTTTGGAAACTACCCAAGCATCTTCCAGGTGGAAATTCACGCCATCGAGAAGTGTATCCAGTTTAACATCGAGAGAAACTATCATAAATAAGAGATTATCATCATGTCCGATAGCCCAGCAGCCATTAAAGCGCTGAGCCCTTACGTAATCAGCTCAAAAATGGTCTGGAGATGCATAGAACAATTGAATGAGCTAGGCGATACAAATAGAGTTACTCTCACTTGGGTCCCGGGACATAACGGGGTACAGGCAACGATATTGCAGATAGTCTTGCAAGAAAATGGGCTCAAACTCCCTTTGTAGGACCTGAGCCGTTCTGCGGTATCAGCAGTAACATAATATTAGGAGATATTAAAAAAAATGGGTAGTAGAAGAACCGATAATTGGAACAATCTCTTGAGGCTGAGACAGGCTAAGATACTTCTGGGTAAATATAACCAGAAAAAATCGTAAGCCGGCATCTGCCTGAGCAAGAACAGGCTACGTATTGTAACAGGGACCCTTACCGGGCATTGCCGACTAAAAGGACACCTTAGTAATCTGAGAGTAGTATAGGATAGTGAGTGCAGAGTTTGTGAGGAGGAGGACGAAACCTCCATTCATATTCTAACTGAATGTAGCACTCCGTAATCCAAGGGCACTATACCTAGGTGGCTATCAAATAGAAGAGGGAGATTTACCTAACTTGAAGGCACTCCAAATCCTACACTTCCTTGAGCAGATTGGATTGGAAGGGTCGTTATAGGCATTGGGATATTTCCTTGGTGCATTAGCGATAAAAATGGGCACAATATATATATTTTAGGTCAAAGTGTATTAACACCCCATTCACAACATAACATACACTGATACAGTTTATCTATATTGTTCGTTGCCATGTCACACTGCTAGGATAGTTGTATCGTCAGCATTAACGTGTATATAATTTTTTATAACCAAAATACATTAGGATTTGTCCATTTCATGCATTAGTCATAACTTACGAACCACACTATATATTTTTTCACATTAGTAAGCACTTTCTTTCTGTGCCGATTGTAATACTGACTATCGTAAATAAAGAAATTTGTAGTGCAGACCCGGTTTTATAAAAAAATTGGATTATATATCAGAAAAACTGAATTTACAGTGACAAAACCAATGATCCCGTACAGCTCGGTCGTTTGTTGAGACAAGCGATTCCAACGGACTTCCGAGGGCAAATAACTCGCTTGAAAGTGGCTTTAAATATTTTGCCAGGGCCCTACTGCTACCATATCCCATTCTCTTGTGCCATCTAACGGAATTATGTGGGTCATTTGCGTTGGAACTTCTCTTTATTGTTTCTCGGTTTGGATTTTCATTTTAACTTTTTTGATTTAAAAGAATCAACAATAACCGGTGATCAAACTTGTTGTTCAGATTCTGATGATGTAGTTGTGGTTGTAGTAGATTTTTTATGTAGGTATATTTTCAAGGAAAAGTGTTAATTTTTGAATTTGAATATTTCTCGGCTGTACTGACTGAAAGACGACATTAACTTACGGTTTGTTAAAACAGTGCGCGATTCCACAGAAATCTAACAGCGCTAATACTATGGGACTGTTTAACTCGAAATCAATTTAAGTTTGATGCAGTCGTTCAACTGATTATACAACAGACAAAGTGAATACCAGAATTGAATAGTATCCGGCTACTTACGAATCAAGATACTTTATATTATGTGTCCGAAAACTGTATTCGTTTTTTTTATAATTTTGTATCCTGTATTTGGATGACGAATTCGAAGAATTTTAGGAATGAATCCGGTAATATATATACTGCACCACACCGGTGTATTTTGTACAGGCGTACCTCAAATCATATATACCACACTTGTAACTGGATCATACATATTACATAACCTTATAAAACCAATGTATTTCCTTGAATAGTTATAAGCCATATATATATATATATATATATATATATATATATATATATATATATATATATATATATATATATATATATATATATATATATATATATATATATATTTTTTTTTTTTTTTTTGAAAAACCCTGTAGAATTAAAAATAAGATACGTTTATTTCTATATTCCATTATTTAAGATCCAACTTCAATTCACAAATAAAATATAGTAAAAGAAAATTTATTAGTTACATGATTTGTATTTTTGTTTTAGTGCACCCAATATTTTTTTACAACAACCTTTAACATTGCTGTGTACTACATCACCAAGGATGAATTAGACAATTCACCCAGTATAGAGACAGTCAGGATTCAGTATCAAAGGCACATGTATACTACTAGGACCACGAAGTTGTGAACGTTTTATTAACTCTATTCCAACAACGAAACAAATCGAAAAACATTATTTTAATTCATTTTAAAAAAATTCTTAAAAGTATTCTCAAGAGCAGAACGACTCAGGTCCCACAAATGGTGTTTAAGTCCCTTTCCTTGCGAGACTAACTGCAATTCGTTACCCTGTACCCCGTTATTTACCGGGACCCAAGTGAGAGTAAGTCTATTTCTCTAGCCTAGCTCATTCAATTTTTCTAGGCATCTAAATACCATTTTTGAGCTGATTACGTAAGAGTTCAGCGCTTTGATGGATGCTTGCCTATCGGACATGATGATAATCTCCTGTCTAGTTTCTCTCGATGTTAAACTGGATACACTTCTTGATGGCGTGAATTTCCGCCTGGAAGATGCTTGGGATTTTCCCAAGCTTTCGGAGTGCCTGATTCTATGCCCATACACTCCTATTCCAGATCCTTCTATGGTTTTGGAACCACCCGTATACCACTGAATAACATGTTCGATTGCAAGCGCGATGGATTCTTGGCTCCATTCTTTCTTGCAGCCCAGCTCTGTGCTTTTGAAATTTTTCACAAAACTGTACTCCCTTTTCATTTCATTCTGGGGCATATCCCAAGTATCTTTAGCCCGGAAGCTAGTAGACTTTCGTCTGCTTACTCCGTTCCTGATCATTCTATAACGTGCCCTTTTTGCCACATTGTCTATCATTAAATGTAGAGGGGTACGGTTTAATATCACCTCGATTGCGGCCGTAGGACAGGTTCTCATTGCACCTAAAAGTATCCTTAAAAATATTCTTAACAGTATTTATTCTTAAATGTATTCTTAAAAGTATCCTTATAATTATTCTTAAAAGTATTCTTAAAAGTATTCCTAAAAGTATTTTTAAAAGTATCTTAAAAGTATCTTAAAAGTATTATTAAAAGTATTCTTAAAAGTATTCTTAAAAGTATTCTTAAAAGTATTCTTAAAAGTATTCTTAAAAGTATTCTTAAAAGTATTCTTAAAAGTATTCTTAAAAGTATTCTTAAAAGTATTCTTAAAAGTATTCTTAAAAGTATTCTTAAAAGTATTCTTAAAAGTATTCTTAAAAGTATTCTTAAAAGTATTCTTAAAAGTATTCTTAAAAGTATTCTTAAAAGTATTCTTAAAAGTATTCTTAAAAGTATTCTTAAAAGTATTCTTAAAAGTATTCTTAAAAGTATTCTTAAAAGTATTCTTAAAAGTATTCTTAAAAGTATTCTTAAAAGTATTCTTAAAAGTATTCTTAAAAGTATTCTTAAAAGTATTCTTAAAAGTATTCTTAAAAGTATTCTTAAAAGTATTCTTAAAAGTATTCTTAAAAGTATTCTTAAAAGTATTCTTAAAAGTATTCTTAAAAGTATTCTTAAAAGTATTCTTAAAAGTATTCTTAAAAGTATTCTTAAAATTATTCTTAGAAGTACTCTTAAAATTATTCTTAGAAGTACTCTTAAAAATATTCTTAGACGTTCTCTTAAAAGTATTAAAAGTATTCTTAAAAGTATTCATAAAAGAATTTTTAAAAGTATCCTTAAAGGTATTCTTAAAAGTATTCCTAAAAGTATCCTTAAAATTATTTCTAAAAAGATATTTAAAAATATTCTTAAACGATCATTAGAAGTAGTGTTTAAAGTTCCTTTAAGGTATCCTTAAAATAATCCTTAAAAGCATCAATAAAAAGTATTTGGATACTTGCATCCGAATACATTTTTAGGTAAAAGTATTTGTACTTTTTTAAAAAATATCCGGATACATTGCAAGTATCCGTGTTTGGCACTAGGATATTTTTTCCTGTATTCGACCAAATTCTGGTGAATACTCAGAAGAAATTAAATTTTGCGGTCTACTGTAGGGTTTTCGTGATATTTTCCCTCTCATATATTATAACAAAACAATTTCAAATATGCTATTCGAAAGTCGGAAATATGCCCGAAATTTTGTTCGTTTCCAAACGTACGTTCATTCTAGCGTAACATTATTTTGGCCTGTCTAAAGCTCGATGAGAAAATATTTCATTCACGCCTTTGTTTTGCCAATTACCTTATACAAATATTAATTATAATTTTTCTACTTCTACCATTAAAATAACCGCTACTAACGCATTACTTAATAATTTATGGGAACTCATTTTCACCAGCATGTATCAATAAAACAAGTTGAACTGATTTATATTCTAACAAACCACTTCTAAGAAAACTGACGTATGTTAAACACGACAGATTCTGCCATTGATTATGCTAAAATAAAATTTTGTTTTTCAAAATTTACTAATAATAGTTTGCTATCGAGATATCCTTTATTACTTGAAAAGTTTTGTTCCGCTTTAGCGTTTACTTCCATCCAGCTATTTGCACTATAAAAAATTGCCATATTATCAGCAAAGTCAATTATAGTACCGTAACTATCTAAAGAAAACAAAACATTAATATAAATATTGAATGGTGTAGGACCAAGTATGGACCTTTGAGGAACTCCGTACTTTATTGTTCCTGCGTCACTGAGTTTGCAGTCTGTCGAATAGATAATTTTCAAAGACTTTATCCCATATTCCGATGTCTTTTAGTGACTGCAAAAGTAGACAGTGACTGACACTATCGGAAGCTTTTGATAAATAAATAAATGTACTCAAAAAAGGTTTACTCTCATTATTGTTTTGAGTCTTAAGATGATATCTTCGGTACTTTTACCCTGAATTTACTAGTATATTGACAGTCTGAAATAATCGTTAATTTTTTTCCGATGGATTTAAACTTTTGAAAACTTTTGTTTTAGAACCTGTCTGTACATAATACATAACTAACATTTTACAAGTTACAATATATACAGCGGACGTAAATGGCAATTCAAATATTCGAATAGTATCCAACATCTCCATTATTAAAGAGTATATACGTTATTTTAGTCACAGGTTCAATTTATCTGGTTTTAGAGCATAGTTTTTGTCACTTGAGTCCCGGGAGGTGGGAAGTGGTGAAGATGACATCACGTGATATAAGTAACACCACTTCCGCCATATTGGTCCGAAATTTTGACATTTGTATGTGTAGGGGTCATTACATTGTGTTCGATTATGGTATAGTAATTTCTCTACAAAAACTATAATAAGACTGATTTAATAATTAAAATAATGATGCTTGTATAATATTAAGTTGTCCTGTATTTCTGGTGATGATTAAAAGAAATTAATTAATTTTCTATACTGACTCCAGGTGAACGATATAGAAAAACAATGCTATTGAATAGACAGAAATAAAATAATACATCGCAGACTGCGGGCCGCAATAACCCCTCCTTTCAATTGAAAGGGCGTAGTTGCTCTTTTTATGCCTATCACGTCCAAATATAATTAAGCATTTCATCTTTATTTTGCTTGATGCGTGTTAACGTACTGTATACAGGTATATATGTGAGCCGTTCAGAGAAAAAGTGGTCTAACTACATTAAAGTACATATTTAAAAAAATCGACGTTTCTGCATCTGAGCGAATTAAAAAATCAAGGATAGTTTTTACATTTTTTTTACGTATTTGTTATACACAGGCATTGAAATTTCACATGATAACCATTTGCAAAGATTGCTATCATTTTAGTTAAATGTTTAATTCACATTACCATTATTCTAGTAAGCATTTTCCAAGATTTAGGGGAAAAGTGGTACTGAGTTTCACGTACCACGTACAAGACAATAGAGTAATGGGATAATATAGCTTCAAACTGTATGTTTCTTCAATTATTACGAGTTACACGTGTACTGATATTATTTTCTCCTGAACTATATACTAATCAAAACATTTTCTAAACCCTTTTCTATAAAATTTTAGTAAGTATAATTTTTCAATAGTAATTGAAAATGATAAAGAACTATACCTTTTTGAAAACATCATCTTTATTATCCTAATACTTTGAACAAACAGGGTAAACGGCCAACAAGTAGCGCCGTAGACTCTGCGTGACGCTTTGACTTATATCACTATTCCAGCAAACGCATGATTATTGTTGAGAGGAATAACGTTTGTATACTATTTTATTTACAACCATCATATTTCGATCAAAGTTAATAAATCTCCGTTTCATTCTGAACATACCTAAAATATTACATTTAACGACAAATTACCAAGCGCGCGGTTTTCTCAGAATAATCAAGTAAATATATTGTTACTGTGATTACGGGGTAAACAACTGTCACCAATATAAATAAATGTCAGATAAAGCCGGATATTAAATTCGCGAATAATAAATATCAATAAGTAGTTTGTTGTATTTTAGTTCATTATTTTTTATTGTTTGCCATTAAATAGGTATTATAAAATTTGTCAAAAAAATGTGTTATTTTTTTTAAATATAAAAAATATTCATCTAGAATAGATAAAATGAGGGCGGGAAGTGAGGGCGGGAAGTAGATGTGTGTAATGTGACACTTCCCAACCTTCAATGACGTTAGTAATGACAACATTACATATATGGTTATAAATAACCTTATATTTTCAGCTTTTTACTTATACCTACTAAATATATTACACCCCTAGGAGCCAAAAAATGCAGAATTCCTGATTTATACCACGTTTCCTCTGAGCAGCTCATGTGTATACGAGGTATGTCTCAGAAGTAATGAGAATGAATGATTTTAAAGTGTTTTATTGAATGTACCTACAAAATAATATTGCCCCCTTCAAAGTATGCTTTTTGGAAATGCACGCAGCGCTTTTCCATTCCCCGTAACTATTCTGGAAGTCTTGTTCCGTTAGGCTGTTTCGCAAACTGTGTCGTAACTCTTTGGATGTTGTTTATTGTTCCGTATTGATAAACTTTCAATTTCTGCTTAAACGTTGGACAAAGAAAATAATCACATGAAGCCATGTCTGGAAAAAAAATGTTGCGTATGCGAACTGACATCGCTAGCTCATGGATTTTGCATCACGATAATGCCTTCAGTCACAGTTTATTGTCGGTTAAAGAATGTAACGGTTTTATTTTGCCCCATTAGAAATATATTAGGGATGAGATTTTATAAGTCTTATATAACTTAAATAATTGTAAAAAATCAAATATCAGACCTTATGGATTTACAAATATGTGTGAATTGAGGCATTTTATTTATAAAGGAGTTCTGTTATGATACCAGAAGGGTTATGTTTATTTTGATCTTCTTTTTGAATATTTCAACTTCGTTCTAATTACCCTGTCACAATTCTTCTTTTCTGGCCCTCCTTCACAGAAATTGGTAGACTCTGGTCCATCTTAGCAACACCAAAAATCTGCTTACCAGTACCTACAAAATTTTTTTGAAAATTCAAAATCACTAGATTTTGGTGAGAAATTGAGAGAGGGAAAAAACTGATTCTCTTATCTTTTGACTTTTTGATGTAAATTGTCACATTGTCGCAATTTGCATATATTTCCAAAAATATTTAAATTTTTAAATATATTTTACATCGGTTTGTAATACAAACGAAAAATTTCTTTATGAGGATTTGTTTAAAAAATTTAAAAGATAATAAATATTATTTCTCACCTTTTTAAGGTCATCCACTATCCAAGGTAGGTCAAACTAACAATTTCTGCTATTTTCTTCATTTAATATTCCTTATACTAGAGTGCTAACAATGTATTTTCTCTTTGTAGACCTTTTTAGTTACGATTTGTATCTTTACTTGGTAAAAATATCTACTCGGCTTTATGGTTAAAGGTATTTTGGACTCCTGCATGTACACCTCCTTTCATATGCCCATCCCGCTTTAAGATCCTGAAGGATACTCCTGCATGAATACGAAGCTACTACCTACCTGCTTCGACCTGGGACCTACACTGGCCAAGTAGATGCAGAACTTCTAGGAACAAACACACACAGATAAGCTTGGATGCCTCTCATAATTACAGATTGGTGTCTATTTTGCTATTTAATGATAAACTTAGGAATAAATAGGTCATATCTTTCTGTAGTCATATTCAAGGTTTTCGAACAACTTTTTCAACCACGACTTTGTTCCCTGGAGTTAGATCAAACAGAAAAAGGGACAATACAAGTAAATTAACTCCTTTCAATTATTAATTTGGTTGATTCCCTCTGCTTTAAGCAATAATTTGCTTCCCGTAACAAGTCCGGGAAAACTATAAAAAGTTACATTGTAAATATTTAGTGTACATAATTTAATCGTATGACTTACGATATGATGTAAACCATAAAGTATATATACTTTATCGGTAAATAATATTAACATTTTAAGTTCTTCCAAAAAGCACATTTTAATTTAATAATTAAACATAACCTATTAATTCTTCTAATTCTAATGTGTTACAAAGATAATAAATCATAGATGTAAAATACACTGGACTGAGAAACTCTCTACCCCTTTTATAATCTAAACTTTGTTAGTTATCAGCCACTTGCACTGGCCTTGTATATATAAAAGGATTTGGCATTTCTATCACCTCAGCAATAAAAATCCTTTACAGCTGTGCAATCAGATAATTATTCTTTTAATAGAACCCCGTAACTTCCTGGTGACAAGAATTTTTGGCAGAGAAAAACATTCCAGTACTCCTATATCCTCCCAGACATGGCTCCATGTGATTATTTACCTTTTCCAGCGCTTAAGCGGAAATTTAAAGGTTCCCATTACGGAACAATAAATAAGATCCAAATACTTCCAGAAATGTTACCAGGTACATTCGCAAGGAGACAATATTATTTTGTATCATTATCTCCAACAAGATGTTCAAAATAGCCAAAAACGGTAAGCATGTAATCATTCAGCGTTTAGCGCATAAACGAAAACGAAAGCTAAGAAAAAAAATTATTCTAGGTGTTCCCTTCATTTGATACATGGCCAACAACTGTGCTAATATCTAATGGCATAGCAACGCTGAATTAGAGAATAAAGCAGTAAGTTGATCATATTTCCTTGCGATATTTTATATCTTTTTGATACGAATAAAATATCGAATTTCGTTTGCAATTTTGCAAGAGATTTGGTTGGAAACCTACAACGTAGCTATCGTGCCGAATCGAAAAGTACAAATAAAGGTAGGTTCTAAAATGCTTCCTTCGAAAAGTCCGTGAAAAATTTCTTGATTACTTAAAAAGTATTTGAGATATCAATGTCGGGTTTTCACAAATTTATTTTTTTTAACATGTTCTTTTCTTTTGTACTGCTAATTCGGGTTACTTCGAAAACGTGACTAGTAAAAATTCTTTTGTTTTATACAGGGAGATTCATTAGTATGAAAAAATCCAACATTTCCGGCACTATTTATGATATAAAAACACAACGGCAAATTCCATATTTTAAAATTATTCAGTTACAAATTAAAAGATTTAATTTTATATTTGAATTATCCTCGCTTTTTCTATTATATCGAATAGTATGGGATTACATATATATATAGGGTATTTCATACAATATTCTCGTGACACATTTTGTTGTGGCCTACATTTGCCTAATTTTAAGTTATTTAAAGCTGTTCACATTTCACGCATGTTTAACTTAACTTACTTGCTGTTTTAAGTTTGTTTTATATTTAATTTCCATGTACCATTAAAATCGTTCATTTAATAATGCCTTAATTTATTGTTTGTAATTTAAGAAAATTATAAATATATGCAGGATATATTTTGACTCTTATTTTATTTGTTTTTAGGTAATAATAAACTAAAATAGAACAATGATTAAGTTATAAGATAGTGACTTTCAGTGTATTTTTTTTTACAGATAGTGACTTATTTTTGTGGGTGGGTTCGAGTATGGCCTATTTAAAAATGATTTGTGAAATGATTATTCTTTTGCATTTATTTAAAATTTAGACTTGTTTGGTTTCGGTAGTTTTTACACTTTTTATAAAGGATTAAAAGTTATATGCATTGGCCTGTTTGACTTCAAACAGCTAATTGATAGGCTTATTACAAAACTATCTCTTTTCGACATTAGTTATTCTTTTTAGATTGTAATTATGCAAATTAATGGTATGTAAATAATTAACTAAAACATTCTAAAAACAAATAAGTCGATATAAAAGTATTTGTTTCATTACACACCTTTAATTAGCTTCTAGTACTCTAGTTCAAATTTCTTCTCGTAAAACGAGCAACTTACATGACACCAATGATAAAACTATTATTAAATCACACACTAAACAGTGTTTTTGTTCAAAATCCACCCTCAAAGTACATGGATGCCGTTATTTAAACTAATTATGTACAAAAATAACTTGAACAAATAAAGTAAACAAACGTTTACGTGTCATTAGGCAGAAATTTTTGACTAGTACGTTGGAATCGTTGGAATGTCCAGGATACACATACTAAAGGTATGCTGACTTTCGATTCAAAATTCGTCCAAACCGCGCATGACGTAATGCGGGACGAACTTTCAAGTTATTAACCGACTTCAAAAAAGGAGGAGGTTCTCAATTCGTCGCGATATTTTTTTTTATGTATGTTTAGCGATAATTCTTTAACACGGTGTCCGATTTCAATGATTCTTTTTTTGTTAGAAAGGGGCTACTTCAGGGGTGGTCCCATATGACACTTTTCGATTGAGTAGTGTAAAATAATTTAATAATTTATATGTTTTTGTGTTAGTAGTGACTATATTTTCCTATATATAACAGGGAAGAACTAAATTAATGTTTAAAATGCCGGGCTGCGCAGTGGAGATATTTCCGAATGCCACAAAATATGGGTAAATTCTTATCGAAGAAAGGAAAAACTTAATTGAAATTGCCCTATCCATTTTGAGAAAAGTAGTTGTGAGATTCATCTTAAACATAGACGTAAGAAACTGAAACTGAATTCCACCAGGTGCACGGGCCTCATTAAACAAAGAAAATAAATCGGTATTTAAAAATTTTAGCAGATAAAACAGTAGTTTCCTGTCCCAATACAACGGTCCTTTTGAAGTAATACCATGCATTAGCAGGACACGAACATATATAAGAATAAGATAAATGAACAGGAAAATTGGTTTTGAGTATTTTCAAAGTAAACTTGACAAAACATTTTTAAATTTACCAAATAAAAAGTAATATTTTTGTGTACTTACTTTTTGTAAATAAATAATTTGTTTCTGCACACTTATTTTTATTTCACATATTAAGAAAAGAGATTGCAAGAGAACTACTACGCCCAGAAAGTACAAATTTGAGTCAAACTTGTATTTTTAGTCTATATCTTTTACTTATCTTATGGCCAGGTTATGGATTTTGTCACAAAATACCTATAATTTATGATAAAAATTAATATTTTTATTATTATAATTATTATTATTTACCTTAAACCTTCATATTTGTAAACGAATTTTAATGCTTATAATTCTATGTCCCACGTGACGTCACCGTCAGTCAGCTGCATGCGCAGGAACATACCGTTATTCTGTGTATCGTGGGAATCTCTAAATATTAATAAAGAAAATATCGAGATCTACTAATATTTCAATGAAACGATTGGAAAAATATTGATACATTGCATTGTACATCGCCGTTTAAAGATGTAGACAAACTATATTTTTTTTTTCTATTTCAGACTGAAGGATAAAATACACATTTCAGAAAATAAGTAGTAATAATAATAATAATAATTTTTGTACAGTATATTTTTATATATTCTATGCGTTATAGCACTTACCTCTATTTGAATCTGAACGTTGAATAAAGCTAACAGTTGAAATCTTACCTAGAACAAAAAGAAATAGTTACTATAATAGAAACGCCACATCGAAAGGTAAACGTCTTGCTGATTTACTTGCCAAGAAGGCAGTCAACCAAATACTTTTTGAAACTGGCCCTTCTATTGGATTAATAACATCGGTAGTGACAGGCCTAATTAAGGAATATTCCCTTGTGAGATTAAAGGAAAGATAGGATGAAACAAGAAGCTACATACTTGCCAGGGAGCTTTTAAGTTATCCTGGCCACTACTGCGAACAAATACTTGACAATGACTAGACAGAATCTGCGCCTGATCACAGGCATTCTGACTGGACATTGCTAACTACGGAAGCATCTCCATATCGGAAGTTTTACTCTAAAGGGGGTGCGAACAAGAAGATGATACCATCGATCATATCCTCTACAATTGCCCGACGCTCTCATTTACATGGCTAACACTGACCGATATAAGAGAAACACCTCTTGGCCACGTTGTCAACTACATTAAATCTCTAGGTTGGCTTACGAGATAGGGGTGCCTATCTACTCGGGAGGATGCACAATGTGCCTAGTAAGGCCTAGGTGCCGTGGGTTGGCCCATCCTACACACGTTATGGATATAATAGAAATGTTTCATTCTGTAAATACAAACTAAATCTATTGTTTGTATTATTAACTGTATTAACCATTTTTAAATTTGCATGATCAAGTTTATAACAAATCACAATATTATGATCTGTCACCTAATATGGATTTTGATGATGTTTAAGTTTGTTCGGAATTGTAGGTTAGGTACTAAATTATCGGAATTTGCGGTAAAAATCTGATCAAAAACTAAGATGGGGATCTGCACAGATCCGTCGTTATAATATGTGTAGTTATGGTACGTATGGTGTATTTGAAATGCATTAAGAAAAATGTGTTTAATGTTATTTTTACAATTTTAATACCCAAAGTGCTCACTGCAAATTTTGGCCGTCATCTGATAACAAAATGAAATACGCCCCGAAGGCATGTACAAAAAATATTGTACTTTTCCTAACGACATCTGTGCCAATCACTATCCTGAGCAAAGTATTGTTGTGATTCATTTTTAGAGTACTCATAGAAACGACAAACAACTACTATGGTTATTGTTTAAAATAATTATCTAACAAGAGTATAATTATTATTGACTATGTGTGCAAATGGTTTATCCATTGCCATCCTTCTTCCTTTCACACACACATATAATAATATTACAGGTTTCAAAGGTAGATTAACAATGAATTAGGACAAACAAAATTATCGCTTACATGTCTTATGTGATTTTTTGTACATTAAATAAATTATTTTAACCCCTTTGTTCGAGATAATGATTGGCCGAAATTTGAAGTAGTCTCTTCTACTATAACTTTGGATTATAAATTGCCATGCAAGCCATTCGGTCTAGCTCTAATATCTTAGGGCCTCTTACGGCCTCCATTTTTTCCGTTACCAAGAATATTCGATAAAATAAGACAACCTCCGAAACCTTCATGAGACGCCCATGCCCACGTTCGTCATCGAAAATCAAAGTGAACCGTTTATTCTCAAATATATGCTAGACCCGTCGAAGAATGTTAACGAACCATCTAGAAAAAGAAATTTTGGAGGTATTAAAAGCAGCGATTCTTAGTAGAAGGATGCCTGTAATATTTGAAAGAATTTTGTTCAGTTCTAGTTCAAATAAATATTGTCAATGTAAATTAGTGTACCAGCAGTGGTGGCTTTAGGTAAACATTTTGTGTTTTAGAAAAGTATATTATTAAAACTGAGAGTTTTTTGTCGTGTCATTGTGAATCCCCAATATTTTGGTTACAAGCCGCCACAGTGTATCAGTAAAAGAAAAAATATAAATCAATATTGCATTTAGTACAAATAAATTGGATTATTAAATAAAACAAAATCTTAGTGAACATAAACTAAACAATATACTAAACAATAAAATGAACAATAAACTAAATAAACTGTAAAGTGGTTCCCAAACTGGGGGTTCAAAGCAACAAAGAACGAACAATAACAAATAAAAAAAAATAAATTAAAATGTTGTCTATGGTGGTAAATGTTCATTGCTTCCCTTTTTCATGTGCATTTATTAAAACAGACCAATACATTTTCGAAAACATTTTGAAACTAAGTACACCATTATATAAATTAAGGATGGGGTTTTTCAAAAATGTATTAATATACAGGGTGTTTAATTTAAAGAAAATTAAATTATGAACTTGGATATGGGCCATTTTGATTCTTTCTAAGCATTTCATTTCCGGTATGCCCCAATAAAGTTATGATCCTAGTGAAAACCGATCGAGATATTTTATCGGGATATCAAAGAATAATTATTACTGATTATTTATCTTTATTTTTAGGATCATACCCGGATCTCTCGTGAAAAGCAAAAATGTTGTGAGGATTTTCTAACATAAAATGTATTTATATGCGCACTACTGGGTATTCTTAACAATGTTATGTGCCTCGAGAATATTGAGAGCTTTAAATTTGTGCAACGTAAGGCCATCACACTATAGAGACATTTAAAAAAAAGTGGGAAACCCTCCCATTTAAAAACTACTAGATATTTATTAAAATAAAAAGCAGCAAATTTTCATAGATTTAATACAAGATGGCACTTTTCTTAATTCCTTTTAAAAATTATCAAAATAAATACCTTCTTTTCGAAAGTTTATAAAAAAATCAAGGTTTCTCCGCCCTAAGTTTTGTTATTATAGGCTTTTCCTGGACATTTCACAAAAATCGGACTAAAAGTAAATGCTCAGAAGGAATTATAAAATTTTTCAGGTGTTCGGTTTGCTCTTAAGAAAGCAAGATATATTTCTGGATATAATACTATAAATTTAATCAAATGCTGAGGAAAGTTCAATTTTGTACAATAAACCGAAATGTGCAGATCGACATGAATAGCAAAAGTCACAAAATGCGCCAAATTTAGACACGACGGAGAGAGAGAGATTCATGCCGTGTTGCCAAATTTATTAGTATCATGTAGTTCTGGGTATCTATTCTTGAATGTCAGGGAGTAGAAATTTTGAGGGAAGAGTGAGATAAAAATACAAATTTTGTGCGTTGCAGATAGAGAGAAAAAAAACTGATTTTCTATTCCCTCGAATTCGAGAATAACTACCCTGGTAAAGTGAAATATTAAAAGAGTAAAATAGATACACAATAATTGATCTTTTAACAAAATTCAATCACACCCACACAACTTTTATTTTACATTTTATTAACTATATGTAAAAATAATGACAACAAAGAATGGGTAACTTATAATGAATAATTTGTTAGTTTTTATTATTGAACGTAATTGCAGTAAAGGAAATTTAAAAACTAAATGTATCAAATATTCCATAAAAATTCTTAAGATTGAAATCATATCGTAAAATAATAAAATATATTATCGATTTTTATAGTTCATATATATATTATATTGTGAGGAACATCAAAGAGCCCTGAGAGCATGCAATCCGGCATGAAATCCAATCCATGTTTATAAGAGATGGAGATGTAGACATATGGTCTACAGTGCTTCAACAAATAAAAAAGTAAAATAATATTCTTGTTTATCCTTACATCGTATACCTGTTCCGTGTTGAACTACAAAGAGAACAGATGGCAAATATTTAATAAGGAGGTTGTTGGGTGCAGGTAAAGGAACACCTTTTAAGAAGAAAAAAAAGTAGGGTAGGTTCTATTTAATGATTAACATTTTCGGTTCAGATTTTAGAGTGGCTAGTTTTTACAGTATGGCGTAAACTTCAAATATAAAGACGCTTTATCTATAATAGGAGAATACTCCGGTAGTGAAACATGGTTCTTATGTTGTAAATAACTGCCTTTCTAACACCGTTGACATTAAAAAAAACTGACAAGTAATTAATTATTATTATTAATTATTTCTAACTGAATGTTAATATTTATGGGGGGTGTGATTTTTGAGTCTATTTTAAGAAGAAAATTGAATATGAACGTATGTCCCAAACTCTTGAGATACAGGCTGGTAAAGTTTTTAAAAAATATAGAAGTAGCAAAACCGGACGACAAAAAATGCTTGCGAAGGGATTTTTTTATTGTTATAGACGTCTAAAATATATTCTTTCATTGGAAGCAAAAACGAAAAAAATCCATCGATAAGCAACTTTACATTGAATTTGACAGGTTACACGACAGCTCCCACCACTGGGACATAATACATGTTGTTAATCCCCCTCCCTGTATCCAACTACAAATAACAAGCAAAAACACGACGTGCCACTTTTTGCAGTCAGATGAAGGATTAAGAGAGTTGAATCCAGAGATAACCAGGAGATGTAACTACTAACAATCGTGCGGCCGTGAATAAGACATATTCTAAGGGACACAGTAGGGTATAATATCCGCTGTTATCATTATTAGTAAAGTGTGTGTATTAAAATATTCGCTCAAGAAAACGATTTACCTCCCACTCTTTTGTCACAAGCTGAATTTTTCACAGATGAAAGGTCATGATAAGGTAACCCTTATTCCGGAGGTAATACAAAATTAGACTGTGCAGAAGGGCACTATCATCAAAAATCCAGATATTGACACCACCGAATAAAGAAAAAAAAAACTAATTTTTTGGTCAAATGCACAATAAAATCTTTGTAGGGAGTAATTGTTTATACTTATTTAAAAAAAATCATTTGCATTAGCCCTTACGGCCGAAAAAAAATATAAACGTAAATATCTTGGTTTTAGGTTTTAGCCCTTCAACAATTTAGTTAAGAAGTCGTCTTTTTTAAATATACCACTCATTTAACAAAAAACGAAGGCCTAAATGAAAAAAAAAACATTCTTTATAAAATTTTTGCTTATGTGTTGACAAGGTAACAAAGTAAACACCATATTTTTTGCTTTTGAATTAACAAAGATATAACAATAAACGATGAGAGATGTCATAGGTTTATGCTGTAATTCTTTCTCATCGCCAATTTTATCGACTCTCAGTGTATCTTTCTCTTCACCTTCAAACGTAGCATAGCTCTGTTTCTCTCTACGTGCCGGCTGATTTATCACATTATTGATATGGTAGGATTTTTTAATTTTTTTTTATTATAATACTTCTCGTTATGTTCCATTGGGCAATGTGTCATATTATCTGTTTTTACTAAAGAATTAATAAGTGTATGTGTTATATTATATTAAATTACCTAATAAATTGGGAAAAAATATAGATATATTTGCATCTTTATTATATCTACATTCATCCTGTTGCAGCTGAATATATTTGGGTAAGTTATAAGTTTTCGTTTTAAATTTTAATTACGGATTTGTTGATGCAAGTAGCAAAGACAAAAATTATATCAAAATAGGAAAGCCCAAAAGTTGCATATCATTTAAAGAATATGCTCATATATTTGTAAACATTATTTTTAGAAATAAATTTAATGCTCAAATGATAGATGTGGTATTTGATCATTATAAAGGACATTCTATCAAAAATACAACACGTCAAAAGAGAGGATTTCAGAAATCAATTGATATAGAAATTGACCGACCTAATATTCCACTTCCACAACAATAGAACTTGTTTATTCTTTCGATATTTAACAAAAGACGTTTAACAAATTTTTTGCCAGAGCAACTTCTTTAAAACTCCATTCAGCAAAAGCATATTCAATTTCTAACTAGTGGCGGATTCGCGAAAATCAATAAATATGGGAAGAATTTTGAACCATCAAAAGACGATTTTTTAAATTCAAATTACGAAGACGCTGATAATCGTATCTTATTGCACATATTGTCAGCCAAAAATTCGGGGCATTCACGCTGCATTATTTATTGCAACGATACAGATGTCTTATTAATTTATTTTAAGAAGTTTTTGACTAAAGATATATGGTTCAGAACAGGGCGAGAAGACTCAAGACGATTTCTAGCAGTACATTATTTAAATTTAGATGAAAACCTTCTAAAAAATGTGCCTGCTTTTCATTCTCTGACCGGTTGTGATATAACCAGCCAATTGTCCGGCATTGGGAAAAGAACCTGTTGGAAAACCTACCTTGAACACCATTACTTTTTGGATGTATTTGGCACTGATCAATACTCTGAAAACATATTCTCTAATCTTGAAAGAATTTTCATAAAAATTTATTCAAAACTGCCAATGTTACTTCCATTAACATTTTGAGGGGATAATTGGCCTCTTCAAAAACCATCGCTAAATTGCCACTGACTGAAGACGCCCTAAGACTACATTATTTAAGATGTTTTTACTAGCTAAATATTTGGCTAAGCTTTTTAAACCCAGATGCAGCTTCCTAATGTTGAAAAGTAGATCAAGATGGAAGTCTGATACCCACTTTTAAGACTCTGCCCGACCTGCCACCAGACATAACAGAATTGACATCATGCAAAATCAAAAAAGATACTATACAATATTCTAACAATAATATTCTGTTCTAGACTGTGGAAGCAAAATTTGCAAATGCAGGAAAAAAAATATTTGCTGTATCGGTTTCTGCACCTTTATGGTACAGAAAAACTGCAGAAATAGTTTGACCACAGCCGCTAATGTTTTGGAAAATGTTGATTCGTGTGGTGAATCTGATTCTGATTAGTTTGAAAGTCTTGTAATTATAAATTTTAATAATTTATGCTTTATATACTTCCTTCCAATTATTATTATTATAATTTATTTATATTGGGGATTTATTGTATTTTGCAAAGCAATAACCTGTTTATAATTGATACTTCAATAAATACCTTCAATAAATAGTTTATATTTTCTTATTTTTCATTTTCCACCAAAAATAAAAAAAAATCTTAAAGTAATTAATACACCTTATATTCATAGTGGATAAATCAATAATCCCTGTATAAAATAATATAAGAGAGTCAAACTGATTGCATACATTTCAATACTGAGGGAGATGCATTAAAAGTCGAGAGGCTCTGCCTTTAATGTTTGCTTTCTAGTAAAACCATGACATCACTAATTGTTTATTGCTATATTGTTGTTAATTTAAAAGCAAAAAATATGAGGAAAGTACTTTTACCTTGTCAATACATAGGCGAAACTTTTATAAAGAATAGTTTTTTTTTATTTAGGCCCTCATTTTTCGTCAAATGAGAGGTATATTTCTAAAAGATTTTTTATACATATTTGTAGACAGTTGAAACCGAGATATTGACGTTTAAATTTTTTTTCGACCATAAGGGCTAATGTAAATGATTTTTTTTAAATAATGATAAAAAAATACTTCCTTCAAAGACCTAATTGAGCATTAGAAAAAAAATAAGCATTTTTTTTCTATACGGTGGTATCAATAACTCGATTTTTTATGATAATGCCCTTTTGCACAGTCTAATTTTATATTACCTCCGGAATAAGGGTAAGCTTATCATGTACTTTCTTCCCTGAAAAACTCAGCTTGTGAAACCGAAGTGGGAGGCAAAGTTAAAATAAGTTTTAATCTACACCATACCATTTCATTATTCTCGTTCTGTTTACAAAATTATTTATATATATTTAAAATGCTAAAATAATTCAACCTATTTTATTGCAACTGAACCCAAAAATTTTTGAATATTAGTTATATTAAATTTAACTAAATTAGATGTAATTTCAGTAAATTAGATGTAATAATTTTCAACAAATTCCAAAACCTAGTGATGTTAGATTGGAAGTGGCAACAGGGCTTACACCGGCATGGAAATTTACGTTATGTAGTATGAGCTCGCGCAGTTATTCATTGATAAAACTACGTAAAATCCTTCTCTCTATCCCTTCTCTTACTTCTCACCTTTCGTCGCCTCGCCCCGCGTCTAGAAATAGAATGTATACATTGCGAACCATTGTTGGCACCGTGAATATTATGTCGAATGTCTTTTAATCTCTATGTTTACATAAAATTTCCCAGAAAACCACTTGTGTATAGCAAATGTTATAGGAACAATACATTTTCTCGGGAGCAGAGATATACGAGTGGTGCTTTTATGTGATGATAACTTCACAAGATGTATCCACGATTATTTATTTTTGTCAATATGGTTTTTGTTTTCCCATTTATATCTTAAGAAAAACATTCTATTTAGAAAAAGAACCGTTCCAGAATTGCGAACCCGTCTTTAAGAAATTTGGAACAATTTTACATCAGATAACTGCAAAACAGTAGCTGACACTATGTCAAGGCGTATCGAGTTAGTAATCAGTCGAAAAGGCGATATATATTTTTTTTCTCTGTTACAAAAAAAATTGTATCTTAGATTAAAATTGGATAAACACATCAGAAATATAATATCTTTTAATACGTTTTAATTTTTATTAAATACGCTATATTGTTAACTCTAGCAAAATTATATTAAAAATGTGCTTTGTATACACAGAGTGATCTGAGTTGACTTGGTTTTATTTAAAAAATTATTTATAGATCATACAAAGAAAAAAATAAATTGTGCTTTGAGATTTTGACTGATTTTTCATTTTAAAGGTCCCCGTGTCCTAAAAGTATCCATTTTTTGTCCAAGACCATCAAAGTTAAAGTTAGAAAAATTATTTTTGTAAATAATGGAAAGATAATTATTTTTGTATTCCAAAATTTTATTCAGGTCTTTGACTTTCAATATCAGTTATAACCTATTTAATTTTTTCATTTTATATATTCTTTTAAATTATTATTTGCATTTAGACCTTAGATTTTCCAGAAAACATCACTTAGATTTCTTAACTTTTGAGCACTAGTTTTATAAAATTAAAATTTGTTTTATTGATACAAATGTATGAACTATTAAATGTTATAAGAAGGATTACGTAAAAACATATGAGCTGTCTGACAACACAAGACTGTTTTACCATGTGATCTGTTAGTCACGACACTTTCTTAAAGTATATATTTTTTAAAAGTAAAGAGGCACGTAGTATCCTTCGATTATTTACATTCAACCAGCGAAGTTTAGCAATGTGTTGCGAAGTAGGGTTATGACGTCTTATTCCGTAAATTAGTCGAACACAATTTGAATAAGTTAAAGACGACTTTTATTAAATTGGGACAAAGAAGGTCAATAAATTACATCGCCGTAATTTACTTGTGAAGTTGTGAAAGAACTAAACTATAACATAGTAACATATTTGCCTGCTTATTATTTAATAAGTGTGCAAAGTTTTAGATTTTAGAAAGCCTTATTTACAACAATAGATGTATTCTCAAGTCATCATTTATATTATTGGAAGCTTCTTTAATTTCTTTAAATGCAAGATAGAGTTGTGTATCATCTGCAAAAAAAATGTGATGATATATTTAAGGTGTATGAAATTGAAGAGTATATAAAGAGAATAAGAGAGGCCCCAGAATAAACCTCTAGGTTACGCTGCGAGTGATTAGAATATATTTTGAACTATTTTTACCTAGGAAATGACCTTTTGAGTCCGTTGGTCAAAATATGATTCTAACAGATTTAAAGGAAATCCTACATCCTACATAATGACAAATGAATTTTAAGCATACTGTGACTGATTTTGTGACTACTAATATGCAAAGCTTGTTATATCAATTTTATTGCATAATAAATGTCATCTAAAACCTTAACAATTGCAGCAGTACGGCTGTGATTTGGACTAAAGACTGATTTATAGACAATATTGGGAGCCTTATTTGCTCTGCCATTTTTTTTAATACCTTTTTTTCCTCCCTTCGTACTCAACCTTGGATGTTTATAGGTCTTAGTTGGTTATATTCCGAGGGATTGTTTATTTTTGGGAGTGGTATAATTCGATAGTTTTTTCATAGCAAAGGAAAGATAGAGTTACTAAGACAGTAGTTAAAAATGTGTCACTGAAGGATAAGTGGGCAGCAGTGAATTATTATGGCAATATTTTTTGCATTAACTTTTAGTTCATGTACAGTTTTTTTCAAATTAAATGTTGATGTGCTAAGTCTCTAGTATACTTAGATCTGTGGAATCACTGCCTCCAATATACCATTAATAAAATAATTAAGCCGTTTATTTTGAAAGTGGCCTAAGTAAGGCTGTCAATTCCTGACGTGATAAACAGTTAACCAGTTCGATTGATTTTAACCGGTTTCGGTTTTTATAGGATTTTTACTATTATTATAACCGGTCCGATTATCCGGTTAGACCGGATTCGACGGTTTGAACGTAACCGTGACCAGTTAAACCCGTCACTGGTTTATTCGTTACTGGTTTAACTGTAACCATCACCGGCTTATTCGTGGCAAAACACATCCACCAAATCATTTGTTTTTAATCGAAATGGGGTCACTTTACTAACCATTTCACCTTTCTATACCCGTGACAACAAGGCAGTGCATGCTTGATTTTTTTAAAATAGGTACTCACTAAATAAAAATTAAATTAGAATAATAGAAATACTACAGTAAACGCCAAATCTAAAGAACCAAGGACGCGCATTTATAATGCTACGAACACGTCTACCGATGAATAGAATTGGTAGCTTACCTAGAAAGTTGTAAACCAGGGGTGCGTATATTTTAACACATAAAATAAATGGAAAATAGTGAATGATACGTGTTCATACATATTGCTTAGTGTTATGATTAGTACATAATTCTATAGTCAATTAAAAAATCATTATTTTTAAGTAAGCCGACTTCAGGTTAAGGCTGTTCTACCGCTTTCCGTTCTGTATATTGGTCAAACGGGCCGTACTTTCAAAAAAAAAAGCTATTTAAAACATTACAATAGTTATACTAAAAACAAAAATAATTCTACAAAACATATTTTTATCTGAAAATCAATCGTTTATGCAAAAATTGTTTCACATTTTGAGAATAAAGGCATTAAATTCAACCATTTAGAAACACTTGAAATAAACAGATTTAAAAATTTAAATATCCTCTTAATTGATCAATTAGATATTAATAACTGAGCTTAATTAAATCTCTTTACCTGTTCTTAGTTTTCTGTGAGATAATCCCGGTAATGATATCTTATTGGAATTTTATTAATATATTTCTCTTAAGTACCTACTTTAACTAATTAGTTTATTTTGTATATATATTAGAAATGTAAATGAGTCACATTTGAAGAAGTTGTACTTAGAAACAATTGTCGTGCATTAAATACTTACCACTTATATAGCCTATAAGTAAATACAAACAACGTAAACAGTAAATCACAAATAAATAATGTTCATATGTCTTCGTCACATTCTTCGTTGGAAGAAGACTCATCACTGTCGTCACTGGAATCCTCATTAGGATTAATGACGATAGGATTAATTTCCGAACATAAATCAGTTTGTATTTCTCTTTCAAAATATTTATCTTCTACCTTTATAACATGATCGCATCTCTTTTTCCATTCCTCCATACCGATTTTGTTAAATTCTTCTTCTGCTAATTGTTTTACGTCTTCTAATTTAAAGGTAACATTCCTTTGACTGACATTATTCTTAACAGTTGCCCAAATCAATTCGATAGGGTTCAAGTCGGGGTGATATGGGGGTAACCGTAAAGCGGTGTGGCCGTATTCTCGACAAAACTCATCAAATGCATATGTTACATGTCGGTCCTTATGAGATTTAATCAGTTCATATAATTCTGGTTTCAAACTTGTTGGATTAAAAGGTATGTTGTATTTTGTTAACCATTCGATCATATCATTCTTCAAAGAATTGGAATTTAGTGCTCGATTTGTCTGTACATTGTGATAACTAGCATTATCACAAACAATTACTAAATTAGGTGGAAGAATAGGTATTAACTTCTCTCTTAACCATTTGCCGTAATTTTCCGAATTCATTTCGGAATAATAATCTCCAGACTTGGTCCCTGATTTGAATATCAACAAACTATTTTTGATAAAACCCATTTCTCCCCCACCGTGAACTATAATAAGCCTTTGGCCTTTAGAAATAACAGAAAACAAACCTTTTGTTGAATTGTCTGTCCAATTATTGGAAGAAGTATGTCCGCTGTGTATATATGTTTCATCTAAATAAACGATTGGTCTATTTTGACTTCTAAAATATTTTATCTGTCTTAAATATTTTACTCTTAAAGTTCTTATTTTCATTTTTTCCACCAAAACTTTACGATTATTTTGTGTTTTTCTCCATTTAAATTGTATTTTTTTAAGGACTTAATGAAGTTTCTGATATGTGGATATCTAAATCTTCCTTAATTTTATTATTTAACCTTTTAACAATAACACGAGACTTTTCTGTTATATGAAAATCGTAAATTATTCTTCGAATGTCCTTCAATTGATATTCAGGGAGATTCGTAGCGGTTGATTTTTGACGAAGTTTTTCCTAGGTGTGGAAAATGTAATTTTTCCAGTTGTTTCCATTGACTGTTTACCTTCCTTCAAAATTCTTTTAACGGTAGTATACGAAACACCTGTAAAAACGTAATATTATATTAATGTTAAATTTAGTATTTTTTTTTACATTTATTAGGAAACAAAAATTTTTAGAAACAAGACAAATTTAAAAAAATTAAATATAAAATATTAATCAAAAATAAAATGCATAGATATGTGTGTAAAATACAAAAAAGTATGGAAAACTACGCAAGTTTAATTGTAAATAAATTACAGAGTATGTTTACCTGTTGCTTGTGCAGTTTGAAGTTTGATATCATCTAAAGTAACTCCTTCCTTTTTTGTTGCGTCAAAATATTTAAAAACGTTGTATATTACTTCACGACTTTGTCCGTTAATAACAGATCTGCGCTTTTTTTCACCCACAATAGAAGACATTATCAAAAATAAAACCAGTCACTTTAACCAAAACACAGAAACAAGAAACAAACAATGATCTAGTCGTTACGCTACTGACCGTAAGCAAGGACAAGGTTCAAATGGTGAATAGGCGTGGCGATTTTTAGGTAAACGAACTTGAGCATTTGCGCTGGGTCTTTAGATTTGGCGTTTACAATACCAATTTTATTTTTGCTAAACTTTATTTAAAATTTAAAAAAGGGCACAGTCACTCACTTCCCACTGGGTGGGTAAGTAGGTAAAACTAAAAAACAGAAACATAAATTATATTCAAGTAAAAAAACATTCAAAAATAAATTATAATTAATTGGGACATAAAATAAGAAATAATAACAAATACCTAATAACAAAAATGCCTATTTTTTTATTATTGAGTTTTGATGCAAAAAAATCAACTTATCAACGTTTTTCGGCAGCAAGCAGTTTCTTTTCGCCGAAACTATGTTTCCTGCACTGGAAACACCCGTTCACTGGAAGTTGATGTGGCTGGTACACATAAATACGGTTATAAACCGGTTACGGTTAAACCGGTTACGTTCTTTAACGGTTTTTTGGTCCTACGGAATCGGTTAACCGGTCACGGTTACCAGCCTTGAGCATAAGTCCATTTATACTTAAAATTAAATATCTGAGGATTTGCGTAAATTCTGTTTAACTGCATTAATTAAACGTACTCATTATTCAACTAATACAATTGTCCAAAAACTGAGGTTAACTTGTTAAATACTAATTAATTAAAATTACCTTCATCACTTCCTTCGGACATTATCGATAATGAATATCTTAATTTAAGTATAAATGGACTTGAGCTACTTTCAAAATAAACGGCTCAATTATCCTCTTTCTAAAAATTTGTTTATAACTTACAAAACTATTTATTACTTATGTACTACACTCGTATTTGAAGATTTAAAGTTTGTTTAACTCTAATAACAGTTCAATCACAAAGTAATAGAATGCTTGTGCGATTTAACCGAGCACCTAACAGTAATTTAATATTGATCGGAATGAGCAAGATACAAATTGTTGCACTGTAGGGTTTATGTTACACTAATTTAGGTTATTGGCTGGCAGAATTAGTTTAGAGCAGGAATTTCGCTCTCTATGTGAAGTTTTTGTAGCTTCAAACTCTTGAGTTGGTTGAAATATTAAAATACTTGCGAACTGTTTATTATATTGCAGAAATTAATTCTAGGTCGATGTTAAAACTTGAGACTACATTTCAATCGAAATATCTGAAAAGTTAATGTTGATTGGCTACTTATGTTCAAAAGAAGTTTCTGAATAGCCAAATTAAAAACTGGATATATTTAATTTAATAAATTTGAAAGGGCAAATTATTTGTTGTGATGTAAATAATATTTTGATATTAGTTTATTAATTTTTATACTAAATTGCTTGTATGGGGTACCAAGATGTTTATAGGTAAAAAAAAATAATTTTGAATTGTTAGCTTTTTAGAGTCTAGAGGTATGGACAATAATTATGAACGTGCGATTTTGTATTTATTATTTTTTACTTATAGTTTTTCTTTGTAGTTCTATGGTACACTACAGAGCGCGTCTTTGGCTAAAATAAGCAGCGTACAAGTGGCATTATAAGAAATTTTAATCACGAATTTTAATTATTAGGCTTACATGGAAATATTATTATGAATTTATACTGCATTTTGTCCTCTAATCACCTGTTTAAATTATGCGAATGTTATCCTTATCACACTCTAGAGGTGTAGTATCAAAATTAAAACATAAATTTTGGTAAAATAAATATAAATATCGTACATGAAGAATATTAAATGAAATTATTTGAAAAAAATATATCCATAGGTAAAATACACATTTATGAATTAGATAATTGCATATTTCGCAATATTCTTGTGTTTAAAAGTAAACCACACTTTGATAATAACATATAATCTACTTTAAAGCAGCGAGAAATAGTAACGTAATAAGAAATAGCTAACTAAATTGGTATTTCGTCAGCAGTATTTTTCCGATAAAAATGAGATTAACGCCAACATCAAGTCAAGAATTTTAAAAGAACGTTAAAGTTCAAATAAAAATTGTGCTCAATGTGCATTGTAATTAAACACGTTTGGAGATTATAACAAGATTTATTTCCATTTTGGGCGCAATATACATTATTATTATTAACAGTAATTGAATTGGTGAGTCAAAGAACAGTACTAGTCCAAAAATGGACGTTTTGAGTTAAGATAGCCAAATCAATAATAACATGTGTCTCCACCCATTGAGATAATAATACTCTCCCTAATTCACCCCCTTACGAGTGAATTTTAACCCCAAAAGCTGAACTTGTGCGGGGAAAGGGACGGCCATTATTATTATTATTTGCCGTGGCGCTCCGGGGCGACTTAAAGATGATTGATGGTGCCATTTGGCTTACAGATGAGGAAAACCTCACCCACCATTATCGAAAACGGTAAGGCATGACGATTTTTAATAATCTGGATATCATATCAGCAGAAATTAAATTTCTGCTAATACAGCATCCATCAAATCCTGTAGAGAATCATGCTTATAAATTCACATGGTCTTCCGTAGGATTCGAAACCGTGTCTCGTTTTACCAAAAAATTAGCTCGCATATGAATGCCGCGCCGTAGACATCTACGCTACCGTAGTTAATCAAATACAGTACAATACACACCATAGGTTCGGCAATATAAATTACGTTGAAACTGGATGAGTGGAAGAGCAGTATAAGTCCAGGATATGTACCGTTTTTACACTCATTAATGTCACTTTTCTCTGTCAAACTGTAGGCAGTTTTTATATGACATCAGTGGATATGTGAAAACTTGAATATATAGGTGGTCTAGTATCTCATAGCTTTAAACTAATAAAGCAAAATAAAAATTGTCCAGATCTTCCTACCAAATGCGCACACCAACAACAAATTCCAATAAATGTGAAAAAAATAAATGACATAAAAAAGGTAATGCAATATATTACAGGAAAATTGCTGGAATTTTACTATCACGTTACCCACATTTGCAACCGATGAAACCAAAGAAGAAGATGCTGAGTAATTTTCAGGGGGGGCACCTTGGATCCCCCTAGCTACGTGCATGGATTTTCCAAAAATAGTTTATTTGGCAACCTTGCATTATTTCTAAAATCGATGCTACTAAAAATAAAATATAAACTATATAATTGACTTAAAAAACAGTACATGTCCACAATATATTTTTTTAAATATTTCATATAATAACCCTTTTTAATAGTTAAAATATAATTCCTACACTCATCTTAAATAGCTTTACATTTGATATGTACATGTCAAATTTATATGTCAAATAACAAAATAGTTATTTAGTTTTTTTTACTTTACTCAGAATGCCATTTTTGGACTAGTACTGTTCTTTGACTCGCCGATTCAATTATTGTTGTTACACTACACTGATAAAACTATAAAATATTTTTGCCAAGAAATCTTCTAAAATTTCAAAAAATATTAAGAAAAAAAATGTGTGTAGGACATTTTTACATTGGAACTTTGAATAATTCTGTAGAAGGAATTTTCCAACCAGTGCCTGAATTTGTTTAATCAATAGTATTAATTCACTTGGGAGTATTATGCAATTTTGTGTCGATATTCCATGGCAAATTGCATTATGATATCAAGAGAAAATAATGTACAGTATCGAAAATACCGATTAGGAATTTTCTAGTCAGAGGACGTCAATTCTAAAAATATGGACAATTCCTTTTCATGAAATATTTACGTGTTGGTGGCAAACCGCTGACCAAAATTTTGTATATACAATACTTCCCAAAAGTTTAATATTTTTAGTATTTCCTTCGTACTTCCCGCACGTCCTACGCAATTCCTGAACTTATAACAAGATAAAAGTTATGACTTATTGTTGCTTCGATAATCAAGGGTAATATACCAAGACCTTGATAATAGTCAGCTATTTTTGTTGAATCTAAATCTCGAGAATATTTTAATATCAATTTGATGAGACATAATTTTTGACATTAATCAATTGATTATTAATGCCAAAATTAGGTAGAATCAAATTGCAAACTGTTCGAGAAATTTAGCAACAATAGAAATAGCAGAATATTAATCAAGGTCGTGTTATATTTGGGACGGCTATTTAACTAGACCAAATATTGACTATTTCTCTAGAGAAACAGTCACTGATATTTGATCTAGGGAGATAGTCATAATAATCACCCTACAATGTATTTCTCTGCGACTGAACCTCTTAAAGCACTTTTCATACACGCTTGATTTGCGGCTCGTGCACAAACTTCTGCACGCGTGGGAAAAGGTTCGCTTTGTGCACTTTTTGCACATACCACTCTATTTTCTACAATCACTATGTAAGTGCCAAAATTCTTCACGAACTATTTGAATTCAGAGTCAATCTTATTCATGTTGTGTGATAAGCTGTCAGAAAAGAAACTATTCTACACTACACATGCGCAAACATGTATTCTTGTACAAATGTTGATTTATTTTGTTATATGTATACAGTGCGTGGAAGACGTTTTATGTTGATTTTTTAGAAAATGTTATTCTTGGTATACTCTTCATAATTATTACATTTTTATAAGTACCACATAAGAGAGAGGTCAAAAAATATGAATTTCACTTAAGAGTAAAGGGTTTATATTTAAAATGGAGAAAAATGTTACTTGAAAATCTTGTTTAGAATCAATATTTATCAGCAAATATAAAATCACCGCCAACTAGATGAAAATAAAATTAGATTTTAATTAATGATTGAAGTAATAATTTTTACACTGATATTAAAAAATATTTATGGCCTGAAACTATATAATTTACGGCAGTAAATTATTTTTTATTATATTTTTTTATTTAAAACAAATGTTCTCTTACAGATTTTTCAATTTCTTTAAGAGTTGCTTGATGAAATCATGTAATGAAAGACAAACCAGTCAGTCACTTCTAACTTGGTCTAGTATTTGAATTGGACATTTCAACATGTCGATATATTTGTCGATATCTTCATCCATCTGCAAAAACAAAGTACTCCATCGACATTTGTTTGGTAATATCGCTGTTTTTTTTATTAAATATGTAATTACTTCAATGTTTTGATTTTATTTAAGTTTAAAGTTCTTTGAATACCTTTAGAGCTTGCCATGAAAAACAAGTAATAGACATTGGTTCAAATCAATTTTATTATATAAGGTGAATCCTAAGTTGATATTTTTTTAAAGAAGTAAATAAAACAAACTTTTTCAAAAAACTCAAAAATAAGAAAATTACATTAATTTTATTTCAAAATGTATTATCCAATATGGTTCTGTAAATAATGTGTACAAAGATGTCACCATTCTGTTCAACACCGATGTAGCACTTTGATGCATGCATTTTAACGACACTGGCCAGGAATAATAAGTAGTATATTCCCAAATTCATTGTTGTCATATAATCACGCTACTGATCACCGAGTTAATTACAATAAGCGGTAAAGCATGTGGTTCAAGATAAAAACCAAAAAAGTTCAAATACTTATTGTTTAGATTAATTTTTGATACAAAAGTCGAGGTCCGGATTTATATTTAATTCTGGATAAAAAAAAGTATCAACTTAGAATATTGATATTGATCGAAACTGGGGTGGTTAAACTATTGGAAAGAAAAAATCCGATAGTTGTTGAAAGGGGATATCTGTAGGAGATTGTCAGAGAAAATGAAATTTCAACAGGGAAAAAGAAAATAGATATTAAAAGCAAGTTATAAAAAGGATTGAAGTTGTAAGAAATAAAGTTTACTAAAGACAAGGGACGAGTCTAATTTAAAATGTTGAAAAGAAGTTGAAGAAAATATCAATAAGGAAGTATTTAAGGAAAGGAGGAGAGGAATCAGTGGTGTAGCACTGGAAACTAAAGGCAGATAGTTAAGAAGAGTTTAGAAGGACCAGAAGACAAGTTAAAGAAGACCAAGAAGAGTTTAGCATTTTTTTTTGGTAAATTTAATTTGAACATAATTTTTTTGTAACTTTTTCAGAAGTTGAACCAAATCAAGTAGATATTTTAAAATTGAAGATATTGAATACCACATCAAAAGGCGCCCAACGTTTGCCAGTAACTTATTTTAGAAATTGGGATTTGGTAAGTTTTTTTTATTGTTTAAATTATTGATGCAGAGGAACAAATGGGAGAGATAGGATAGAAGTATGATAAATTGATGAAATGATTGAGAAGAGGATAAATCAGTTGAGTAAAAAGATGGATGTTAATAAAGAGGATATGAGTAAAGAGAGGAGGAACTTGAATAAGGAAATACGAAAGTAAGAGATGAGATAGGTAGCAAGATAGAAAGCGTGAGTAGGAAGTTAGATAAGACTGCAGAGAAGTTATAAATAAAGGAAGAAGAAATTAAGTTACAAAGGAAAGATAAAAAGGTAAAACTAGAATAGATAAAATAGAAGTAGAAGAAAAAAGTGGTAATGAAGAAAGACAAAAGATTCACATGATAAATTCAAGAGGAAAATAGGAAACAAGGTAAAGGATAATAGAAAAGAAGGTAAAGGAAAATAGAAAAGAAGGTAAAGGAAAAAGAAAACATATGTAGGATCAGGAAAAATAAACATAAAGTGATTATAAAAAATAAATAGAGTGAAAATGTAGAAGTCAACAATTTGGATAAAGAGAAAAGAATTTTAAAATTTTGTATTCAATAGTTTTATTCTCTAGAAGCAGAGGAGCAGAAGTGTAGCACTAGAAAGTGAAGGCAAGTGGGAGGTGTTTAGAAGGACAAGAAGACAAGTAAAAAGACCGAGAAGAGATAACTTTTTTTTGTTAAATATAATTTGAAATTCATTTTTTGGTTAACTTTTTCAGTAGTTGTACCAAACCCAAGTAAAGATTTCAAAATTGAGAGTATCTAATACTAATACAATATAAATATATTCCTTCGTACATCATACTTCCTCAGCTATTTAGCCCTCTGTTCCTGGACCTCCAATCATGATATTAATTCACATGACGTAATTCTCACCAGGAAAACTAATTCTCTTGAGTTCATTAATCGCGACTGACGTTATAAAACAAAGTGCGAACCTCTCGAACATTTTGAATCAAACCTTTATTCGCGGTTTAGATATAAATGATGCCCGTTCGGTTCCAGGTTTGGTCCGAAATTAAAAATTAAAGGTTAGGTTCGCGTCCATTTCTAGTTTTATGAAATTATGAGCTAGAGCAGTGGCGGCTTGTGGGCACTAGCGGCAGTGGGACACACACTGGAAAGGAATCCCGGGATTCGTTTTTCCCTTAGGAAAACAAGTTCTCCGCTTAATGAAAATTAAATATATTTCAAAACAATCAGTTGGGGCGGCAATAACGATTTCTGAATGTGACTACAAGGAGCTAAATGTGATCACTCAAAATGCATTTAACTATGTATGTGGCTATTTAATCAAAAAAACATTAAATATCCACTCTTGCGAAATTTGCGTAAATTTCTCAGAAGAATGCAATTTACTTAACAATTCTAACTTGTTAACGCATTTTAAAGCATACGACTCTGAAGAAAAGGTGTTTGGCAATTTAAAATCTCCCAGCGAAAAATTTTTCTTTTATATTTTCAAATTAGAAAAAATATTTATATCTCTATTTGATAGTTTGTCAACTAAGCCTGGAATTTCCAACTCATATCTTTTTGAGATGAGCAAAATAGAATTTGGTCATCCTTGCCAACAATTTACGAAAATGTACACCATTAAATTATTTATAAGACTCAGAATTTTTTATACTCTTAAATATGCAAACAGAGATTTGAAATCCTCGAAAAAGTCAGACAAAACCAAAAGAAAAATTAAAATTTTGTCCCATTTATAAATATTATTGATTTTTTTTCATCATATTTTTGACTGCTTTATAAAAAAAAGTTATTTTTCTTTGTAGTTTTATTTCTTAACTATTCCAATGGTCCAACTAACGTTTTTTCGTAATCTCAATAAATAAATTATTATCATGGTCCAACAAACGCGCACCTTAAGCCGAAACCGGCATCGCCTTTGTGGGGGAGCCGGTAAAGATGCCGCTGCGTACATTTGTATCTGGTCTAGGTAATCTGTGCCATGGGTACAGCACGTCACAATAAGGACAGCGACCCGCTTGTGACGTATAATCCATCGCATGTTTTCATCTCTTGCTAAGCGATATTGTCGTTATCCTTGTTTTTGCATCATAATGAGAGAGAAAACAACATAGGCACACATTTACTGTGCCCATCTTCCACATAATTTCGGAATTCTCGGAACGTCGCTCAACGCCAGTGTCGTGCCAACGCGGTTTGCGCTGAATATTAGATAAAATGATAATAGGCATTGAGGAAAATATAAAATATGTAAGTTATTTCTTTTTGGTTTATTATACTAGGGCACGTGCCCAAGTGCCCTTACGGGCAAACCGCCACTGGTTGAAGTAGCTGTTTTTGCATAACCTTTGCTTAAAAGAAAGAGATGATATATAGGAGCAGCTGATTGAAGAACATGATTAGGAAGAAATAGGAGTTGTCCCTCATGATCTACGTCATCTTCCAAACCAGGAAAATTCAGCAACCAGAGATACACTTATTAATACAGTATTTTTACAATAAGTTAGGCATACCGCCACAGAACTAGAGTGTACCTACATTTAAAATCCAATTTAAAGATCGTTTTAAAACAAAAACAACTGGTTTCAAGAATCTAAAATAACTTCATTTCATAAACAGTTTTCATAATATACATATTTTAAATGACGAGAAAAATTAACCCCTAAGGTGATTCAAGTTTTACGCTAGACTCGTTTACATATGTAAAATCATTGTTGTTGTTTCCTGTTTCTGTTCCGGTTATACGAAGGATTCTTATCATATTATTTTAGTATTAATGTTGTTTGAAGCTGCGTGCAAAGCTATGTTTTCTGAAAATAAAAATATTTTAGAGTTCCGTCCCCAATTTTGCCAATAGGAATACTAATAGAATCATCTCGGTATCTGTCTGCTACAGGAGTTTTCCTCAGCGACGAACACAATTGAAATTTAAAAGATTTGTAGTAAGTAGTGACCCAAATACAGCCGTTAACTAAAAAGATTTTTTATCTTGGGTCAATTTTGGGTGGGTTAAATTGGAAGTTTTTCAATTATTTTATACTTTGTCATTAGAATATTATCATGTTCACAATTATTGTTATGGGCTTTTGTTATTATTGTTATAAAAAAATTTAGTCAATATTATTTAACTTAAATGATATAAAAATTCTTATCTCACTTGACAAATTAACTTACTTTCCATATCATCATTAAATTGTACTTTTCTTACAGGCCTGATGATGGTCAGTTTGATCGAAACTAGTTTCTATTGCAAAAATAAATAAAAAAAGATTTTTGAGGTGAAGACTTTTGGTTTTATTTTCTTTCATCGTAATTTATTCATATTAAACAATTAATTATCAATATTAATTATCAATCAATTATTGTTTATTATAGAAAAAATCAATTTATCAACATTCCATAATTGATAAATATATAGCAAATAACAGAGTAGTATATAATAATTGTGTTAATCCTACTAATATATAAATGCGAAAGTTTGGATGTATGCATATGGATGGATGTTTCTTGCTCAATCACGCAAGAACGGCTGAATGGATCTGGATAAAATTTGGCACAAATATAGATTATAGTCTGGTATAGCACAAAGGCCACTCTTTATCCCGGA
This sequence comes from Psylliodes chrysocephalus, assembly GCA_927349885.1. NCBI lineage: Eukaryota > Metazoa > Arthropoda > Insecta > Coleoptera > Chrysomelidae > Psylliodes > Psylliodes chrysocephalus. The sequence continues at coordinate 33,281,026 of OV651821.1, forward strand.
AAAATATACGGTTCCTGTGGGATAGATTTGTATATTTGAAATACGGTTACTGAGCATAAATAAATAATGACGTGTTTCAGGGTTTTGGATTTTCACATTTTAAGAGAGGGAAACGGCGGTTAAAAGTATGTATGTATGGAAGCATCGACTTTTTTAAAGGTACGAACTTGAAAATTGGAATTATAGCTACTCATCACAAATAAATAATGATGTGTTTTAGGGATTTTAGAATTTCATATTTTAAGGGGAAAAGGGAGAAATTAGATAAATGGGAGAAAAGGGAGAAAGGGGGAGACATGGGAGAAAGGGGGGAACTAGGGGAAGGTTTTATGAGAGTATCGCTTTTTTTAAAGGTAGGAAATTGAAAATTGGAATTGTAGCTACTATTATTAGTAATTTAATAGAAATTATTAAAAATTTATAAAAAGTAATAAAAATTAATAAAAAAATTTGTCAGAGTAACGAACTGTTGTTCACTTTTAATAATTGAGATTTGAAAAATTCCAGCGCAGCAACGTAGTGGCTTATCAATCAAAGTTAACTTAATTTTTAATTGAAAACCTGCCTATGAGAAAATGATAATTTATTTATTGATTTCAATAAATCAATTATTTAAAAGGAATAATTTAGTGGGCATCCTCATTATAGTATGGTTTTATAATTTACACTAAACACAAACATTATTCTCTTTCTCTATATAGATTTTTTGTAATTTTGAAATTATTAAACCCAAGTTTGAAATAAGTTTATTTCACAAAAGCGCATTGTACGACGTGTTGCTTTCGTGATGTATATACCTACTCATATATACAACTGATACAGGTAAATTTAATGTACCTACCTTATGTTGAGATACAGATACAACCTTAAAACTCATCTCAATATATGCATATTGTATCTGTATCTATTTTAAAATTTATTATATTTAAATGTGGAAATATCTTTTCTCGATTTTGGTGTAAGAATGTCATATTCTCGCACGCAAAATTGTTGAAAAATGAAGCTCATTATTAAACGATTTTTGGTGATATTATTTGTAACAGTTCAGTTGACATTTTCTAATAACTGCCAGTGAGAAGGGCTCGTAAACCCTAAGGGGCTGCGACATAGCCTTCCATCTTGGACTATTTTTAAATTTAATCCATTATTTATGATTTCACTTATTGTAGATACACTACATCGTATGTCGCAACCCCTTAGACATACCAAACCTTATCCCCGCATTTTGTTTGAAATGCCTGATTAATTCCACCTGACAGTTGGTCAGTACCTAAAAGTTACCAACTGACATATTTTAGGAAATAAATCACTAACAACAAAAAAAATTTAAAAAGAAAAACTGTAAATTGAGTAAAAAAATCGAGAAAATAGTATAAAACACACGTTGCAGAAGGCTATTCTCGCACTCATTTGTTCGTCCACTCGATCCTTCGTCGCTCGTGGCCAAATTTCGAATTCGTGCTGGAATATGTGGCCTTCTGCAACTTGTATTTTAATATAATATTCTCGATTTTGGTGTAAGAATGTCATATTCTCGCATACAAAATCGTTGAAGAATAAAGCTCATTATTAAACGATTTTTGGTAACTTTTTGTGAGATTTTAGTTGACATTCACTAATAACTGCCAGTGGGAAGGGCTCATAAATCTAAGGGAGTTGCGACATAGTATTCCATCTTGGACGTTATTTTTTTTTGAAATGGCATTCCTAAGCCTGCCAATTTATAACTAATGTATAAGCGATTTTTTTAAAAATTTTAATTGTGTTCGACAACAAATATTTAAATTTAATCCATTATTTATGATTTCACGTATTGTAGATAGACTACATCGTATGTCGCAACCCTTTAGACATACCAAACATTATCACCGCGCTTCATTTGTTTGGAGTGCCTGATTAATTCCACCTGACAGTTGGTTAGTAACTGTTACCAACTGACATATTTTGCGAAAAAAATCCCCAACTAACAACGACCATAAAAAAAACAAAAAAGAAAGGTACATAAAGCCCAGGGGCCCTTTTCTCAAATGTCTATTAAAAATGTCGCATTCGTCATAATGTCTACTACAGTACTAATGTCTATCAAAATGTCGATCGACTGATCCGTATTCTCAAAGACAAATAGACATTCTAAAATCGGTGACATATTTGGCGAACATTGTATAGAAACATACAATACGAGTATATTACAGCAGACAATTACTTGAAGGATCTCTTAGTAATACAAAATAATACTGAAAATATATCCCGAATATATATCTTTTTGATAAATACTAATTAGAAAGTAGAGACAATATAATATAAACTTTTTAACTGAAATTTCATTAGGGATTAAATAGAAAATTGGAAGTGCTATTTGGTAAGAGATTAAATAGAAAGAAGAAGAAATATATTATTATAATATAATCTAAAAGGGCTGTGATATAATCTTTTTCCCTTCAATTTGAAAAAATAGGGTTATATAAATTTCTTAATGACAGGAATTAACTCTCTTGGACAGACAGGACTAATGATTGATAAATTAGGTGAAATTGTAATTAATCAAATCAATTTTTTTAAAAACAATTTATTGTATAAATTGTTTTTATTATTGCAAGTTCACTTAAGATCAGTCACTATTAGTGCCGCTCTTATTTTGACATCTAAGCATGCGCAAGATCACTTACATTCTAGAACTGACTTTAATAAAGATTGTGCCTGTTTTTAATTGTGGATGTTTAAGGACAGCAGTTAGAGAAGACTTTATAGTTTTCGGATGCGCTCGTCAACATTCGTGTCAGTTCGAATTTTTTTAATATAAAATATTTAATATTATCGTCACCTTAATCTTCTAAAATGGTAATTTCTAATGCCTCTTCCTTAGTATGGACAATTAAAAACAACAAAAAGGATGAACGGCAATTTAAAATTTTTAAAATGAGGTTAGAAATATGTATGAGGACAAGGAATCTAATGTCAAAATTTCAGGTTTGCAATAAGTCTTATTTTAGCTCCAATTACGTTGTCACTATTAGTGACTGACGTTATAGAAATTTGCAATAACTCTCTATTACTTATTTTCATTTCTCTTAAAATTAAACATAAATTATCACTGTCATAACACTCATATTGTAACATTATTTTTAAAAAGGTATGCGACATTAAAATGTCGACTGATTGAATACCACTCGACTTTATGTCTAACAGCAAATGTCGAATTCGCCATTTGAGAATACGTTTTTGCTTTCTTGTTCGACATATCATCAATGTCGCGTGTGACATTTAGAAATAGACATTCGAGAATAGGGCTCCAGAATCGAGAAAATAGTATAAAACACAAGTTGCAGAAGGCTATTCTCGCTTTATTGTTATTCTCATCCTGAAGTAACAACCAATTCCAGAATATCCACACCGATTCATCGTTGTCGTCCGACTTCCTAACATAAAATAAATACTAAAGTTGTTTTTGCATGAAACATTTCCACTCTCTTGCAAATAAAATGTTTCTTGAAAAAAAAAGCGCCTTTGTCTAAAACAAATTTTTGAATAAACGAGTTTTGCTCTTTCTGTGTGCGGAAGGCCTTACGGCCTCTGGAAAAATAAGAAGGGTTCGTGGTATCCTTTTTGAGCATACCTGCTTTTTAAGAACGGTCAAGAGAGTGGTACTTGCGCCCTGTTTATATCCAAGTAGGTAGAATAAATAAAAGAGTAAGATCTAGTAGGTATGTAGGTAGAGTAAACTTAAAATATTAAAGGCAATGAAAATGTGTGTACATCAAGGGCGGCTCCAAGACGAATTTTCGGGGGAGGGCCATTGTCTTACCACTCCCTTAGCCATTGCCTTAGCCATTACATTAGGCATTGCATTAGCCATTGCATTTACCATTGCATTAGCCATTGCATTAGCCATTGCATTAGCCATTGCATTAACCATTGGATTAGCCATTGAACTGGCCATTGCATTAGCAATTGCCTTAGCCATTCCCTTTTCAGCATATTTTTTTGAATAAAAGGCTCATAAATCGTAAGAATTTTCATCTCGGGGGGGGGGGGGGGGGACATGGCCTCCATAGCCCCCCCCCCCTAGACCCGCTATTGGTGTACATTATTATAACGGGCACAGGTAAATTGCACACCAATAAATCCTTTAATGGGTATGGTAAATTGAAGGGACTGTAATCCCTTAGGTAAAATGCACACCGAGCTCTGAGAGGCAGCAGGTGGGTTTTCCCAAATTAAAATGTTCAGGTAATATAATAAAAATAAATCCTAGATAACTAATTTAAATTTTTATTTCATGTTGAATCGTGATACTATAAGGAGCTTTGCTGTGGTGTTGTAAAATTTTAGTAGTCATGAAAGCAAAATTAGTTGAAAGCAATTGTGGAAAAGAAATGTTATCTTTAAACAGCTACTGTTTTTATAAACAAAAGGAGCTAAAGTGCGGTGAAATATTTTGGAGAAGATCAAAAAAAGGATGCAAATCAAAAGTGTTTACCGTTGGTCCTGAACTATTAGTGACGAGTACATACTCATGAAGCCAATATAAAGAAGCACAATCGGAAAATAATTAGTAATTCCCATAAATGAAAAGCCATTGAGGACGTCAGTGAAAGACCGTCAAAAATTATTAGAACTACACAAATTACCGGAAAAGATAACAGAAAAAGACGTAGAATATATTAGAAAAAATATTTACAACAAAAGACTAAAAGTGTTGCCAGGGCGTACTCCAATAAGTGCTGATGAGGTGCAAAGTGTACTAAATATTCTACAAATAGTACTATATTATGTAAATGTTCAATATATACATGGATGGGACATTTTCATATTGCACTAAATATTTTACTCAGTACTGTGATTGGCTTAAAAAATGGTTATTACGTCCCGTCTTTATTTCGTCTATTGCGAAATAAAAAGGCTGAAACATACAATAGTATATTACATTACGAGTGTGGAAAATCACTTTTCACACAAGTGATGTACAATATTTTTCCTACGACCACAAAATAATGTCATCAAAAAAATGTAAAACTAATGTTATTATTACTATAATAATTCAAATGTATTTAAAAAAATAATCAACAATAATCGTATTTATTCAATTTTCATATTTTCTAAACAAAAAAAAAACTAAAAAAAAAAACAAAAAATTCTGCCCCTTCAAGGATTTGAACGCGGTCGCTCGCCAGGTCTTAAATGGCAGAGTTGATAAAGTTTGATACTCTAACCATCTGAGCTAATAAGCCTTGCGTCAATTGAAGGATTTAATCGGTTATGTGTTTAACCAGAATAAAAAGCAAACATAACTTGTAGTTATTTTAAAATTATTTTAATAATAATTGTTAAAGATAAATATCCACCCGTACACGGGTGGAAAGTAAATTCTTATTCATACGCGTGTGATATAGGGCACTTTCCATATGACTATATAGTGTGATATGCGTCACTTTCCTGTGGTCGTAGGAAAAATAATGTAACTTCGAAATACATATCTTTGTGAGCCTTAAAACATTTATTTGTTCTACTTTGTCATTTTAAATTTTATTTATTAGTTTCTGACTTAATTAAATTTAAAATTTGAAATAAACTAAAAGGCAACTAAAATTAGACTTATTCTACACTCACATGGATATTATCACAAACTACAGGTCGAAAAAGTGGATCATTGCGTTCTACTAAACGAATAGAATTTCATATCCATTTTAGTAAGGACATAAGGATATCAATCACAGTTCATATTTGGTGAACGAGCTACTATTATTTTCTAGAATTTTAAATAAATGACAATTTGTGTTAGTGGATCGTAGAAAAAATATACTGTACAACTTTTTATTTATTTTTATTTATTTTTATTTATTTTTATTTATTTTTATTTATTTTTATTTATTTTTATTTATTTTTATTTATTTTTATTTATTTTTATTTATTTTTATTTATTATTATTTATTTTTATTTATTTTCATTTATTTTTATTTATTTTTGTCATCTATTTATTTTTAAATATTTATTTTTATTTATTATCTCCTTAAAATGTGAAAATTCAAAAACCTTGAAATACTAATATACTACAATTCTACAATAATACTAGCTACAATTCCAATTCCAGCAAACAAATACTTGACTATGACTAGACAGAATCTGCGACTGATCACAGGCATTCTGACTTGTCATTGCCAAGTACGGAAGCATCTCCATATCATGGGACTGTCAGAATCCGCAACCTGCAGGGGGTGCGAACAAGAAGATGAGACCATTGAGCATATCCTCTACGACTGCCCGATGCTCTCATTTATTAGAAGATTTGTTTTCGGCGAGTATTGGCTAATACCGGCCGATATAAGAAAAGCACCTGTTGGCGAAGTTGTCAAATACATTAAATCTGTATGCTGGCTCACGAGCTAGGAGGTGCCTATCATCTTAGGAGGATACATTGCTCTACATAAATTGACAGCTATATTTAACGTTATACCACCTCTAAAACACAGAAAATTTGGCAGTTTTTGTTTACGAATCGCCCATTTAGTTTCGCTTCTTGGGTAGGTATTCTTTGACGGAGGTAGAACTTACCTGATGGCATTTATTCAATGATGGCATTTATTCAATGATGAGTATACCATATTATTTCTGTCCTTAACATTTGGCATATATCAGAAAAGGTACTTCCGACGAATAAAAGAACATGATGATATAGATTTTTCTCGTTTCATTTTGGACATTTTGGTCAAAGCATATTGTGAGATTTCGTTACAGTGACTTACAATAATTGAGTTATTAAAAATTATAATTTAAAACTATAAATTAAAGTGTATGTAAACAAATGTATAACTATATTACTTGTCATGCGTCTGGTCACTTGTCACATCCAGATTTTTTTAAAACATAAAAAAAATTAATATTTTTTGTAAGTCGAGTTTTTCTCTTCTATAGATTGACCGATTTAAACTTTGTTTGGTCTATTCACTAAATTTAAATTTGGGGCCGACCGATTGTAGATGTTTAATTTGACCGACTTGATTTGGATCAGCATCTGAGGTTCTCCTCAGAATAACTACCTTTCTGTTCAAGATGTTTTGGGAACAAGTGAAGTCTGCCGTAATATGGTGTTTAACCCTTCTCATTTTTAAATAATTTTGATGGCTCTATAGTGTTTTTTGTTACTATGTTTTGACGATGTCACGATGATTGATTGATGCCGAAAGCGTTCGACTTTATTTTATTAATAAAGAAAAGTGAAATACATTAATATATTTCTTCATCATTACTACACACTTTAAAAATACATATTTCTTTCCATTACTTAATTATTTTTTACAATCAAATTTTAAAGAAAAGTTGACGTTTTCCATACGTCAGTACTTTTTCGATTACGAGTAAAAAATTATCACTTTTCGATCGCTCGCTGAAATATTACGTCGTGACCAGTTGCCGTGACAACCGGTACAGAGATATCATACAGAAATTAATTGGACGTTCAGAATTGAAAGTCAATAGATTGAAATTTCCACTTTCCTTCTCCAGCGGCAATGTGTCAGGTTGCGATCTTAATACACAATACACACCAATTATATTAAAGCAACTGAATGTTATATTAACAGCAAATTATTTTACGAAATTTCCTATTTTTTTATTTTGTATACATGAACCATAAGGCCTATACAGGGTGTCCCGGAATTAGACGGTCATGTTTTAACAGCGTAATCTACATCCTAAAGTAGGAGTAAAAGTTTATATAAACATAGGTCCGAAATTGTTTTGTTTCCGAGATACAGGGTGTTAAAAGTGAAGTCCTGATGACACATTTTTGTAAATATTTTCTAAACTTTTAAAGATAACTAAGTGAAATTTGGTACAAATGCTAAACTTTTTACCCTCTATATAATGGACTAAACGCCAGTTTTTGATCATCTTCATAGGTGGGTAAATAAGGGAGGGGCTTAGGGTTAAATTGTCCTAAGTTTTTTTGTTGACTGTTTTTAACATTTTTGACTACAAAATTTGAAGAACCAATATTTTCTTTATAATAAAGCTATTTTTATTGTATCTCGCTAGGACACACCATTTTCAAGAGAAAGGCATTTGAAAATTTCATAAGTTGATGTTATCTTATTCGAAAGTGTAAACAATAATTAGTAGGCCTGTGGAATCAGAAATTTGATTTTTTTTTAACTTTGGAAAAACGGTGACTAAAGAAATTTTAGAAAATATTTACAAAAATGTGCCATCAGGACTTCACTTGTAACACCCTATATATCGAAAACGAAACGTTTTCGGACCTATTTTTATATGAAATTTTACTTTTGTTTTAGGATGTAGATTACGCTGTTAAAATATGACCGTCTAATTTCGGGACACCCTGTATATATGAACAATTTACCTTATTTTTGATTCCCATCATGTACAAAATTTAGTATCTGCACAGAAGCGTTTATTGGTGATCATGCGTATTGTATTCGGGTGATCTAAAAGGTTTTAGTGAATGGTTGAAACAACCTCTTCTACATATTCTTAACCTAGCTTAATCAACTAAGCTTTTTCCATCAACAGAAAATTGTTATAGCTATGCCAATTCTTAAAATGCGCAATAAAATGGACATTGAAAACTATAGACCTTTTCAATTATGTCTAATGCCCCAGCTAAGCTATTTGAATTTGAACAAATTATTTAGACGGTGAACTATCAACATTCTGAAAAACATGGATTCGTTAGAAATAAAAATGTAAATACTAGAGTTACTTAGAAAACAGATTATTCATAGTAAAACATAATATATATACAACTGGAAACTGTCTGCTAATTTGATTATTCCACAAGGTTCTGACCTAGGACCACTTATGTTCTTGTTATTTGTTAATGATATAGCACATGTACTTCACTATTCTGATTGTATTTTGATGATGATTTTAAGATTTTCGAAACAGTACAGAGAGTGAGGAAATGAGTTATGTTACAGAAAGTCATAAATAGTATTTATGAATGGATCCTTAGTAATAAGCTGTATTTTGTTATAAAATGTTGAGCTATGGCAATAAAACGCAAAAAAGATCATTTTTGATAATATAACAGATGAAAATATTCTTGTACGTTATTCAGAGGTTAAAGAATTATAATTTTTTTCTACACCCACATGAATATTAGCTTATCTACGCACAGACTACAAAACGAAAAAGTATGATATTGCGTTCAACTGAACGACTATTTCATATCCATAAAAAGAAAATGCAAAAAAAAACAAATCGATGCTCAACTACAATTATTTTAAAACTTTTAAATAAGTGACAATTCTGTCAAACTAATTGTCAGTATATTTTTTAGTTATTGGAATTAAATATACTGTAATGATAATTATAATGATAATTAATATTAGAGCTGCCCTTTCTCTTTCTCCCAGGGGTGGATTCAATATAACTATTGGACTTTATGTTTAATTTTACTTTAATTTTGTTTTAATTTGATTGCATCTTTCCTGATTAGAAAAATTCTGAAACAACTGCCAAAGATCAAGAAATAAATACCTGTGTACTTACTACTTACTTTTCGTAAAACTCTGTATGTTCTAAATTAAATAAGCAAATTTTTCAACATAACGATATTGTTTATTTGTAACATATTATTAGAGAAACCAAAAAAATACGAAAAGTGGTCACAAATTATTTTCAAAATTTTATAAATACCTACCTACTTAGAACTATACTCATTCACACCTACTAAATTTAAAAATAAACGATTCAAAAAAATAACAATGGTGATTCGTTGATATAGAAGTGAATATTATTGCAAATGGAAACACAACTTTATTTCTCTGACTATTATACCCAAAATCTATAAGAACTGTCACTTCGTATTGTCAAAGAAATAAAATTTTCTATTATGGGAATTTAATTTATCTACACTAATCACTCTAATGTTTTTATGTAATTGGTTAACGATAAAATCCAATCTTTCTTCGCATAAAACTCAATAACTCATTATCAAAAAAAAATTAGTGCACATAAGAGTACTCACTCAGTTCGTATTCACTTTTGCGTCCATTAGCTAATACAAACGGATTCGCGTTTGCATGATCCACCGTGAATTGATGCTTCTTCAGCGGTCGTATCTTGCTGTAACAGTCAGTCTTGGACAATATTTCTAAAATCTTCTTGTCGCACCTACACTGACGTTTCTTCTAACAATTATCTTTACATATATCATAAAATAAATTTGCTTATTTAATCAGCCTTGTTTGATTGATTTTCATACTAATTTTCCCCGTTATACCATTCAAAAAGACCTTATTTTAGTCCCTTCAAAAATTGTCTTTCACTTTGACATCTGTCCTCCTTATCTTTTTTTTTTATGTACTGGGTGGTGTATTCTAGTTATGCATTTAGTTCATTCTTATTATTTTAATGTTATTTTTATTATCATTTTTATTATTTTGGTATTGATATTATTATAAAATCCCCAAATTTTAATTTTTTTTCTTTGATACAAACATTCATGTTTGTTTAGAGAAAAAAATTACAATTTTAAATCTTTACTTATAATCCTGCATTAAAATATCAACCCTTTGCTTATGTAATACAACTACAAAATCTCAAACTAAATTCCTTACTATTAATTCTATTTTGATTCTAATCATTTTTATTTGTTAGAATTTATTTGTTTTAATTAAAGAAAATAATTCTTTACAATTTTAATATTCATAGAAAAATCTTATACAGAGTGATCTTCTTTTCAATTGCTAAACATTATCAAATTTCAAATTTAGTTATCTTTAAAGTTTTATTTATTTTTTTTTTAAACACAAACTTTAATTGCCTTAACTTTTTATATAATTACCTTTTCTTATGCCATAGTCTGTTCTTTCTAATTTTATTTATTTAACCTACTATAATATTTTATTTTCAATAACATTATATCATATAAACTCATTTTATAATTCATATTTATTTATTATTATTCCATTTACTATTTCATAATATCTTTTCAGCTTTCTTTAACAATTATTATCTATGTTTTTCAAAATAAGATTTCTTTAAATTCAACCTTCTATAAAATTTGATATCCAACTTGTTATAACCAACTTTCTTTGAAAAAAAAACACTCTGTATTAGATGATATTATTTGCTCAAATAATTGAAAAAATTCTTATTTCATATTCTTATTTCATTCTTTTTCCAAATTCAGACATTAATAAAATCTTATTTTTCAAAATTCTCAACTTCCTATTTTATTAATAACTAGATAACTTAAAAAAATATCATAAATAAGAATGTTGTCTATCCATTTGGACGCGCTTTATACAAAATCCTGTTCCCTACTCGTTCCAGGAGAACTGGCATTTTCGGGTATTGGATCTAATCGAATATGATTTAACCCCCTTGAATTTTGATTTTCATGATTTTCCCCATGATCATCATTTGCTTGTCTCCTATTTTGATCATAATCTACATAATTATTGTTCCTATAAATCGGGCGATTATTATAATTAAAGTTATTCCCATTATAGTTTCTATTTCCTTGTCCTGATCTAAAATTCCTATCATTTCCCCTATTTTGATAATTTTGTCCAAAATTATTATTATTTCTCCCTAAATACCTTTGTGCAAAATTTTCGTTACCTCTATTTTGATTGCCCTGACCATGGTTTCTGTCATTTCTAAATTGATTATAATTCCCATTATTACTATTATCCCTGTTCTGATTAAATTGATTATAGTTTCCATTATTTCTGTTATCATAATTTTCCTTCCTATTATTATATCCATAATTCCCTCGATTTTGTTCATTTTCAATAAAATTATTTCCCTTAAAATTGGTAGTTATTCTTTCAACTCTCTGTAAGTAGCTTGACAGACCTTCCAAAGTTTTAATATTATGTAAGGATATGGTTTCAGACACAACCTGTCTAAAATGTCTAGAAATGTAAAGAATTATTTCATCTTGTCGCATTTTAGGATCCAAATGTTGAGCTATGTTATATAGTTGCATTGCATAAGCGTTTAAATTGTTATTCAAATTGTAATTAAACCTTCCAAAATATAATTTCTCTCTAAAAATCGATTGTTGCAATTCCCCCCAGAAATATTGTATAAAATGTTGTTCAAACTCTCTAATATTATGAATGTCCACTTCTTTATTGCAAAACCATAGTAAAGGATGCCCTAACAATATATTTCTTATTATTATTTTTGCATCTTCAAAATCTATTATATTTTTAATTCTGTTTTTAATTATATTAACAAACACTTTCGGGTGAAGTTTTCTAATATCCCCGTCAAATTTAATTCCCCCTTCTTGACTTCCCAATTGAACTACATAACTCCCATTGGTAATCCCCCCTTGGCAAATATTTCCCTCAATTCTTCTAATATCTTCAACATTTTTCTGACACACATTCATGATTTCCCTTTTTTCAGTCTCAATTTTTCCTGAAAGTTCTAATAATTTATGTTCATGCATCACTAACTTCTCCCTATTATGTCCCTCATTATTTTTTATTTGCCTTTTTACCTGTTCAAATTCATCCCCCAAACTAATTTTAATGTTTTCAATACAATCCCCTTGATCCTTAACTAATGTCCCTAAATTTCCCAAACTATTCCGATATTCCATAATATTCCCATCTAATTGACTTTTAATTTCCCCCTGTATACTTCCCATTATTTGTTTTTCCACTTCATCAATTTTTGAGTCAATTCTGGTTTCTAATTTCTTCTCTGTGAATTTAATTTTGGTTTCTATTTCTTGTACAGACTTCTTTTTAATCTCTTCTATTCTCTTTTCCTGTTCTGCAAATTTACGTTCAACTACCACCTTATTTTCTTCTATCTCTCTTCTTGTTTCATAGATTTCCTTTTTTAAACTTTCTTCCAACTTTTTGTTGCTTTCTTCCATCAGATTTTTAATTTTATTTTCCATTGTGTCAATTTTATTTTCCATTTTATTTTCCATTGTGTCCAGCTTCTTACTATGTTCATCAAATTTCTTGACCAACATGTTATAGAACATGTTCATGTTAAATCCTTGATCTATTCGTGTAACTACATCTCCTTGTTCTATATTCATATCAAGTTCGCTATAACTTCTTTGTCTCATACTATTTCTTTGTCCATCTTCAGTTCCTCCTGTTTCTTCAATGTTATTGTTTCCCCTTTCAAAGCTATTTTCCCCATAATTTGGCTGTTCTTCCCCTAAATTGTCAGAAGTATGCCTTACTTCTAGCCCTGCTTCCCCTTGTGATCCCTGTTCTAATTGTTTTTCCATCTTTTTCTTAGTTTTAGATCTAGTTTTCATAAAAACAGATTACCCTACTTTAAATTATTTTACCCAAATTCAAATCTAGTACCCACGTTTTAAAAAACTCGCCTTACGTTGGGAGCCATTTTGTAATGATAATTATAATGATAATTAATATTAGAGCTGCCCTTTCTCTTTCTCCCAGGGGTGGATTCAATATAACTATTAGACTTTATGTTTAATTTTACTTTAATTTTGTTTTAATTTGATTGCATCTTTCCTGATTAGAAAAATTCTGAAACAACTGCCAAAGATCAAGAAATAAATACCTGTGTACTTACTACTTACTTTTCGTAAAACTCTGTATGTTCTAAATTAAATAAGCAAATTTTTCAACATAACGATATTGTTTATTTGTAACATATTATTAGAGAAACCAAAAAAATACGAAAAGTGGTCACAAATTATTTTCAAAATTTTATAAATACCTACCTACTTAGAACTATACTCATTCACACCTACTAAATTTAAAAATAAACGATTCAAAAAAATAACAATGGTGATTCGTTGATATAGAAGTGAATATTATTGCAAATGGAAACACAACTTTATTTCTCTGACTATTATACCCAAAATCTATAAGAACTGTCACTTCGTATTGTCAAAGAAATAAAATTTTCTATTATGGGAATTTAATTTATCTACACTAATCACTCTAATGTTTTTATGTAATTGGTTAACGATAAAATCCAATCTTTCTTCGCATAAAACTCAATAACTCATTATCAAAAAAAAATTAGTGCACATAAGAGTACTCACTCAGTTCGTATTCACTTTTGCGTCCATTAGCTAATACAAACGGATTCGCGTTTGCATGATCCACCGTGAATTGATGCTTCTTCAGCGGTCGTATCTTGCTGTAACAGTCAGTCTTGGACAATATTTCTAAAATCTTCTTGTCGCACCTACACTGACGTTTCTTCTAACAATTATCTTTACATATATCATAAAATAAATTTGCTTATTTAATCAGCCTTGTTTGATTGATTTTCATACTAATTTTCCCCGTTATACCATTCAAAAAGACCTTATTTTAGTCCCTTCAAAAATTGTCTTTCACTTTGACATCTGTCCTCCTTATCTTTTTTTTTTATGTACTGGGTGGTGTATTCTAGTTATGCATTTAGTTCATTCTTATTATTTTAATGTTATTTTTATTATCATTTTTATTATTTTGGTATTGATATTATTATAATACATTAAAATGAGCTATTTTTGTGTAGAATCGATAAATAATAGCATTTTTATTTGGCCCCCATTTTATACACAAATTTAAATTTTAATCAAACTATAAGAAACTAATTCGATTACAAGTATTAAAACTAAAATCGTAAAAGCGGCCGTGGAGCCTAGGACAGAGCTTCTACCTTCTACGCAAAAAGTCCGGGATCGAAGCTCGGCTGGGGACTTTTTTCATGTTTATTTTATTTTATAAATAAAAAGTAAAATTCATAAATTATTTTAAAATTAATCATTTTGTCTGAATAACTTTAAATAATTTTTTAAATTTGTAGATTTTCGTCGTACTCAGACGAATAAGCGACAATATTGACAGCTTTGTTGCTCGCCTAATTTAAATTAGCTATAATACTATATTTATTTTTAATAAATGATTTTCAAGTTATTTGTACATAGTTACATTTTTTTTGACCTTAATATGACAAAATTCAATTCATAAAAAAACTTGTATTATACGGTTCCATATTTAGATAGCATGGGCTTATTTGATTTTAAAAGGCGCCAAAATAAAGAGGTTTTCTTTTATTTATTATGAATAATACATAAAAGAAAAGATGCTAACAATTATATATACAAAAAAAAAATAAAGTAGTTCAGTCGATAAGTAAATACTTATATTACTTGGTATTACCTAGTATTACTTTTGAATTTGTGGTAATACTTTGGTATTATCTGGTAAAACTTGGTATTATCTGGTAAAACTTGGTATTACTTTGGAAGTACGGAGAATTACTCGGAATTACCAAAGTAATGCCACAATTTGGTAATACATGTACGTTTTTTGCAGAGTGAAAGACTTCTCGGGTTTAACCTTTCCGCGGTGGAACCATTATAATGTATATGCGCCCGTCGTTACTCGTACTCGTTAGCTGTATGAATCGAAGTACTGAGTACTTACTCTAAAATGTAGAGTACTCGACATTTTTCGAGTATGAGTCCCATCAGGATGAAAGTAATTACGAGTACCAATTACTGAGTACTTTGAGTACTCGAGTACAATTCTGAGTACAATTTATTCGAGTATTGTCCAGCTCTGATTGTGATAAATAACAAGATTATTTGTAGTAGATTTTCCTTTTGTAAAACCGTGTTGCAGTGGCAAGATACACAATTATTTACTAGCTTCTCCTATAATTTTGGAATCGAATTAGTCCGTAGTTCTTAATTTCCGGCTTGGATGCGCTTTTACAGGGATAACATAACTCTCTTTCCACGAGTTAGTAAATTGTTGAAGTTTTAGTGATAAATTAAACATTATGTGTAGTATTGTGTAGAGGTCTTCTACATAAAGAGTAAATACGATGGAATTTCATCAGGACCACCGCTCAGAAAAGTATGTTCAACATTCTAACTTAAATTTTGCTTACTTAGAAAAACGTCATTCGTGGACCTGTTTCGTCCTTATTATGAGTCATCAACAAGAAAGTTTTTGTGATTTCCAAGCAACATTATTGTTTCTCAAAATAAAAAAAAATTGTATTCCAATAATCTTCAATACATTAATTTGTTGTATTTACCATTGATAACAAAAAATACGATTTCATCAGTTAATTTTAGCTAAATATATTTACTTTATTGGATTTATTATATTAGTTTAAAATAAGTAGATAGAAAATTACGTAAAAGTTTTTGAAAGTTCCATAAAGGTATATCATTAATGTATTATTTATATTAATTTATTTTATTAATAATTCATCAAAAATCCGTCATTAAGACTGCAGACGACGCCCCCATAAACATTTGGACAAAAGCGGGCAGATATAAAAATTACTAAAATAAACTAAAATATAATATATATAAACTATGAAGAGCATAACATTAAATTTACTTTGTAACACAGAACAATTTAAAAATTTGTAAAAGCGATTCTTCAAAATTCGAAGAAACGAAATTATTCCCTTCTTGGTAGAAGAAAGGTGCTTTACAAAAGCCCGTTTGACCGAGATAAGTACCAATACAAATTTTACCTGAGCGATCTGATTTTCAGCCATCAGGTTCTCGGGGTAACCTCTAACTTGATATTCAGATCAGCTGAACAACCCTATAAAACCAAAAAGCACTTCACACCACTTCATAAAATTGTTCACAAAAAAAAACAAAAGCCGCGACTACATAACGTTTGGCAACCGCAAAAAAAATTGTTTTTCTTTTGGTATGTTATGTTTTTGGGGTCGAGTGCTCGATTGTTTGGTTCACGTGCTCGTTTCGCGCGATAGAGGGTTTTTCTCGAGGTAAAACGTACACAATGAAAGTAAACTGTGAACTGGCGTGCTGGGTTTGTTCGGGTTTCGACGTCGCTCCTCCCACTATTTCGGAAAATCGATCAGGGTCTAGGGGTGAGCGGCAGCGATGCCAATTTTTAGGGGTTTTCTAATATTATGTAGAATTTTCAAAAAATTGGTTACAATGAACATTTTGCTAGTTGGAAAGAACAAAGACGCAATTAAAAATAGTCGATTTTACACTATGGCGTTTTTAAATACCTGTAAATGTTTTATTGCATATTTCAAAAAGTAGTTAATTTAATCTAAGGTGAGCTTTACTAATTAATTATAGTATAATAATAGTATTAAAATACATGAAAAGCTTAAAAAAATATATGAATAATCATCAGACATTGGTCATTGTTCTTGAGAAGAATAATGATAAAAAAGCAACTTATGTGATTGTTGTCTAAATTTAAAATAATTGAGCCTCACAAAAAACAAATAAAACAAAAGACGAAGAAAATTCTTCGAAATATATCAATATTCTTGAAAAAATAGCACGAGTTGTCGTGTATAACGCTAGAAGCGTCTGATATTATAAATTGAGTTAGACATCGACGGTTTAACTAAAATGAACCCATACTCGTGATAAAAATTAAACTTGTGTTTATCAAATGAGTAACGACTGTTTAGCGAACGTTGACTAGAATTTAACCCATTTTATATTAATATGGTATATTATGGTCCAAATTAAAAATTTATTGAGTGTTTTATTTTCTAATGTAAAAAAGAGTAATTAATCAATGTTTGATGGGTAATGGTCTAAAATTTAAAAAAAAAATTTGAATGATCATACTTGAGTAAAATATGTCATTAGGAAAATAATTTCGGAAAAGTAATGTCAGTGAGAAATTCAAAAATTTTAGGGGAAAAATCCGCCATCATCCGAAACAAGGTAATTTTCGCATTTTTAGACCTTTTGAAACATTTCAAAATACATTTATGTCCCGGAAACGCTTAAAAAACCTTTTCTTTTACCTTAAAACTTCCAAAGGTGTCTTCCAATGTCGAATATGAATTACATCATTTTGATTGATTTCTTGTTGTAGAAACTGCTGATTAATAATATTAGGCCATCCATAGAGAAATAAACTATACAAACTTTTCTTTCTGAAAAAGTTTAAAATCTTTCTTGACATCTCATGCACCTCCATTTGAGAAATAAAAAATACAGTGTTGCCAGTCAATGGTCACTTATAGGTTGAGTAAGAGTAAAGCAAAGTTATAACTAGAAATTAACTAACTCTACGTGATCCTCCAGTAATGATTCAAAAAATATAACATGAAATGAGAAAAATTTAAAAAATCAACCTAACCTTACCCGCTTGTGCCATCGATAAAACCTTAAGATATTGCGTGTAATCAATCCATTGAAAAATAAAAAGAGAAGGTTCAAATAAATCGCGAGACTTGTTTCCTTGTTTGTAGTTCAACCAAAAACGCTTAACGCGCTGCTATCACTAAATTTAAACCTGATTTACACCCATAAAAAAATATTTTTCAAAAATGAGAAATAAATCAATAATTATACTGCTTTAACCCTTTAAATTTCACTTCCATACAATGTGTGGTGAAATACAGTGATAATCGTTAATAAATATAAAGTTAAAGCTAAATTTAAATATTATGAGATGGTGTAAATCTGGTTTTGAAAATAAATTAGGTTATGTTGCCATAAATATGTCAGTCTGATATTTTCGCGTAAAATGTAGGTGAGTAAAATTGTATTAATTTAGTGTAGATTAGATTAGATTAGGAGTTGGACGTTATTTGTCCTTGTCCACCGCGACCTTTGCAGATCTATTGTGGGACTCCGTTTGTTTTAGAGTATGTCGTCTAGCCTGGTCTTTTTTATTAGACTTAGCAGCTTTGGCAGTGGCTCTCGCATGCAATTGGCTTTTCTTCGCCCAATGTTAGAAACCTCATTCCAGCCAGGCCTTCACATTGGCACAGGACGTGGAATGATGTTTCCTCTTCTTCTTCGCAGAACCTGCACAAAGTTGCTTCTTCTGCTGGATTTATGACACTCATGTGCCTTTTGAGGCGACAGTGTCCAGTAAGAAGGCCTACCGTTATCCTAACGTTTTGACGCTTTTGATCGAGTAGGTCTTTCGTGAACTTGGCCGATGGTTCCATGATGAACTGTTTGGCCTGTCTCAGTCCTGGATAGTTGTTCCACCATTCCTGAGACTCTTTTTGCATCCATTGTTTAATGGATGCCTTGCATAATGCCTTAGCAACTCCACAGAAGGGTTCGGGGCCTGTCATGGCCTTATCTGAGCCTTCTCGAGCTAATTCGTCGGCCTTTTCGTTGCCCTGATATCCCTCATTGCCTGGAATCCAGGCTAAGCTCACCTTATTTTGACTACTTAGCTCTATCAGGTCTTCTAGACAGTCTTTCACCAGTCGTGATTTGATTTCTTGTGATAGAATTGCCTTTAGTGCTGCTTGGCTATCAGAGTATATGGCAATAGTTTTGCCTAATACTTGCTGCATTAAGTGTGAGGTAGATTTAAGATTTAAGTCATTTATTTATAGTGAGGTTCTTAAGGATGGCATTAACTTCTGATTCATTTAAATTTTAAAATCAGAAGTAGGTAAATATTTTACTAACAAAATTAACAAGAAAGGGATAATAAAGTATAAGATTATTAGAATTAGAATAAGTCAGTATTAGGGATACAATTGTGTTTATAGATTAAGTACTTTTGTCTTTTTATGATAACTATAACCAGGGGCGGCTTGTGACCAAAATTTTGGGGGTTAACAGTAGCAAAATATAGATCCCGGTACAGATATAGGTAAACAACTGTCAGTGTTTTAGAAAGGTATATTATAAACTTTCTAAAACACTGAAAGGTTTTTCATACATCTGTAAAGATACCTATATTCTGTCACTGTGAACTATCCCACGAGCCGCCACTGACTATAACCAGTTTTTTCAATAACAAACTACTCTAACCAGTTTTTTAATAACAAAATCGTCATGGGCTGTGCTGGTTATCATATTAAGAGTGAGATTACAGAACGTCTGCAACTTTGCAGATCTGCAAATATGGCGGCAACTTTGAAAATCTGCAAATATGACTGACTTACACATGCAAGTATCAAGTTTTCGTATTCCAAATTTGGGTTTAGTGTTGTTGGGGGTAATAAACCACAATAAATATTGCGAATTTGCAGATATTTTTTGGAATACTTGCATTTGTAAGTGCGCCATATTTGCAGATTTGCAAAGTTGCAGACGTTCTGTAATCTCACTCTAAAATTTTATTCTACAGTAATTTAGTGTGTGATATAGTACTTATGTTCTGAATATGCAGTTAGAAAATATTGGGACACAATGTAATTACATACATAGGTATTCTAAATAAATTAAACTTGTTAAAAATGTGTTTTATTTTTCATAAAATTTAATTTTTTACTTAAATCAAGTGACATTTTCCATTTTTCAACATTTTACCTACAACAAGAATTCACTAAACTTATTGTTTGTTCTAGTTGTAATCAAAAGTTGTAAAATAGGAAAATATGACTCAAGTTGTTTCAAATATCATAATTTGTAAAGCTCACCACTTTGTAAATAGTTTTACTTAGTAGTGTCCTATTTTAGTAATAATAATAATAATATATTTATTAGTACTAGCCAATGCTGCCATCATAGATGGATGTACACGTCAACATTAATAAATAAAATTACATTACACTGAACACATACGTTAAAACTAATAGTTAAACACAAATCAAAATATTTTTTTAAAGAAGACTATCTTCAGACAAAAAATCGTTAACAGAATAAAAGGAACCACGAGTAATAATAGTTTTTACATTAAATTTGAATTTAGTGTAAGATAACGCTTAAATATTTTTAGGTAATTTATTAAAGAGTTTTATGCCTATATATCCTTCGGTGACTTTTCAAACAAAGCTAGTCTATGTTGGACCGAAATAAACGTGTTTGCATTTCTGGTGGGATATCTGTGAAAATCGGAATTTTTTTTGAATTTGTGTAAGTTAGACTTTACATACAGAAGTGTTTTATAAATATAAATGCATGGTAACGGAAGAATTTTATGTTTTATGAACATTTGCTTACAGCTTTCCCCTGCCTGAACTCCAAATAATATGCGTATAATGCGCTTTTGTTTAACAAAAACTTTGTTAGACGTTACACAGTCTCCCCATAAACTAACATTATTTGATAGGTGAGGGTAAACTAAGGAAAAGTAAATATTTAATAATGATTTTTGGTCCATAGTCTTCTTTAATTGCAATATGGCATAAAAAGCAGAGTTAAGTTTTTTACATACTTGATTGTTACCGACGGGATTAGTTCAACTGTAAGCGTTAAGCGCTTAGCGCGCTACTGTCGAGGCCAAGCAAACTTCTTAAACTACTATTTACAGGGAAAGCGACCCCCGTATACCTTTTTTTAAACGTCTTCCAGTTTTGCTCTGATTTTTAGGCTATGCTGTACGGCATAGACACGTACGGCTTAGACCTGGCCTAGACACACTACTTGGAGCCATTGCGGATTGATTCAGAAATCGTGAACTTGTTTAAAACATCCTCCGGTAGCTTTGATCTCTCAGCTACGCTTTACGGCCTAGAAACAGACGACCTGGAGCATTTGCGAGTTGGTTCGCAATCCGTAAACTTTAACATCCTCCGGCTTCGCTCTGATTTCTCGCCTACGCTGTACGGCCTGAAACCATTGCCAAACTCTTATCATGAGGCCTATTTCCCGTCATATACCTTTTCTATATTTCTATATTTGGCATACCTAAACAAAATATAAATTATCGGTAGCCAATACAGTAGTCTGTGGCCAACCCACCCCCAAAATACACATATCCGCCGAAAAATAAATAAAATTGAGAATTTTTTTTTTAATTATTTTATAACATTGAAGCAGAGTACAAAGAGAAACAGAGTAAGGATAACAGCAGTATAATCGGATGTACAGATTAAGTCAATGTATAAGGAAGAAAGTAAATTGAACGAGATAGCGGAAGAAGGAAATCGAAATGAAAAAGAAAAGGAAATCATTTAAAATTTATAAATTTATATAATATATATATTTTTAGAATCAAAATCTAAATATGAACCCATCACATATTGAAAGAACACCTGAAATTAAGAGTTGTTTAAATTATTGATATTAGGAATGAAAGTAAGAGGAACCTATATCGACCTGAGATTTGAGATTAGTTAAAATTATTTATTTTTGAGCAATAGTTTAGATTTAAGATAAAAAAAATTAAAATAAAATGATAAATTATCAAGGATAATACTACAAGAGGTGAGAATTTTGAGGTGAGAATTTTTTGTGAACTTTTCATTGTTTCTTTGGAAATTTCAGGGAAAAAAAGAAATTTCCTCTTCTGTTTGTGAACCGATTTTCTTTTTTTAGTTTTGTTTAATAGCTATTGACGAAGTGTTACACGGTTATACGAGAATAGATAATTAAAAAATTAGAAAAACTAGAAAAATTAAAAAAATTAGAAAAGTTAGAACAGTTAGAAAAGTTAGAAAAGTTAGAAAAGTTAAAAATATTAGAAAAATTAAAAAAATTAGAAAAAAAATGTGAAAAATTTGAAAAATTTGAAAAATTTTAACAATTTAAAAAATAAAAAAAAATAGAAGTAACCTTAAAATAAAAATTGTTTCATATATCAATAAATGAGGATTTTTAAATTGTGAGTTACTGTTATTTTATTGAATTTATTTTTTATTTAATTATAGTGGTACTGAACTATGTTGTATAGTAAGTACACATAAAAGTTTATGGTCGTAGATATACAATGAAACATGTAAATGCATATTTTCGTCAAATTTTTAATAACAGATATGGTCAATATTCGATCCCTGGACGAACACTAGTTTTCATAAATTTCCGCAGCCGCTGCACTGTTTCTGTGGACTACGAAGTAGGTTTTTAACAATTTAAATTAAGAGCCATATCTAATGGTTGGGTATTTAAAAATATTAATAACAACCTAAACCAAATAATAACAAATTAAACCAAAAAGAAGCAATTAACAAATTTAAAATGAAATTAAAAAATGCAATGGAAACAACATATTAAATTAAACCAACTACAATTTTAAACAAATTGTTGGCTCGCCTACTAGACCGTATCAAGCACAACAGAAAAATGGGATATATCTTTGAAAACAGGATAAAAAAACGCTATTTAATGCAATACAAATTCAATATGGCGTCCATAAGAAAAAAGAACATTAAAGTCTTTATCTCGAAAATGGTAAGAGAGATTCTTTTGTTTTATTTTTTATTATAAAGACCTTAGAATGTCTAAACCAAAATACCGTATATCATTCACGATTATTTCAAAAATCAAAAACAATTGATAAAATGTAATAGCAGTTCTGAAATGCTAATAGAATCCGAAGTGACATTATCCACTTAACGAATCTTATAATAACCGAGATAACAATACATGTAGCACCAATCTGGGACCCAGCGTAAATCCTTAGATACTCTCTTCGTTTGTGATGGTTAAGTTTTTATGTACGAACCGACGGAAATTAAAAATTCATCTCCACATCTCCAAAGTAAACACAAACTAAATAAAAACTGACAAAGCTAAGACATAAAGAAATAAATGAGTTTATGTTTACTCAAATCATTAACAAATTAAATTTTAAAATAAAGAAAATAAAATAAAACTCAAACCCATGTGTTAAATATTTCCTAATATTTTTACAGAAAACATTTAACAATTCTATATAAAAACACGTAAAGAATGTCAATTTAGAAGATTAAAATATTTAATTAAGAGTTCGTGAAATATCGTCTAAGTCTAACTAGTAAACATCCATTGTAATTCAGTTTTAATCTTTAAGGTTTTACATGTAAGTAAATTTAAAAATACTTTGTGAATTATTCATGAAAGTAGATATCAATATGAAATAACTTTATTAAAATTCTTATAAAATATATGTGACAAATATCAAAAAAGTATGACAACTACTACAGCTAACAAAAGGACAGTAAAAACACAACTAGCAACGTTAAGTATGTAGTAAAAGTATTAATACAAAATTAAATGTTTTATCTCAATAGCTATAAATAAAATACTATTCCAAATAGTAGCAAAGCCCACTGCAAAGTTCGGCGGTCATCTGATAATGAAGTGAAATATGCTCCAAAGGCATGTAACAACATTGTTTTTTACCAAATGGCACCTATGCCAATCACTATCCTGAGTAAAGGGGTTAAAATAATTTATTTTACATACAAAAAATCACATAAGACATGACAGCGATAATTTTGTTTGCAATTTTGTTTGCCCTGAAAATTACAAACCCAATTCATTCTCAACCTATAGCTATTAAACCTGAGTTATTATTATTATTATTTTTATCCAACTTTTAAACCATGTATGTCTGTGAAAAAAAAAACAGATGGATGGCATTGGCAAGGCGTGCCAGAAGATGAAGTTATAAACTCCGAAACCGGTCGCATTAAAAATACATCTTTGTGAGATTCAAAGAATGTTCTTCTCTACCTTTTAATTGTTAGTAATTAAACAACAACTACACTCTTAATTCTTAATTTTGCTCACCGTTGAAATAATTTCCAGTAACAAACATCTTTTATTCCGTTTGAAAATTAAAGCGTTGAACCTACTTTTCGTATTGTTTTAGAAGTAAATTTAATGTCAAATGTTGGTGTGGCACCGCTTCATTATTTCGTGTTTCTATACCTACGTTTCGAAATTCCCTGGAAACTTTTGATCGTTTCTTTTGTATCAATCCGGAATGCCTAAATAAACTCGCTTTGTTTGAAAACAATATTTATTATTCAAAGACCCTTTCTGAAATATTTTCTTTTTTTATATAATTAAAAAGACCACTACCAAAAAAACTCGAAAAAGAAATATGCAGTAAACTCTTTAATTATTAGTATATTCGAGAATATAATACATTATTGGTAATGGTATATCAAAATGTATGAGTTACTCTGTTGAGTAATTAATATTAATTTAATATTTACGGAATATTTTTTTTGGATGGTTTTAGCTAAAAATACATGTACATATCAAAAGTTCTACGTTTGATTGTTAAATCAACGTATACATTTGCGCTATTGCCGGTTCGTGTAAAAAATTATGAAATTATTTTTAAACATATTGTTACGCAGCACCCTGCAGTAGCCTGCGGCTATCATAAGAAACGTACAGATAGAAAAAGAAGTCGAATGTTACTCATCGCTCTACGGTGTGCTGCGGTCGTCATAAGTAAAAGTACAAGTAAAAGAATATTCCAGAAATGTCCAGAAATGTCATTACCCATCAAGAGCTTTCTAGATGACAGTTCGAGAAGGTCAAGAAGTCGACGACCTGATGTTAGAGTTCAGTTTTATGATAGACGTTAAACGTTAATGTTATCAGTTAAAGTTATTGTGTCAGTTGAATTGAGTTATTGTAAAAGTTGAGTTCAAATAAATTTTGGCGGTGGGATACAAAGTAAAAGTTCATGATAAATACTAGATCCACTGAATGCGAAGCAGTTTAAAGCGAGAAGAGGAAAAGGAAAGGCGTAGGAAGGAAAAAGAGGAGGAAAAGGAACGGCGTAGGAAGGAATAACAGGAGGAAAAGGAACGGCGTAGGAAGGAAGAAGAGGAGGAAAAGGAACCGCATAGGAAGGAAGAAGAGGAGGAAAAGGAACGGCGTAGGAAGGAAGAAGAGGAGGAGAGAGTGAGGCGAGAAGAGGAAAAGGAAAGGCGTAGGAAGGAATAGGAGGAAGAAAAGGAAAGGCGTAGGAAGGAAGAAGAGGAGAGAGTGAGGCGAGAAGAGGAAAGGCGTAGGAAGGACGAGGAAAAAGAGAGGGAAGCAGAAGTAGAAATTATAAATGGTTTGATACAAATTCAGGAAAATTTCAAACAAGAGGTAGGTCAGCTAAACAGTCGAGTAGATGTCTTAGCCCAGCAACAAGAGAATCTAAAAACTAATTTAGAGCAACAACAAGAGAATTTAAGAGCTAATTTGGAACAACAACAAAATAATCTAAAAACTAATTTAGAACAACAATAAGAGAATTTAAAAGCTTTGGAGCAACAACAAGAAAAAGCTAGAGCAGACTTGGAAAGGCAAATCAGAACTGAAATAGTTGAGTTAGAAAAAATAATTCGTAGCCAAGCTCCAGTAGGCAACGGTGAAGCTGAAAACACTACCACGTCTTCAACCATAACTGGAACAAGCCACATTCGAATCCCAGTTTCACAAAACTATACTAGCAAGACCCTTAAGCCACCCACGTTCGACGGTCAGACAACATGGGAAACATATCGACTCCAATTTGAAGCTGCAGCTAGAGCCAATGGCTGGACCGAGAAAGAGATGGCAGCTTCATTAACAGTGTCACTGCGAGGTCAGGCAGCAACTATTTTACAGTTACTTCCCCAAGAAGAACCCAGTTATTTATCTCTCGTCCAAGCCTTGGAGACAAGATATGGCCAGCAGCATTTAAAACAGGTTTTCCAAAGCCAGCTAAAAGTTCGTAGTCAGAAACACAGTGAGAGTCTACAATAATTTGAAGCCGATATTAAAATATTGCTGCATCTGGCCTATCCACAGGCACCTAAAGATTTCTTAGAACAAATCGGCGTACAAGCATTCATTGATGGACTGCAGGACGTGGAAATACAGCAGGCTCTTCGGCTACAACACCACAAGACGTTGAGTGAGACGCTAATTGCAGCCCAGGAATACGAAGCAGCAAAAAGTATATCTAGATCGTCTCGCGCAAAAGTGAGAGAAATTAGATTCCAGGAAAGCGAAGAGGCTACTACTAATACTGTCACTCAACCTATTCTCTCACAAATCTTAAATATTCTGCAAAGTATGCAACGAAATAGTCAAAATGAGAGCAGAAGATGCTTTAATTGCGGAAGAATCGGACACCTTCAAAGAACCTGTCGAAGCAGGGCTCGTTCAATGAATCGAGAATCGGAGAATGATGCTAGAAATTCACCTAAATCAACCTCCCGAAGCCCGTCACGAAGTCCAACAAGGAATAATTATAGCAGATATGCCTCCCGGAGAAGCCGGTCACCCACTCCTAGCCGGCTTTCTAACAATAGTCAGGGAAACGAATAAAGGCCGACACTACGGGGCAGGCGTCGGCTATAACAGAGGGCCCCAAAATTCGCATTTACACCTTAAATAAAAACGAACAAAATCTATTGGTCAAGGGGTATATCGATAACCAAGAAGGCACCTTCGTCCTTGATACTGGTGCAACTTAGTCTTTCATTCGAACAGGGATCCTGCCTGCATCGAAGGGGACGTCTTTATAGCAACGCAAATATTCTCTCCAGGCGACCCTGTTTAGAACGACAATGCCGGTACTGTAAAAGGCTTGAAGAACGAGAGGAGCTGGTTGAAGAAGTTAGTCTACAGGCGACCACTATCAAGCCAGAGGATGACGAAGACGGAATCACCCTTGAAAGCCTAAGAAGGACTCAAAAGAAAGACAATGACTTGAAGGTTGTCCGAGAATGGCTCAAAAATGGAGTCAGACCTACATGGCAAGAAATAGCCAAATATAGTGGAACCGTTAAAGGGTACTGGACTCAGTGGCTGTATCTTCACGATGGCCTATTGCACCGGAAGTGGGAGAGCCCCGATGGAGTACATGTAGTCCGCCAAGTGATTCTGCCGAAATCACAGGTCAGAAATGTATTGGAGAAGCTTCATAGCAGTCGTTCAGGAGGATACTTTAGTACTAAAAGGACACTTGCACGAGTTCGGGAAAGATTTTATTGGGTCAATTGTCGACGGGATGTAGAAGATTGGTGCAAGGAATGTGACCTCTGTAATGGCAGAAAAGGGCCCAAAACAAGAAGTAGAGGTAAAATGGCACAGTACCTTTCCGGAGAGCCTTTCGAACGGATCGCCATTGATATCCTCGGACCACTTCCCTTAACAGAAAGGGGAAACAAATACTTGATGGTTGTTATGGACTATTTTTCAAAGTAGCCCGAAATAGTGCCTAGTCCTAATCAGGAAGCGACGACAGTAGCGGAAGCATTTATGACGAACGTCATTGCGAGACACGGAGTCCCCCTGGAATTACATTCTGACCAAGGACGAAATTTTGAATCCGAATTATGGCAAGAATTAATGAAACTGTTAGACATCAGGAAAACACGCACTACGCCTCTACACCCACAGTCCGACGGAATGGTAGAAAGACACAACAGAACGATATGCCAGTATCTTTCAATGTTCGTCTCTGATAATCAAAAGGACTGGGACACTTTAATTCCTCTATTTCTGCTTGCCTACTGAAGTTCTGAACATGAAACGACCCCATCCATGATGATCACCGGAAGAAGAGATGCGTACTCCTCCCACGTACATACAGAACTTAAAAGAAAGATTAGAAAAGGTATACGAATTCGCTCGTCAACGTTTGAAAGTTAATAGCGATAACGCAAAAGCTAGAATCGACATGCATGCCACATGTCATTACCCGTCAAGAACATTCTAGATGACAGGTCGAGAAGGTCAAGAAAGCTATATAAGTCGACGAGCTGACGTTAGAGTTCAGTTTTATGATAGACGTTAAACGATAATGTTATCAGTTAAAGTTATTGTGTCAGTTGAATTGAGTTATTGTAAAAGTTGAGTTCAAATAAATTTTGATACCAAAAACCAGCGTAATAATATTAACCCAACATCATAAAACTTTCTAAAAAAAATCCAAACTGCAGTAAGGCAAAAACAAGAATAGAGTATGTCAAATTTAGTACATTTTGAACGAAAATATAACATAATGCTGCCGTCATAAGTCAAACCCCCGTAACTGACAAATTACAAACATTTCGTTATTTGACCATTCTGAAACTTTCTTCTTAAAAAGTAAACAAAATCCCCGTAATATTTATTCTGTATCTTAAAAAGTTACCCTCATTCAACACAGTATCTAACATTTTTGTAAAGTTATCTCCATTAGATGCGTAGTTACTGGGGTTTTGCTTATGACGGCAGAATACGTCTTTAAGATCGAAAACACTACACAAAAATTGTTTAAAATGGCGTCCGTTATTATGCTACCCGTCGTCTTTTTAGAGAACCCCGTATTTAAGAAATTTAGTCTGTTCAATTAAATGCAAACATGTGTGCTTGCCGGGCATTTTCTACAGCAACAGTTTAATGTTAGTGAACGGCTTTGCAAAAAAAAATGGCCAAGTACAAGTCGTACTTGCGCAATAGTGTTTCGTATCATGATTATTTTAAAAATGAGTAGAGTTAATAGATTTAGGGTTGATACAAAGGGTACAGTAGACTATCTAGCGAATTGCAATCTTGATAATTTTGGTTCAATCTACCTTATTTTCAATATTGGTTCAGATTTTTCTGAACGTTATTTTTGGAGCTAAGTTGAAGGGATATCATTGTTATAAGTGTTTTTTTGTAAAATGTGTCAAAGAAAAAGTAGTGCAAACGAACGTGTTATAGGGTGTAACTACCTAAGTCGGAACCATATGGGAAACTTATTTATTATTAGTTTTATGTAAAAAAAGTTATTTTTAATAAAAAGTTTTGCATATTCTAAAAGCAATCAGATATTATTTTTTTTTTCAGTAATGTACTAGTTTTAGGAAAAAACACGTGTACGCACCCGTCTAGTAGCAGAAAACAATCCAGTACATATCGCCATCTCATAAGTAAAAATAACCTTTCTCTGTCTAACTTATGGGACTAAAAATATTTCGTGACAAAAAAGCAAATCTCAGTGTCCACACGCCACACACTGGGGCAACAAGCCCTCAAAGTTGGCAATAAATCAAAAAATTAAATAGCATATACACTCTACCTCAAATTTTTTTCTGATATATTACTGTCCATTACATAATAAAACGAACAAGTGCGATCTTCTGTCTTACGCGTTTCATCACCACCCTCAGTCGAAGTTACTTATCTGAGGCGAGTATATATTCATTAGAATTTCGTAGTTTTTAACTTGTTTTTGTGCTGTGTTTAGGCTGTATTTTGATTTTGTTTTTCAAATTTCCGCCACGGAACCTTCAAGTTCAGCTATGTATTATTATTTTAATAAGTAAAAAGTTGTGGAAAAATAAACTTAATCATATAATATTGGGGTAAAGTAAAATGAAGGTTAAACGTTAAAATTTTAAAATATTCTTAAATACATGAAGGCTATTTGTTGTGTTCCAAAGCAGATCAAGCTTTAAATTTCGACTTTTCATAATGAACATTGTTTGTACTTTTCGAAATCGTTTAGTTTCTGTGCACTTATTTGCACTTTTCTTTACTATTTGGGTTTTTTCAAAGTATATAAATATATGGCGGGACGATCATTCAAAAAAGAATTCTGTTTTTTTAATATATTTCGTGTATTAATATATCGATTTTATTGTTCTTAGGCTCATTTTATAGGCAACTAAATATGCTCCCAGACAGACATAACAAAATGCTAGAAATGAAAAAAATTTAAGATGGCCGACCTAATTGAAGAAAAAAAAGCGAGCCTAAAAGTAACCAATTTTAAGCTTACTTTGCGTAATAGTTATAAATTATATATAAAATCTAATAACAAAAGTTAAATATCTAACCTATTTTCTTTATTTTAAGACCTCTCCGAGCACGATTGGTCCATTCAATCGTAAGATATAGACAATCAAAGTTGTCTGGTTTTATGTTTTCATAGAAGCCTATAATAACACATTATTATGCTTTGCAACGCTGCTATTTTAGTTTTTGACCGATTTGGACTCAATGTTTTTATCGAGAAAGAAACTTCTTAATATCATGAGAAGTTCTGGAAAGAATGAAATTAATAGAATTTGCTGACAACACCGCTAGATACTTTGTTGAAAAGTACCCACGCTCAATATGCCTCCGACATTTCACAAATACTTTATACATGGGCCTGAAATAATATCTTCTGCTTTGTTGCCTAGAGACCAATTAACAGAGAAAACTAATGGGGACGTCTTTAATTCGTTTTTACTTAGTTTCGACCTTGTAATCACGAGAAAACAAAAATTAAAAAAGAAAGAATCTGCAGCACTTTCCTAAAGAAGCAGTAGATTTGTTTAAATCTGGACTCGTCCAGCTTCACAGCCATGGTATATTCATGAATCTGATGATGACCGTGGAGACAATGAAGAAAATGTCTTATCACATTCTAAAGAGGATGAAATTTGATTACAATTATCATAGCTCTTCTAAATGAAATTATTATAATATTACATTTTTATTATTTGTATCTTTAACGTGTGGAGAGTGGATTACCCCCATGGCACTTAGGCCTCATTAGGCTCATGGCATTTTTATTATATTATATGTTAGTAATACAAAAAAAATACATAGAGGGCTTATAAAGTGTTTATTTGCTAAAAAAAAAAAAAAAAATAGAAAGATATTAAGAATAGAATATACATTTTTATTATATTATATTCTTAATAACTTTCAATTTTTTTAGCAAACACTTTATATGCCCTCTATGTATTTTCATTTGTAATACTAACACCTCTACAAAGCAATATTTAACTTACAAATTCATAAAGAAAGTCTGTGATTTAATGCCAACTTTGATGGCTTGTTGCCCCAGTGAGCGCCGTATCGAGTCGATTAAAGAATGAGGTAGGGTAACTGTGACCAACGTCTCTTCACACACAAGTTCCCCGCTATCCATCTGTTTAACCAGTAAAATACCTCCTTCTCCGCGTCACCTTCTGACTTCCGACGAAGTCATATCGTTCTTTAACGAATACTCATGAATGTAACTACAGGTCAATCTGTACCGTACCTTCTGGCCTAGCTAAAGGTACAATTCAACAACTACCAGCATGTAGTACTAAATTTCTCAACGCATATGTTTCTTTAAGATTATTGTACATATGTAAATAAAAATTATAATGTTTCCGTTAATAACTGGATTAAACGGAAGTACTTTTCGTTAGTGTTTCATTGTCATGGATAAGGAGTAACTTAAGGTAATCTAACAGAACACCTGTACCGGCTTTAGACGATGAATTTGCAGGGGGCGAAATCCCCAACATAATGTACCTGGCATGTTCTTAAAGCAAACGAAGTCTACAACTGTTTCAAATTTCAATTGTGTATGTTAAATAGTCTCTGAATAAACCACCTGTGACAGATGGACAGACAAACAGACAGACGAACAAACACCGAGGTGATTCCATAATGTCCCTGTTTGCCAAATTAGGGCGGAACACTAAAAACGCCTGCTTTAAAAGAGGAACAAAAACACGCACGTAAACAAATAAAATTTAGCCCTAATTTGAGAACAACTCGAACGAGAGTATACGCAAGCCGAAGGCTGCCTGATTTTGTAATAATGTACACAAACACACATTTAACATGTTCATCTACATTTCACTGCCTGCCATCAGCAACGGATATGTTAATAATTTCATTGTGTTAAGTTTGCGTTTGTATATAGAGGGTTTGTAGTGTTTTTGGTAATAATTTAATCTATATAATCATTTTTATAAAGATTATATTGGTGAACACAACTAAGTTTTATCTGAGGTAACTTCTAAAGTGCCAGTGGTAAAAATTATTTTATACAATAATTCCGACAGTATACGAGGTAAAGTCTAGAATCATTGACAGTCTCTGTCGTTGGATAACAAATACGCGTATCTTAGTTTTGTACGTTTAAAGGTTATGAGTTCTGCAATCATGATTTATGTTTTATGGCTAGTTTTCGAGCTACACTGTGTTAAACATCGAAAATGCCAATTTTTTTGTAACTAAATTTCTCATAAAACACCCTATTTTATTTCCTTTTATTGTAGAAATCATGAATTATAAGGCATTCATATTTTACAAACAATTAGAATAGAATTTAGTTAATTATAGGATGGTTAGAAATAACAAAATATGGTTTTTGAAAAAAAAAAAAATTATGACAGCGCAACATGAAAATATGGTTTAAGTAATTAATTCTTGAAGATTATTCATATTTTATATAGGATGGGTTATACATATGGTTAAAGAGGACACATATGTTGGATTTATTGAAAAATACGACTGAAACAGCTATGAACATAATCAGATAACATAAATATGTTCATAACTTTACATAAAAACTATCAGGGAAAGGAACAGTACTGTATGTAATCGTTTACAAACCTTACTTTGGATAGTGATCGTAGAAAAAAATAAATATAAATATTTAACCATTTTGCGAGAATTACAACAAGCTTTCCATGAGATATATAATCAATTTAAGAGCTTGGAAAATTCAATTCGTTTTATTTTATTCCCACATTAAGCAGAGTAGGATACAAAGCAGCTAAACGATTTTATGTGGCTAGGTATCACTAACTTAGAAATTAACTTAATTGAATTCCAAAGTTAGTGTGAAAAAGTAAATTTGAAATTTGATTTACTAAGTAAAAAAAGTTAAATTTTCAGAAAGGAATGCAGATAGACCTATGGTCAATGATGATCTCACACTAGCAGTTGAAAATCTTATATTGAACGATTGGTACTCTTTACCAAACAATTTTACATGTATGAGGAAACTGACTAACTCTCACATATTTAAACAATTGACCCACTCTTCAAAAGGGTTCGCCATCACTGTATACTTGTAGCACTTTAGGTCTAATTCTAAAAAAGTTGGTTATTTTTTTATTATAAGCCTGATGATGGCTTGTTAACCGAAATTAGTTGCAACTTTAAATATTTAACAGACTATTTTATGTACTGGTTTGGAGTTTTATTTATTCTTTGAATAACGCTACCACATTTGAGACTATTGATAATAGGTCGTATATTTATCTAATATAATACAACATTTGCAAGACACATCGTTTACGAGGGGTGACTGGTTAGAGCTGTAAAACAATGTACGGCCTCTGCAGCCAGATTTATGAGTCACCTCGTATAACATATTATTCATCTCCAAGAAGTAAATTCTTAAACTATATTTTTTGTTGCAATGACAATAAACGTCATAAAAATATTTTTTTAAAAAACATTATTACGAATATTTCACTCAATTAAGAGTTATTGCTCCATTCATGAAAACTACTTTGTTGGCATATTACTCCTATTATACCCCTACTTTCAAAATTTCAAGAACGGGTCGTCGAGCCACATTTCCCCTATCGTAGGAAATGGATCGGCGATTTATTTAGTCATACCGGTGAATTGAAGAATTGAACGTATTTAGTAAAATTTTGAGCCTAGTTATTTGTGAATTTGATATAGTGCGATAAGTTATTTTTATAAATCAGAGTTAATTTTAACCAAATTTTTACAGAATAGACCCGTTAGTTTGATAAGCGTGGTACAACTCGGTAGTCTAATTTTTTTTAAGTATAGTGAATTTCAAAAGACCTTTTTTATTATAAATATCACATATTCAGTAATTATTTTTATGCTATTTTAGGGCGAATCTCGAAAAATACCCTTTAGAAATCTCTAAAATATATTGGACTCCAATTCGAAGGTAAAACTATTAAATATTATATCATTCAACATATTTTATACATTGGATAATTAATAAATTTCTTATTAAGGATTATTATTTT
This sequence comes from Psylliodes chrysocephalus, assembly GCA_927349885.1. Classification (NCBI taxonomy): domain Eukaryota; kingdom Metazoa; phylum Arthropoda; class Insecta; order Coleoptera; family Chrysomelidae; genus Psylliodes; species Psylliodes chrysocephalus. Next base: position 33,315,364 of record OV651821.1, read on the forward strand.
AAGGCACACGATAACGAACAGGTAATTGTGAATTTAAAAACAGATCAAATTTTAGGCAGAAAAAGACCTTTTGAAAAAAATATGTACACCAAAATAAATGTAGAAAATCGTCATATTGTTGATACTCAGTTCTTCATACAACAACTAATAGACCTAAATAATCATGCACCACAATTTGGTTGTTTAGTAAATAGTTTAGTACTGTATGGGCAAATAAAAAATGGTTTAAATTATACTCTAAAATTCCACTGTACGATGTGTGATTTTCAAATTAAAACAACTAAATCCGATATAGACATTGACGCTGTTCAAGGAGCAATGTGTGTTGGTATAGGATTTTGGAATAGTGAAGAATTATTTAATGTGCTAAATTTACAATTTATGTCACAAAAAAATATAATAAATGCCATACTCAAGTTTGTGACGCGTGGTAAGAGACAGCATACAAGCAAATGGAATTAGCAGCAAAAGAACAGGCGGATTATGCAAAAGAAATTGGCGCTGTAGACAAAAATGGAATACCCCTAATCACTGTTGTAGCTGATGGGTGTTAGTCTAAAAGATCTTATAGATCCAACTCTAACGCCCTTTTTGGTGCTGCCGCTATACTAGGACATCGATTTGGTAAAGTACTCCATCTGGGAGTAAAAAATAATTTTGTTCTATTTGTTTAGCAAATAAACAAATTGAACAGAAACGTTTTAAAAATTATACAGGGACGTCAACAGCAATGGAATCTACAATTTAATTGGAAGGATTTAAATCAAGTGACAAAGTACACGGTATTCGATATAGCAAAAATAATTGCAGATGGCGATAGTAGCACATACAAAAAAATTTTAGATCACAGACCGTATGATGATCTGACCGTAGAAAAAATAGAATGCAGAAATCATCTTCTGAGAAACTTTTCTAATAAGTTAAAAACACTTTCACTTGATACGTGCTTTCCAATAAAACTAAGAAAATTAGTTAGTCAAAACATTCTTCGTTTAAAAACATCTGTTACGAAGGCAGTTTCTTATAGAAAAGAAAATAGTCTTAGCACTATTAATAATGTTTTGCTTTTAAAGAAAGACAGACAATGCAATTTTTCACGTTTTTGGTGATCATAAAAACTGCGATATTTATTTTTGTCCGAAGCACACAGATAAACCAAAAACGAAATAACCAACTTCAGATCTAAACCTGAATTTTTTACAAAGCTTCTACAAATTATACACGATTTGTCAGATCACAGCAGAAGTATATTACATGATGTTGATAGTAATATTGTGGAACAATTTCATTCGATAGTCGCTAAGTTTTTAGGTGGCAAAAGAATCAATTATTCCAGAGGGCGCTCTTACCAAAGTAGATGTTTTGCAGCAGTTGTATCATATAATTCGAAATCAGGGAATTCAGAATTGAAAAAACTTTAAACCGTACTAACTAATCCATGTTAGTAACTAAATTGGCAAAAAAGGCGACAATTGGCAATAAAATCAAAATCAAATCGCAAATTAAAAAAAAGTTATTCTGCAAAAGCCAATAAAACTGATTTAGATTATGGAGAAAATTGTACCAAACAGGACTTAGATCAAGATATTTATGAAGTAAAAAAACTTTAATTTTTAAACGAATTCCCTTCATCTGACGTTGAGAGAAATGTAATTCTAGAACAAAGTATGTCACAGGCGGATAGCAGGGTTTGGCTTGAAATTGGTAGAAAAATGATTACGGCCTCACACTTTAAAGCAGTGTGTACTAGATGAATTACTATTTTATGTGAGTCTTTAGTCAAAAGGATTATTTACCAACCACCAGTCAATGCTGCTCCTATTTCCCATGGCAAAAAGTATGAAAAAACGGCACTTTTGCAGCTTCAAGAGCAGGAAAATATAGTGATTAGAGATTGTGGAATTTTTATTGACAAAAAATATCCATATTTAGGTACGTAACGATCAGTTCACATTTTTACTCACATCTCAACTATAACATATTGCAAATTAGTTCATTTTAAAACAAAATAATAATTTTTAAATTTGTAGATGCTACTCCAGACGGCATTGTAGGAGATGAATTAGTGGTTGAAATAAAATGTCCATATGCTGCATATCAAATGCAGATAGAAGAGGCGATTAAATTGAAAAAAATACCCTTTTAGATTTTTAATGAAGACACCAATAATTTTGACATTAATATCCACCATCAATGGTATTATCAAATACAAGGCCATTTACATATTACAGGACGAAAAGGATGTATTTTTGGTGTAGGCAGGTCCCAATTATTCACTTAAAGTGGAATATATAATATGTATAAATATGAAGAAGTTAAAAAAGTTTTATATAAACTGTATGTTGCCAGTATTGGTAGATCCAAGGCATAATCGAGGATTGTCATTAAGAGAACCTGATTACATCTTAGAAGCTATTCAAAAATTAAAAAATAAAAAACAAAAATAATTACGTCAAAAAAGTCAAATAACATTAATAGTAAGATGTTTCTACAAAGCCGCTATTTATTCTAAAAGTATTTTCTTTCTTATTTTTGATTTTAATCTAGGTACTGTTAAAACGCTATAATACCTATATTTATTTGCAGGTCTTTTGTGACTAATTTATTTGTAGTGCTGGGTCCAATTAAGTTACCAAAAAATAATAACCGATCATTTTAAATACATTTCTTATGCCTACGTTGTAAAAAATAATATCAAGCTGTTTAGTCCTACTCTTCACAAAAGCCAAATTAAATTATTTTATAATTTGTGATACATTAACATCATATCTAAAAATAAAAAAAAATGTGATGTACAGGGTTCATAATATATTACGCCAATTTTGGCGTTTGTTTGTCCTCCTATAATATTCACTTATTTTAAAAGCAAAAACTCTTAAGATCGTTGACATCAAAAAGAGAAAATATGCATTTATATCTCAAAGTTAGCAACAACAAAATATGATAACATCATTCAACGGCAGCCATCATAAAATTCGGACCAATCAAAGCCGGATAGTAACAAAACACTTCGGCTCTGTTCCCTCAATTTTTAAAATATTTCTATAAGAATATCTTTTTGAGTTTCAGTCAATATATATAGACCGAAATAATTCTGAATTTCATTTTCTTAAACCAATAGCATAAGTTACGAATAAAAGGCATTCGTAAGTATTGTAAAAAATTGCAAATTACTATTATACGTTAAATGATGTAAAATAATGTATTTCATATATTTGAACAAAATAAAATATTAAGTCATCTTCTTGCTTTATTTATTCTATACTGAAAAGAGGGCATCCAAGGAAATATCTTTCTGTAAAAAATTATACAGTCTACAAATTATCAGATTACTACAACAGCAGACAGCAACAAAATCTTGTAAGTAAAACTATTTTCTTCAAGTTTCATTCACACATAAGTCAGAAAACATGTAAATTATTAATATATTATGACACATTTGTTAAATACATTATTTATAAGGCTGATTTAAATTTTATTATATTAGTAGCTTAGTTGATATTCTTTGCAAATTATAAAAATATAATTCTTCTACCTAATTTTTTCTAATCAAACTATTTTTTAAATATATTGAAACATTTCAAATTCTATATTGAAAACAAAATTATTTTATGTAATAGAATTTCCCTTTTCGCACCAACTGAGCAATATTAATTTCAGTTCTATCCTATATGTACCCTTATTCCGTATCTGGCCAAATTTCAATACTAGGTACACGATGAACACAACAGCACCCATCCTTCGGTACGAACACGCAACGTCTTGAGAGGGGATATCGTAATCACATTTTTCAATCATTTTTATATCCGAAATTAGTTTGCTATTTTAATAATTGCGGCTTTATATTAAGTTCAATTTTAAAAATTATTTTTTGATCTTATTAAGAAAAAGATTTACTACAAGTTGACATTAATCGTTCGAAAAATAATGCATGTTTAATAATGTTAATTCTCTATTAAAAGTTGTTCTTTTTTAAACAAAATTAATAAACTTTATAATTTTGTGTTGACAAAACGGACCATTTTTTCAAAAAAATATGAAAACCCAGGGCTAGTGCCACTTATTCTCTTTGCACATAAAATATATGGTATTATCTTTAAAACTGTGTCTTCTAGGATTAAAACAGAATGTCTATTTTTAATACAAATTTCCTGCTATTGTCATCGGAGCAATAACTCTTAAAAGGAAAATTTACATTACAACTTAAGGATGGAGCCTAAATACTACAAAATTACTTCTGAGACTAAACAAAATCAGCATTCATTCATAATTTTAACAATTGCATGTAGATACGAGGGATACATATTGTAAATTCTAAAGCGAGAAGGTGAGACAAAGGAACCGAAAAATATTCCACAATAATACAAAATAATATGTATTTTACAATAATTGATTGTCTGAGAGTCGAAAAGCGTTTAGATATTTTAGTAATACATTGGCTCCTGTACCACAGATGTCCTCGATACAAAAGAAAGAAATAAATACAGAATGCCAATGTAAACGAACAATAAACGGTCTCGTGACATTTTAACTTTTTTAAATTGACTAGGTTTTTTAAAAATATTTTCTATGCGTCTTGTTTTTTTATATTCAAGTGGATTTATAATATTCAAACTAGGGGTAGCCATGTGAGAGTTGGTTAAATGAAAAGGTACCTTTGGTTTTATAATACGTAACGATCATATAAGATACAATGTTTAAGGAAATTTTTATTTATATTTTAACAAAAATTATTTTTGTTGTTGGAATAATATGTCCGAATGAACCACCTAGGTACAGCTTCTGGAACAAAATTCATAAAAAAAAACATATTGTTACACTGGCTATCAGCAGCCTAGCTGTAGGTTGCACAGTTGAAAAATGTATCCATTTGGGCGAAAACTACAAATGAATTTAAAGGAAAAAGTGATAGGTAGTAAGTTTTTTTTATCACACAATGTCGGGTATAAGAAGTTATATATGGAAAAAGTTAGAATTCAGTATCATCTAGACAAAACACAAAAACATGTTTAAATGAATATATTAAATAAAATATGACCATTCTTTAACAGAGATATATTTATTTGTATTATGAACATAATATTTACGTCAACAAACTTATGTTCGGTATTTGTAACAATTTGTAAAGATAACTCTTGTATAATGATAATATTAATATTTAAAGGTTTTAAATAAGGGTTTGAAGATATCACAGTTCAAAATTCCTTTTATTGACCATGATACTTTTTTTTTGGATGAATGCATTAGTTCCTGTTTTTCAGTTAAGCTCCATAAATCAATTTATATTTTAATGTGAACGGTACTCAAGCGCAGTAAAGTTGCAACAAATAAACAATATAGTAAACTTTCGGAAAATTTCTAAGTTAAAATGAAATTCAATTTATATTTAAAACTAAATAAATTTTTGACCGTATGAAGTTATTAAAGTTATAAATAATTACGTTACAAAGACTCATATGTATATATGGCTCGACTTTGGCACAAAATCCTGTATAGTAAAACTTCGCTTACTACCGTGTTTTAGAAATAAATAAAATGCAACTCTTAAATTAATAAACATTCAAAATAGGAGAAAATGAAAGATTTTGTATTTAAAGTGTGTATAGGAGACATTTTTTAAAACGATTTCACTTTATTTAAAATTAGTCAAGAGCTTCCGCCGATTAAGCCATCATTAGACCTCTAAAAATATTATAGACAATGTGAATACAATTCAAGTAAAGTAAAATTAAGTTACACTTAATCGTCAAAAAACCGTAACAATAGGGGAAAAACAGCAAGAAAATTAAATATCCGTTAAGGACTTTAGCCAACATATGCGTTGAGCCGCAACATCAAGGCCCACCACCAAATTAGGATAGTATCTTATAAAGTAACAGTAATATAAGAAGAACAAAATTGAAATCTTCATTCCACTGAAGTCGGTTCTTCACCAGTGTATGTGGAGGACGAAAAGTAAGAATCAGCAAATTAAGCTATTCCCATTCATACTTTAGGAGATATTCAAAATATTTCATGTTAAAAAATTTTTTGTCATCTATAGACATTGGCAAACTTTTTAGAAAATCTTCTTCTCACCGCGCATCAAAAAGTTACTACAGATGTGTACGGGTTCAGTCTTTAGTTTTTTTATAAAAAAAAATTGAGAAAATGGTTAAAAAAACTCGAGTTTTGAATTTTTTTTTTTTTGAAAAACAAGCAAATTTTTTAAAAGTGTGTCCAGAGGAGCATATATTTAATCTTTACCTATAGGTACATATTTTTTTAAGCTATTGCATAGCTTTTAACGCGGACTTTGAGCGCGGCTACCGAATCAAGAAAAAAAAAACGAAACCGTAACGAAAAAAACCTAATACCCCCCACTCCGACCGGCACAGCGGTGCGGCGTTAAGCAATATTAACTTCTCATTTATTCAATAATCGAAAAATCGAAAAAGCGAAAATCGGTGCGGCGTTGAAAGCTGTGCATCGTCTAATGTCGTTTCAGTTCGGCAGACTTCGGCACGGTGTTTGTGTGCGTGCGACTACACGTATGCGTGTAGACTAGCTGCTAACTGCTCATAACTGATTCTATCTTTTTTAGACACAATTTCGGAAAAATTGAATTTGAAAATTAATAATGATCCACAAGAATCCACAACAAAATATGGGACCACCATTGACGCGGTATTTTCCAGATATATAGAGGATATCAAGTCTCAAACTTATGTTTCTTATTTCAGTTACCATAAACCTATAGTTTCAATGATAAAAATTCCTGAATAACCTACATGTATTGTAAGATAATAAAAATATTTAAAACAATATTAAATTTGTTTTCTTATGGGTCACCACGCTCAAAAAGTGTAACTTGAATTAATATCAAAGAAAAAACTTGAATTAATATCAAAGAAAAAAAAATACTGCATAAATTAAATAAATAAATAATTATAATTGCATAAATTGATAAAAAATGATATGCAATAGCTTTACCGCGGCAGTTCCCGAGTGCCACGCGTATTTTTTCTTTTAGAAAAAGTAAACTTCAAAAGTGGAGTACTACAAAACCCTTGCATGCTCTGTTCTAAAGCCAAATACTCCTCTTAAGCAAATTCTACAGTAATTGTTCTAAAATGATTAATTTTAAATGATCTATACTTGTTGCGAGAAATCTGTTTAGAAAAATGGTATTTTCGAGGTTTAACCTTGAAAACTAGCTATATCATGAATTTTATAACATTCACATTGTTACCCAACATACGAGTAGTTGCCAAATTATTACGGTAGAGTCTATGTACAAGAACTGTTTGTGGTTATAATTCGTAATTTGCTTATCAAAAGACTCTAAAACGCACAAACGGCAGTCGAAATTACATTAGGAAGTATATGTGCATTCTTAATATTATTATGAGTTTCATCTTTCATCTTTTTCTGGTTGCAACTATTGTAATTAAATGTAATTTCGAGGAAAGTACGATATTTATTTTGAAGTGTGCCAACAGTGTAAAGCTAGGTCGTCGTCGTCGTAAGTTCTGGCTCGTTCATAAAATGCGTGCGCTCAATCGCAATCCCCACTCAATTTAGTAGGCGTCTCGCTCTTTCTAATGCTGCAGCTCTGTATAACATAAAACACGAATTGAATACTTGCAAGTAAACAAAATCTTATTTATGAATGAAAGGATTAGTCTAGTTGTTCTTCGTTGGTTTCAGTTAATGGACACTTTTTGTCAAACCATCGAGTTCTACAACATGCCAACATTCCTGAAAATTTGATGGTGGACCATTTTTGCTGGTACTTGGTTTTATTTTTAAAATTACCCCACCAATTATTGATAATTTTCAAAATAATATTTTTGCACATTCTAGAATAGTGTAAATGTTAATTATTGTTTTAATACCTAAATGTATTTCAACACCAACCTATATAATTTTTATTAATTATTAACAATATTCTAACTTTGGATACCATTTTTAAAATTCAGTATTGTTATCATTGCCACTATAACGGTTGATATTTATTGAGTTAAATTTTCCATGATCATTTCAGCTTTTTAAAACGAAACTTCCACTCTCTGTACTTATGTTACAACGGAAACTACTTTCAAAAATAAAGTCTGGATATCTAGTAGTTTAAAAGTTGTATTATGGCGAGCATATTCTTTTAGTTGTGCCCAAGTAAGTTCTACTGGTTTCAGCTCTGGCGGGCGCATAAGAAAACTTGAAATTCTTTAAACGCATTTAAATTTTTACGTTTGCGTGTCAAGATAGCAATTCTGCCTTTACACTATTTGGGTGGGTACTTTTAGAGGATTAACATCTTATCCATTTTACTTAGGTAGAGGTCATATGTAAATTCTTCCTATTTTATTTTCAAGCCTCCAATATTTTCCAGTATTCTCACCTTCAAGCAGGGATATCTGTTAACGTATACCACATTTTAATTTTTATTAATATAAAGAACTTTGAATATTAGGCAATATTTATTTCATTTTTTCGATTTCAAATAATATATTTAGAATTGTTGATATTTTGTAATTCTTTGTTTTCGGGCTGTTAAGCCGTGGCCTTTCTTGACGCCGTCAACAATATTAATTATATAGAGTGTCCCAGAATATTTGGGTAATGTGGTACATTTGATCGAAAGTCAAATGATTTTATATCTATAGTTAATTGTACAAAATGTCGGAGTGGCACTGATGTAGCCAGAACACCGCACGGAGAACGGACTCCTAAATTATTTCCGAACGTGCCTACTATTTATCATATCAAATGACAGTGACGGTTACTTGGTCCAGCATTGGGATTCTCATCTCTCAATTCGGCTCATGTTGAGACGATTATCTTCGTTCCACAGAATGCGATTCGTATATAATGTCTCTCTCTATTCAATTCGTTACGTGTTGAGTACGCACATAAGAATCCCTGTCCAGCAGTGGGATTCTCATCTTTCAATTCGGCACGTGTTGAGAAGCTTCTATTTTTGTTCGACAGAATGTGATTCTTATGTAATGTCTCTCTCTATCATCTCGGATATCTAAATCATCAAGAACCATATTGAACAGTTCGTCTGTTTTGCAGGCACCGGCTAACCAATTACCACAATAGCCTAAAATATATTTCTTGTAAAAATGTAAACATAAAATAATAATGAAATGTACCTTTCCTGATAGATATTCATCATAAAGAGCTTCAAATATAAATTTGTCTATTTCTTCTTTTGTAATTAAACGTAATTTTTCGAGTTTATAACCATTGTTTTTCTGTTTGAGTTTGAAAAACTTTGAAATATCAATGTTTTTTTTTTATTGCAAGAGTCGATTTTAGCATAAAATAGTTTGCCCACAATGTCGATACTTTTTTGCAGTCAACGTTTTCTTTGAAATATGCCAATGAAACATGTTCTGATATTTTAACAGCTTTGTTTCTTTCACACCATTTTTTTAATTCAGTGTATATATTCATGTACAATCTCTTCGATTTTTCTGGCAACAAATCACTACTCGCCTCCTTTCTAAAGGCATGTTTACATCTGACGTTTAGTGCATGAGATTTATGTCTGACAGTTGTTTAGTCCAGTGTAAACACTCAAACATATATCTCTGAGAGAAATTTTTGTGTGTTTACACTGGACTAAACAACTGTCAGACATAAATCTCATGCAATAAATGTTAGATGTAAACATATATTAGCACATCACATACTTTGATTACTATACGATGCAAGAGAGAGGTCCAACACGCCCAACATAGGGCGCGACCATTTTGATTCCTATGCCACAGTTTATAGCTAAAGAATCAGATCACTCACTCTGCGTCGGCACTTTTGATCTCAATGTTCCAGTTTATACACTGCGCAACTCGGATAATACAATATATGACAACCGCCTATAATAAAACAGCAGTCTTCTGCGTATCCTGAATTTGTATCCCTGGAGTGGATGTTATTTTGGAACTTTCAACTGGTCCGAGTGACCTAACTGATTCTTTAGCAATAAACTGTGACTCCAAAAATAATATTCACTGACACTGACAGCAGCAAGCAAAATATCAGGTGCGTTTTAATCATCCGCTTCTGCTTCCGGAATTGTCGGTTTAGTCGTTTTAACCTGTCAGATTAAAACAAGAAAACCAACAATTCCGAAGCAGAAGCGTGCTTAATAAATAATAACTCACCTCTGGGGGGTGGGTTGGCTCAGTGGTTAGAGTCATGACTTTGAGATCGGAAGGTCTCAGGATCGAATCCCACCGTTGGCCGGGATTTTTTCATTTAATTTAATTATTTAAAATTAATTCTGATGCCTTGGTAGGATTCCCCACTCGACCATTCACTATTGGGTTCTAATTAACAGTGCTATTTCTAAAGTGGCGCTGGGAAACAGTAACAAAGCCTACACAAAACACGAGGCTAATGGCCGTAGTAGTCGACGCCGATGACACCAAATTAAAAAAAAAAAAATAACTCACTTCTTAACCTAAGTGCATAAGATACTATTTAATTGGGGAAAAAGTTTTTTATGTTTTTTATATGGTCAACAAATTCAACCACTCATACTTCAACTAGAGGATAATGTGTAGTAATGACGCGAGACGAGAGATTCTCGTCTCTCGTCACGTATTGTCTCGTCTCGAACGAGACGAGAGACATTTTCTCTCGAAAACAGATTCGAGACGAGAGAGTGTCATCTCTCGACGAGAATTTCTCGTTTCTCTCGAGCTCTCAGACTCTCTCGAACAATTTTCTCTTTGCTTATTTGAAATTTTCAATTGCTTATCGTAATTTAAAATTTTAACATATTAGATTTCGAGAGAGTCAAAAAATTAACTATAACACACCTATTCTATATATATTAAATGGTAACAAATGATACTTGTGCAATTAAGATTTTATAAGAAAAAATATTTCTCATTTCATTTATTTAAAATTTATACAATCATTTCTTATATTTAAACCATTCTGCTTTTCTGAAGTTACTTTTGAAGATAAGTTGAAAATTTTTAAGCGTTTTTTCGAAAAACTGTTAAAGAAAAGTTAATACAAACGAATGTATTATATACAGTGAGGACGAAAATTATACCCTCCTCTATTTTAACCTCTAAATGAAAAAGATAATGACAAAACAAAAACGAGGTTGTAACGGTTACTCTTCTAGTTCCGTTATTTTAATATTTTATAACTATATTTTTAAAATGATTGTCCCATCTCTATTAGGATCATTAGTTTCATTCTGTCGCTACAAATATTTTATATAGTTATTTTTGGTTTTATAAGTTGTATGTTCGGATCGAAAGTGAATTTGACTTTCGACAGGTATTACTGGTAAAAGTCTTTTACATCAATACCTCAGAACGAGGCAGTCGAGATTATTAAATCTGCTAATATTTAATTAATCTTAAACAGTATGTGGTATTTTTATTAGTGGTGAGAACCATCAGTATTTTATGATAAGTCAACCTTTGGATGGTTTTTAAACATACGCTGAGGAAATAGTTGAATTTATGGTTAGAAGAAAACGCATCGCTATAGGAGACCGTCCTTATTTGAGAAAGATTGAAGACCTAACACCATTCCTAGTCTGAGATAAGTTTCATTGTTTATCATTGAAAATTAAATAAAGAAACAATTTAAATGAATCATGGCTTGTGTAGATTGTAATTGTTACTTGCCTGCATAAACGTATACATTCTTGTTTTAACATCAGTCATATTAATTATATTTGCCAAACTATTATAATTCACCTTATGTTTATGTAAGTTTGGTGGCGCCCTCCTTACCTTTCATATAGTTAAGTTTTGTCAAGGTATTTAAGTGCTACTCATGGCCCTAATTAAAATTGAGCTAAAACACGGTAAGAAAAACCAACAACACATGTTACAAGGTAAAACTCAAGAGATATTATATTTTTGTTATAACGAGATGCACTTTACTTGAGACACGTAAGATAGCTTTAAATTTTCTAATGGAAAGTAGGGTCATATGATACCTCATTTGAAAGACATTTTCTATATTTTTACGTTCATGTAAACAGATTTAGGTTTTTATGTTTTTACAGATATTACATTAAATAAATTCATAAAGTATGTTAAATTCTTTTTTTTTATTTACCGCTTCAACCTTAAAGGATCATTACCGGAGGTATAATACCTTATAAATGCTATTGTTTTTTACAATAGTATACAATGGATAATTAACATTTTGGCTAGTACAGAGTAAATGTCAGTATCTTTTATAAATCTAAGTAATTTTTTACTGTTAGAGGGATTTAACACTGCACAAATGGCAATTTTTTGTAGCTGGTACTTTGTTCTTATACAGACATGTTCTGGGCCTTTACTAATAAGTTACATTCTTGATAACTCTCGTATTAACAATTATTGTTTATTACTAAGGAAACGCTTCTTGTATTTACTTAAATAAATAAATTAAGAATATCAAAGGTGATTTAAAACTCACTTGACATATTAAACTTCTTCATAAGTTCTTGCTAAAAAAAAGCTTATTAAAAAATTATCTTCTAACATTATCTAATATTTCTAGGATTATTTCGGTACACGAGGATTATCAAGAATGTAATTTTTGTAAAAATAAAAAAAAATTAAAACTTTTTTGGACGTAAATATAACATATCTTTCAAATGAGGTATTACATGACTTTACTTTCTATTAAAAAATTTAAAGATAGTAACGCCCTCTATTTTACGTCTCAAGTAAAGTGCATCTCATTATAACAAAAATAAATATCATAATGTTTCTCTAATTTCACATCGTTTTTGTTTTATGTCTGTATCTTCTTGCATTTTGAAAATATACTACAAAATGCTTTCATTTGACATCACAGGATTGCATTAGAAAAATTTTAACTTCCAATTTAATCTCTTTCCCCCTCCCCAACTGACTTACAAGACAAAGTATTTTCGTTTTTAGTTAACGCATAATCTGAGCCACTTATTACTTCAAATTACTTGAAAAATTCTTTGTTTTTGTCTTACAAATTTCACCGTTTTATGTTTCGCCTTTTTCAAATTTAAATTTGATATTGTTTTATAACGAGAGAAACGAGACGAGACAAGACGAGAGAAAGGCTCTCTCAAACGAGAGAAGCGCCTTTTCGTCGAGACGAGAGAACAGTTTTATCTCGCCCTACGAGACGAGACGAGAGAGGCCACTCTCTCGTTTTGTCTCGCGGCATCACTAATAATGTGTACTAGAATTACATTTTCTTCAACAAGTGTAACCGTTTTCAAGAAAAAAAAAATGTATTTTTTCGCCATTTTTAGACAAATATATTGACAGAGAGCGTACCTAAATTGCAAATTTTTTTAATAAAACCCACTTTAAATGGTTTATAGAACACCTTATTAAAATATTGGAACATAATTACGAAACACTCGGTATATTTCCTATTCTGATTCTAGACCCGGCTTGGTTCATCTGCTAACAAGAGACTTTTCTATTAACTAGTTTTTCTTTCTATAATCGCTACAAAACTTAGACATATAATATTGTTTTTCCTACAAAAAGAATATTGGCAACGTTTATGTTAAAATCATACTTACATTATAATAATTATTATAATCACGAAATTTGTAGTTCTGCTGTAGACACTTACCTGAAACAAGAAAAAAAAATATTATTTCAAAACAAAAAAATATTTATAGACTAATGATGTAAGTGGTACTGTAAAAGGAGCAGTTAGAAACGTATATGAAAGCAAGGGGAGAGAACGTTACAATTGAAATCCTAAATGTCGAATTGACCAACACACATATTAATCATATTATACAACGCTTCTGATACAAGTTTATGACGTCTTATGTTGGATTTTGAAAATTAAAATCCACCGCGCGACTTAATTTTAACTCTACCTTGTAGAATTATAAAATATTTCCCTATATCTCTGATCGGGTTTCAGAATACAACGTATTTCCGCGACACGGAGCTGTTCCCGATTCCCAATCAGTTACTCGAACGCAGTACTCGCAGTAGTAGTACCCCACTACTAAAAGATAATTGGTGTTGTTTTGTGCGCTAGCGGTGAAAACGACTAAAATGTCTATTTTAACAACCCCTATGTTGAATTTCTCTTTTTCAAGATGTATACGAGCCCATGTAAGCTTAATTAAATATTTTAACTAATGCTAATAAAATCAGTGCTGGAAGTGAAAAATGTAAGTTTTTTGACTATTTTTTCTTTTATTTAATTTTAAGGAAAATTCGGCTAAACGTGCAGTGTTGCCACGTCTAAGGCAATAAATTTCTGTTAGTTATAGTTATACTGTGAGAAGTCCTTCTGACTTCTCTGTTTATTTAAATAAATCATTTAGTATGTGTATGACTTTTATTCGTGTAAAAGTGGCGAGTTCTACACAAACAATTTGCTCTCTTGTATTGGTTAGGGCGGAAACTTTTCGAAGAAGTAACATCCCTCAACATTAAATATACAGTCCACTTGCTTTCCAACCTCTCCAATACATCTTATGAAACCAAATTATAATTGTATGAATATATAAATAATTTATTACGAAGCACAAAACTAACTTAACTCTAACTTTAAAGTACTACCCTGACAGTCAACGTTTAACATGGAATTGACATGTATCTGTCTATATCATACGACATATACACTGACCAACCGATAAACAATTATCACACCTTTAAACAAATGGGATAGAATTTGTGTTAAAGAGGATGGGTCTACTAGAAAAAATCACTCTCTCTTTCAACATATTCAGCTGCATGTTGTTTTCACCTACTATAAAATACCGCTTTAACCTTGAATTGTTGCAACGGAAGTGTGTTATTATTTTGAAGGGTATGTAAAACCTGGACACACCAATTGCTTCAAGTCAGCCTTTCATACGCCTGGCTCTAAGACTAATATTGACTGCTCTAACGCTGTAATTCGAAAAACTAATTTAACATGGTAAATTGTGAATTCCTTTTGAAACCTAAATGTGATTAAAATGTTTTTATTGCAATTTTCAATTTTCACACAAAGTTGATACGAACCGTATTAATATTCTTATTGCCTCTTTCGTAAATTGCGAATTGGGAATAGCCATAACCAATTGAGAGCAAAAACATTTCTGATAGGACGAGGATTTAAAACGAATTCGCAAAGTTTAGTCTGCAGAAACAGCAATAAGTTGTTTCTTTTCTTACATGGGAATATTGAAATTTAAAATACCAAATGAAAATGGATCACGAATCTAACCTATTTCTTTTTTAAGAAACTTTTCGAAACGCCCGAAAAGTTCTTGGGAAATGTATTTATCATTATCGAGAATTCGAATTCGTGAAACTAACAAATTGTACGTGACCCTTGAGAATTCACGATCGCATTACGTAATTATATATTGAAAATATGTATAAAATTGATAAATAAAAAGAATCTGAAGACAGATACTGACCAAGAAAAAAGCACCCTTTTATTAAAAAGAAGAACTATGAACCGACCTACTGTCCTACCAATAGGAAAAAGCAGCCAGACTTATAATTAGCTTCTGTGTTACGAAAGGTATTTCTTTCAATTTTGCTAACGCTGCATCTTGTTTTGACCTCTCTTCTGACCATTCGGCTGTGTTGGTTGCCTTAAACACAGAAACAATTATAAAAGAAACCCCTTCCTCATTGGGTAAAAATATACAAATTGGGACAAATTTCGAGAACGAATTGACAACAGTCTAAATATTAATATCCCGCTCAAAACAGATGCCGAGATAACAGAAGCGGTTGAATTTCTTACAAAAACTATTCAAGAAGCTGCGCGGCAATGAACTCCAGCAAGGGTGCATTCTGTGAAAAAGGACCTACCCAACATAATTAAAGAAAAAATTTAGAAAACAAAAAATCACCTACAGACAAAACTAATTTAAATAGAGCAATACAAGAACTAAAAAGAATTTTCAACAGTCGCAAAAATAACTATATACTTAAGAAATTTGAATTCAATAGAAGCCTCTGAATATTTTCTATGGAAGGCTACCAAAAAATTAAGACAGTCCACAACTCCACAATCCTTCTATTCGCAATGAAGAGGGCCTCCTGTTAAAAAACAACTAAGAAAAAGCGGCTATTCTTGCAATTCCCCTAGAAAAAGTCTCTTATCCAAACTCATCTGAATCAAATGAACATGAACAACATAAAACAATACCTCGATTCTTCCTATCAGTTAGAACCTCATGTGAACGAGATAACAACCAGCCAAATTCACAATGCTATTTATTAGTATGATTATCAAAAGAAAATTTCCTGATTATGACTTTCTAACCACCAGAATTCTCCAAGAGTTTCCTACAAAACCAGTTAAAATAATAACCGTAATATACAACGCAATATTAAGAACGGAACATTTTCCAATTCAGTGGAAATTAGCACAAATAATTCTAATACCCAAACTTGGAAAACCAACTGATGTCACTACATACAGACTATAAGTTTGCTTCCAATACTGCCTAAACTGATAGAAAATATGATAAATATCAGATTAGCACCAATACTTGAAGAAAACCAAGTTATTCCTAAACATCAATTTTGTTTTTGAGAGGAATACGCAACTATTAAACAAATCCAACTAACAAAATTATGCAAGACTTGGAAGAAAAAAGTACTGCTTTGTTGTATTTATTGATATTAGCCAAGATTTCGACAAAGTTTGGAATACAAGATGAGAAAATTCCTTTCCCTCAATTATTTTCTCATCCTCAAATCCACAGGAAGCTGTTGGAACCGCTTATATACCTTCTATATACATCTGACTTACCAACATCAGCCACATTTGCTGACTATATAGCTGTATTAACAATACACGTAAACCCCCAAATTGCATCCCAAATATTTCAAACAGAACTATGACAAAGCGGGACAAATAGAAAAATTAAAACTCATACTCGAAAAATCGTAAAATCGAAAATTCTATTTTTTGCACTAGTGTCGGTTTAGTTCATTAAAGAGCAAAAAAATGTCACTATCTTCAGACAAAGCATAACAAAATTGTTTTTAATAGGACAAAAAAAGCGGACATAAGCAGACAAAAGCGGCCAAAAGCGGACAAAATCGGGACAGATGTTAAATTAATCGGACAAAAACGGGACACAATGAGGACAGATGTTAAATCGGGACTAATGGTTTAAAATCAAAAAAGCAGCTTGTGCACCAGTTATACTGGATTATTGGACGCAAATCCCAATTGTCACTAGAGAAAAAGGTGTTGGTATACAAAGTCATTCTCAAACCTATGTGGACATATGGAATCCAGCTGTGGGGTTCAGCTTCTAATTCAAATATAGAAATCATGGAGGGATTCCAATAAAAAGCATTAAGAATGATAGCCAGTGCTTCGTGGTTTGTACCTAATAATATTATTGTTCGTGATTTACAAGTATTTATGGTCAAAGACGAACTTAAAAAGTTTAGTGAAAGCTACACGAAAAGTCTTGAGTCTCACCCAAACAAACTTGCCAGAAACTTTGTGTCACAAGTCACAACCAATTATCAGACGGAGACTCAGAAGGTTTATCCCATATGACCTGACTAATATGTTTTAAGATTATGTTGTTTTACGATTTAATATTTACAATTGTTATAAGAATATTAACTTGTTATAAGAATTTTAACTTGTTATAGGCATTTTAACTTTTACATATCACGATTCTGAAAAAAATAATTTTATGCAAATAGTTATATCTTAATGTTCCTATACATATTTATAAATAATTTATTGTTCCGTGTCATAAGTAGTCATAGTTAACTAATTAAATAAGGCGAGAACGAGTGAGTTCTTACCCCACAAGGTATTGCCATTTATCATAATATTTACTTATTGTTTTTCTTTATGAATAGTTTGTAATTTAATGGGGATTTGAAAAAATGAGTTTAAACAATTGTAGGAATTTATCTTATTTTCAAATTTATCAATCTAATAATAGATTAAGAAAGAAAGGGGACACGAAACTTGTATTTTAGACCGGCGCAGAGGATTGCGATAAATAAGACCAAATATCGATCGATCGCCATAATTTTTGTGCCACAGAAGCCGTGTATTATTTTACGAAAAGTGTTATTAATTGATTACAATGCTGAAGTGAAAAAAGCCTTCCTTTTCAGAAGTTAAATTTATTAGACAAGTAAGGGTTGGCATCACTTCTTCTTAGGTGAACCTTAACTTAAGTTACACATTTTGGTCGATTTAAGGTCTGCTTTGCGCTAATTTTAGCTCAAACTGACATTTATTATCTGTCAAATAATACAAATAGTGATATAAATACATGCGTGGTATAAGTTATTTATTATAAAGTAATTTCTTTCATTTCTACAGAATTCTAGTCTGAATTACAAACTAATTTTTTCATCGATAATGTGGTGTACTTTATATCGTCATATTTTTCTACGTTACTAGAGCTTAGGTTCACTTTCCACTTTTGTTTCTTTATCGTAATTTCTTTTTAGGCAACAAATATTACTACTTTTTTGTATTGTTAATCTCAACGACTTCTAGTGTGTTTATATGTCTTATTAAAATTATTTATTTTTCAAAAAAGTGAGTTATTTTGTCGTGTATTGTGTTTTAATTATTTTGTGCTGATTTAAAATGGAAAATAAGAAAAAAATCAACATTATTACTAAAAACCAAATTATATTTTTAAGTCAGTCTTCCCTACTTTAGTATAAACTTTCAATAATAAGATTTTGGACAAGGTGAGAGACAGGTCCTATATGATATGCCCGTGGAGGATACACAATGGGTCCAATGAGGACCAGCCCAACCTCCTCAACTTACAGATACATAGAGACTGACACTTGATATTCATTTTTATTTCTGTGTTTCTGTTGTTCTGCTGTTTTTTCTTTTTAACTGTTATTTTTATTCGTTTTCGTTAGAAGTAGAAAGTGATCACTGTTGATTTCGGCTTCCCTTTTAACTTTGATATCTATTATCTTTTATTTGTTTCCTCTGTTTTCTACTATTTAATGAATTATGGATTTAGTATATTTAGGAATATCATTATGCTTTCATCATCAATAGATTGCTGTGAATAGTGTGAATGCAAACATCAATCATTTTAGTTCTGTTGCTAATTCATGGTGTTCGTTTTCCCTGTAATCTCTCTCTTCCATTTAAATCTCCTAAAACAATATACCTTTAATTACTGAATCTGTGGCTTTTTTCCAGATGTTGTTTATCATTGTGATTTTTTCTTATTCAAATTTGAAATGCAAAATCTATAGTCAGAATAAATCTGTGGCTTGGTTCTAAAAGGGTCAATCTCAGAATTATAAGATGTTATATAGTGAATGTTGGTAATAACACTGATGCAAAAACTCGTTGTAATGTAAAGGGCGGGTAATTTTAGATGTTCTCATGTACATCTCTTATTTATAATAATCTTGCATATTTACAAAATATTGACTTTGGCCCTTTTAACTAATTGAAATAAAAAACAGTTTTCTTAACAGCGTGTTTAAACCATTAATAAATGTAGTACAATATAATAACATTAACTAGATAGCATATACTAATTATTTTAATTTTAATCAATAGGTATTGTTTTAGTAGTTACTTAATTTCGAAGATAAAACATGTATAAAATTTAAAAAAGAACCCTGGATGACTGTACATTAAATTATTAAAAAATGTTCATCAGAAAAAATGAAAATAGAGTGGCCAGCCTAATTCAAAGCTAATTGGTAGCAAGTAGTGAGTAATTTTTGGATGCAGTTCAAATGATAATTTAATAAATGTATAATTTTTAGATGCGATATTAATTTTAAAATACTATATTCTATCAAAGGAATTCTTTTACATTCAAAATGGAACACCTTTGTGGAAGAAAAATTTCCAAAACTGCCAAAATTAAATACAAATCCTCCTTTTTAGAATTTTATAATAAATAGATTATTATATCTATATAATTTTTTTCTATTTTATTGTTAATATCTACTTCTGATATGTTATTGTGTATTAAATTGTAATTTACTTACCTGATAAAATAACTTTTTTTTTCTGTTTTGGAAAAATTACTGATTGGTTTCGGCAAAGAAATTGTTAAATGAAGAAAACAGATTAAAACCAGTAAAATATGATCAAAATAATTGGATACTGAAAAATAGTGAACTGCTTATTAAAATTAGAAAATAAGATTATTCAAAAATGACAAGCATTTTTTTACAGATACTTCAGTTACACTATTTATAATTCACATAAATCATCTCGTATAAATAATTTCTTAATAATCCACATACATTACCCCGTATAAATAAAATATAATAAAACAATATATTTCATTATTCATACCACCAAATTTAAAAATATTTAAAGACGGCTCTACCCGCATAGCAGCAGTAAACATAATCTAACGATTTTCGAATTCCAGGAAAAATTTATTTGTGCAACTTTGCACACTTGCATTTTGAGCGCTAATACATATGTCTATGTTTCTTATAGAAAATTATCAGCAATTTAAGTATTAATGCTAGCTTTGCGCTAAACATAAGCATAGTAAAAAATAGACCGTTGAAATACAACAATACGACAACATTGCATCCTTCTCTGCAAAGTAAATCATGCTAACATCAGGCGATGTCCCTAAACCAATCACAACGAAACACGTCTACAATCGCAACTATACACACTCGATTCTACGGGACAGACATTGAGAACGACTTTGAGTTTCTACACCACAACGTCTATGCTTTGTTCCGTCGCGAAATTTGACATGTATTAAACCTGCTAAATATTCTTAAATCATAAATGTAAGTACTTGTATCAGTCTACCATTAAAATGTTTGTAAGCTGAAGAAAGTTAGTGTAAATAAAGTTGTTAATTGGAAAACACATTTAATTTCATCATAAGCTAACAAAAATCTGGCAGTTTATCTACAAACATGCTATTCTACTAGCTACATTACTACAGTCCATTGCATCAACTGATGGAAAGCAACCCTTTTTTCTGCGACGGCGATTAAGAAGATAAAATTGTTATTGAATTCATCATTTTATTAACTTAAAAATAAATGATTCTTTAAAGATTGATTATATTCTAAAAAAAGTCAAGTACTTAAATGGTAAAAACAATAAGATTAAAATAGCAAAACAAATGTTATTAATTTAAGCATTGTATTGACTAAAAATTAATCTATCTATATGAATGAAATTGTACCTCATTGGATTGGTTTAATCTTATTTTTCTTCTTACCGATAACTGATTTGATCATTTGACTTAAAGACGAGGAAAACCTGGAAGACCCCCACTCATAATCGTCGACACTGTGACAGGCATCTGGTTCACCTACAGTGAATCAGGGAGTCTGTGTGGCGCTAAGATGGTGATTCCCGAATAGTGGTTGCTCAGGCGCCAGTTTTGGTATCACAGTTTGCTCTGCGACCCTTTAGTACACCAGAGTGTACTCAAGGTAAACTCAGTGGAGTTAAAAAAAAATACTTCCAGGCGGTCACTGCTAACTAGGTAGCCACTAAACTAGAATAAATAAAAATAAAACACTTATCTCCTTTACACCTCGTACCCTGAAAGAGAACGGTTATGAACCAGCAATAAGAGAAACGCAGGAATAGATAATAAAATGTATATTTACAGAAAAATACATCGGTAGTAGTGCACGGTTTTGGCACGGCTGTAAACGGAAAATTAAATAAAATGAATAATTACAATTGAATGAGGTTACAGAAAAATAATTAAAAATAAAGTATTACAATTGAAAAAACTAGTTAAATATTTATGGTTCCCTGTATACGGAAAATTTATTAAAAATATTAAAAAAAACAAATAATTACAATTGAAAACTAGTTAAATATTAATGGCTCCCTGTATTCGGAAAAGTTATTAAAAATAAATTATTACAATTGGAAACTAGTTAAATATTTATGGCTCCTCTATTCGGAAAAATTAATTTTACAAATAAATTATTACCATTGAAAACTAAAAAAAAATATAGGGAAATTATTGCGGTTCGATAGGCTAATCGGTCCAGGAATTATGAAACTCCCTGTATACGAAAAATTAATTTTAAAAATAAATTAATTAAATATGACGGTAATAAAATAAATGAAATTAAAGTTTTCGGAACGCCCATGTATTTTAGTTCCGACCGGTCGACGCTGGCAATTTAGTCGAACGAAAATGATATGATTTACGGTGATGTTTGGACAACGAAGACGATGGTTATAGAAAAGATTATTTTAAGATTTGCCAAAGCCGATCAAAACGGTGTGTGAATTAATTATGATAGAAAACGTCGGGCTTCGTTCAATAATTAGTTGTTGACGGGGAAACGAAATTATTCAAATATAATTAAATGAATAAATAAAAGAAAAAGAAACTTACACGAAAAATACTGGGCGCTTCTTAAAAGAGATTGGATATAGTCGTCGAAATTGAGAGCACTCACAGTCTAGCCTATATCCAGCCTCAAATAAAAAATTGCCAACGGTTTCCCACTAAGGGATGAAATGAAAAATGCTGGGCATGAAACAAAATTCTTTCACTTATCGGACGGGTGTCCCAAACTAATTGTAAATAAAAAAAATAATTTCCTACCTTAGAAAAATAAACGGGGTTATTCAGTAGTCTAACAATATCACGGTCACTATATAACTGAATTCATCACTAGTTCGTTGAGAAGAGAGAAGAGCTTACGGCGGCCGGCAATCAAAAAGAACAATCAGTTGTAACCTAATGTATGCTTTTTCTCTGGGCAAGCTTGAAGACCGGTAAGCCAGAGTGGGAGATACCACCACTACAGCCGACTGTTTACATTTTCAAAATAAAAAAAATGTCCTACTAGTACCTTGACAAATACAAAGAGATAATTCATACGAAATCGACTCTAAAAATGCCCATTCGGATTTCGGCAAATACAGAAATATTTTAACCTACGAGGGTACTCGCAATTGTTGAAAACCGGAAATTCCTGGGAAACAGAAATACGGGGGATCTCCTACAGGCCCTCAGGTGGGAATTAATTGAAATATACATTTTTAAAATTAATTAAAAATAAAATTTAGTGACTTCGTCACAACACAATAACCCACTGGGATAAAATATGGACGGTAGTAGAGGTAGGGGCGCTTGAGGCCGACTGGATACACCGCAACCCGCAATACACGGTCTAACATTCCAAGGCATCGCAACCCACAATACACGGAATGAACTCATGCGCCGCGGCCTGCTCCATTTGGCCTAGACATTGAGCGTAATAGGTGTAAGATAAGAGGGATTAAGTTTGTATAATTATTAATAAATGTTAGGTGTAAGAATTCAAGATGGCGGCCGTCGTTCTCTTGCTCGAGCCTTGTTCTGATATTGTAACCTACTGAGAGAAGAAGACTTTAGGGTTCGTAGAAATTCTTGGGGGTTGTTGAAAATAATATGGGGAGGTGGGGAGTAGGTTTATATGTTGTAGTCTAAACAACAAAGGGGTGCCTTTAAAATTAAATTGTTATAATTTCAACAATTAATAGGTTGGGATATGGGATATTTTAATTTTAAATAAGTCTAGAGTTTGGAGGGTTTTAGGTTAGAGGCGTTAAAGTTTAAGGCTGAGTATTAAAATATTTTAAGACGTTTACAACTCAGATAATTATTATTACCGGTAATACAGATACCGATAAGTTTCAAAATAAAATAGAATTGAAAAGCTACTTCGGTAAGCGTTCCAAATGTATCAGATATTAAAGATTTATTTCTTTTATAATCGAATTAACATGTCTATTAGATGTCTAGGAGTTAAAATATTAAAAATATTCGGTGATCTACTCCAGAATACCTGGCCCTTCGGCCTGGCTTTTCGACAAATTTTTCATGTTGAATGGTGAATATATTTTTTCGTTTTAAAATTTAATAATGTTGATATATTTACATATAAAAAAAATGATTCGCACACACTAAGATTAAGATCTAATCAATAGATAAGGGTTTCTATTTTTAAAGAACAACTATGTCAGAACTAAATATTAGTATGTAATTTAATTTCACGTTTGGAATTGGTGATTGTATCTCCATACAAAAAATATATATGGGTATTAGTGGTTGAACACTACCGAGAATATCCATTTTAAATGTTTGAGAATTTATTGACCACCTTAGTAGATTTATTATTAGAACGTTTAAGACCCAACCACGACCCCTGTAAGCTACATATCTATATTGTTTTAACTAATTTATCTAATCTTTATTATATACAATCAAGGCCGTATACATCAACACTAGTAGGTAGAGACATAAGTTTTTTAATTTCAAAAAATTATATTGTCCCAACACCCACTTTTAAAAAATATTAATACATATCTAAATTTTACGATTTTTCGAAACATTTCAATAACAGGATTATCCATTTGAATTACACCTCATTATTACTCAATACCATCTTAGAAGGAGGAGTACTTAACAATGGATATTTATAAATCAGAAAAATCTAGCTTATGTGGTTTTTAAAGACAGATGATTGTTTTAACTGAAAATAAATTACTAGCAGACGATACATGACTATCACATTTTACAAAAAGTACTTACCTTCAACCATAAATAAACTATCATTTTTAAAACTCATCATACATATCCAAAGAAAAAAATAGCGTTAACTATCATTTCTGATGAAACATTACACATTTTTTTTAAAGTAATAACACCAACACCTACATATCTGTACAATATGGTATTCAAACAAAGAATGAACTATAATTAGATTATTTTCTTAAAATTGAAGGTCAAACACTGAAGCAGTGAAATAAAAATCGATAATGGTCCAAAATTTTATTAATAATTTCGAAGGTTAGTGCAAAAAAACAGTTGTTTAAAGGAAGTTATTTTAACATCAAAATATATCGATAACCTAATCGGCTTTAAATTACTAGGTCACCGAAATAATTTTTTCTAAGAATAGGACACAATTCAGAAATCATCAATCTAATTTAAATTAATAAATACGAAATTCTTTCTTTAAAAAGTTGAGGGAATGTTGTCTTTCTGCAGTTTCTAGTATATGAATAATCGACCATATAAAAATATGTATAGTATTCATAATTTAAAATGAAAATATATAATCATTAAAGTTTATACCAGTATTACTGTTTTTAAAAATTGGATTAAATTGGCATATCATAGAACTAAATCTAAAATTAATTTCTGCTTAAGAATAATAAAAGCTATTTAGGTTAAAAAATATTTGTTGCCATTGGTTAAGTAAAATTATTTGAAAAGAAAATGACTAAAAAATATTTGAGGCTTTGTTACTATTGGTTAAGTAAAATTGTTTAATAAAAACAAAAATACTTTTAACAACAAGCACCAACGGGAAGGTTGTAACAATAGCTTGTCAGGATGGGATGGGGTAAAAAAAGGATGGGGTTTTTTGGTAAAATACAGGGACTTTTGGCATATGCGCTAATAATGTCTAAACTTAAAATCTTAGATTATTTAAACTTTTTATTGTTTTATTTAAACAAAATCAAACGACACTTAATTTGATAAAATATGGCCTAATATGTAATTATCGTAGTTGTTGTTATTTGATAAGAGCTAATAAATCGTATGATCTTAAACTTGGAACTAATAATAAAAATATAGGATTATTACCGTATAAATTTATTGCAAGGTCAGATACTGCTATCACCATAATCACAAATTTTAAAGGTTTTATTTTAATCTTCCACATACCTATTTCGATATTGTTTTTATAACGATTTTATTATTTAATAACAAGTTTATACATTTTTACTTTGGCCAGGAAAGATAGGGACAGTCATAATAACATAGTTTTGTAAACTAAAAAAATATTTCTATAGGTTTTATTTGACAACAATAACTTTACGTTCTGTCACGATAAATTGTCTCTTACATTTTAATATTGTTATTTTGCCTCTTTTATATTGTTTTTTATTAATATTTTTATATTTGCCTCTTTTAGGTTGTTACATATGGGTTTTTTTTTGAATATGGGTCTTTTTTGTATATGGGTCTTTTGATATTATTGTTTTTTAAATCGTAATTTTCGTATATGGGTCTTTTTTGTATTGTTTTGCCTCTTTTATATTGTTTTTATTAATATGTTTATATTTGCCTCTTTTAAGTTAAGTTAAACATGAGTCTGTTTTTGTCAATGGGTCTTTTGATATTTTTAAATCGTAATTTTCGTATATATGGATCTTTTTTGTATTGTTTTGCCTCTTTTATATTGTTTTTATTAATATTTTTTATATTTGCCTTTTTTCAGTTAAGTTAAACATGGGTCCTTTTTATATGGGTCTTTTGATATTTTTTTGTTTTTTTGTTTTTATATTTGTATTTTTTATTGTTTTTTCAACTATTGCCTCTTTAAAATCTCTCTATAGTTTACATAACTACTTACTTTTTGACCTTAAGGATAGGAATCGAAGGAAGAAAATGACTTTAAAAAGATTTAGTTTTTAATTATTTAGCAAATGATTCAAATTTTTGTTTTTTATAACCGTAAGGTACAGAATCGTAATTATCAATACGTTTTCGTTTGGTAAAATTAGTACGAAAGACCTTTGTTACTTCTTTGGTAACAACAGTATGATCAGTATTTCTTAAGATATTTTTAGTTGAAATATATTCGTTAGGGGCTTCATTAAGTACCATGTCTCTTAGTTTTTCAAAGTTTACTAGTTCGCTCGTATTATAATTTAAGGTGATTCCTTTTACTTTTATTAGGTCCAGCGTTTTATTTTTTGCTGTAGAATAGACACGGTACGCGTATAATTTTGGGCCACCAGAGACAAAGTCTGTAATATAGCTACCCTCTCCATATTCAGCCAATTCGTCGGTCATTTCACCCAGAAAACTACCTAAAGGTACTTCATATTCTCCAGGTCGAGAAACATATATGACGGAATCTGTATCGTGGTAAAGAACTTTTTTATCTAACTTTTCCAAGAAACTATACAACTTCAACCTCGCTAAAGCCGTTGTATATGCTGCCAAAACAACATTGACTGTGGGGAGAACATCATATGCCTCATTTTTAAACACCCAATTAACTAATAAAGTTTTTTCATTTACTGGAAAGACACTATTTACTTCAATAAACGGTTTCGATAAAATATCGAAAAATTCAGCAGTATCTGAGACTATTGAGGTTTTATCTTGATTGTCTTTTTGTCCTAATTTTCCCCAGAAACTTGTGATGACACTTTTTCCTATCTGTCTACGACCTGGGTTATATTCAATTTCATCAGCACATAAAGAAACTCCTTCCTTGTCAAAATACTCTGTGATATATTTTTCTTTCTCCACAATAGACTTACAATCCACAGGCCACCCCGAGGCCTGTTGTTTAATTTTTAAAAAATTGGAAATATATTCTGAAAATAGACCACCTGTTTTAGTATTAGGATCGTACTGGACAGTTTCATACTTCCAAATTTCGTATATTTCAATCATTTTATAGCCTTTTTCTAAAGCTTTTAAAACTTCATCTATCACCCAAGTACCTGAGATAACCCTTTCTTCGTGATTATGAACACATTCATTTGACATATTTTCACAACATGTCCGACAAAGTGAAAACATAAGTTTATTGTTTGATTTAATAGGTAATACTGCGTGATAAAGGTTCTGCGGTGGTAAAATTTTACATTTAATTAATCCGTCAGTTTTGTATAAATCTAGTGTTTTGCACTTGTCTCCAACAAATACCTGTGGATGTCCAATAGGATATTTTCCATACTTGTTCACCCAAGGATAAAGAGAACATACATCTACGTATTTTATTTTCTCTTCTTTTGCACATTTGTGATACAATTTCGTTGCGTCAGTTCTACCACCATAGAATGCGTCACGAGGTTCTAAAGGTAAAAAAGAAATAAGAGGGTGATTTTCAGTAAATGTAAGAATTTCTTCAGTTATTGTAAAATCACATTCCCATTTTTCTATTACTTCGTAGCCTAAAGAGAGTAATCTTTGAGTTTTCATTAAAGTTGACTCATACCGCGCCTCTATGGTAGAGGTTGGGTCTTCATGCAACGGTTCATCCCGTTTGTATTTTATACACTTAATACAGCCATGAAAATAACATCCATGAAATTCAAAAATCTGATTAGTTTCTTTACAAAAACCATCTACTTTCACTCCAGCTAGCACAGCTTCTGTTCCATTTGCTGCATGAATAATGTTAATACCTCTTTGATGACCTTCCCAAATTAACCATTGTACGGCAATTTTAGACTGTTTGTCTCGGTATCTATAGCCATTTTTAGGCACAAGTCCGATCATATTGGGTTTTAGAAAATTCCTACGGAATATTTTATTACACGCCCCTGGAAGTGTAATAGCTTCAGTAAAAGGGTCTACTCGTCCCTCTTTAATAATCATTTCTCTGAATTTTAAACATGCACGGCTTAAAATATCTACGTCAGATATACAGTATGCTATGATTTCCTTTTGGAAATCAAAGACGTAATTTTTATTTTCTTTATGCCAATCCACAAGCTGTTGTCTACTATCAGTATTTTCATCGAGGGTGGGAGTGTACTTTAAATTATCAGGATCATAATATTCCAGAGCTGGTAAAGGACCTATATAATTCCAGTTTTCTTTTTTATTAAATAAATGGGGAAAATAACCCTTTTTTACATCTTTGAGCCCAAAAGCTTTAGGTAATTTTGACAAAGGCATTGGAAAATAGTTAAGAGAGTCAATAAACTTAACATTTCCCACACTCATTAAAAGTAATTTTGTTCCTCGGGTAATAAGTTCTGGTTTAAGGTCAGTAGAAGTTAGAATATAACTAAGCATAAACTGGTTATCGTAGAGTCCACCAGCGTGCCCAATCACGAATATTTTTTTAAACTGTTGTCTCTGGTTCATTATATACTCCATAAATCGTGACACTGGGTCAATTTTTAAAACTTGCTGTCTAATACCACAAATACATATTCTTATATCAGTATCTATACAGTACTCACAATGTTGTTGGTACACACACAAATTAGGTATATGTAGAAATGAGCCGTCCGGCATAAGTGTTTCTTGAGTACTTTCCAAGTCGTAAAAAACTAATAGTACTCCAGACAATGTAGGTTTACCATTATCAATAGGCATAAAGCAATTGTGAGGCGAAGGTTTATGAGATCTGCATATTTTACAAAAAACTTCCCCACAAACGTGATGCCTACTCGTGAGAATTGTTTTGAGGCAAAGCTTACAGTTTCGAATTCATTATTCTGTAGCTTTACGGTTAAACACACACAATATACACACATTTTACGCGATTTTATATTTGGTGTTTTTCACGATTTTGAACTGGGTCAAAAAATTATAGAGAATAATATTACAAATAACTTTTTATTTAAAGAATTTTCTTCTACAAGTGTAAATAACAGGTATATTCCAATAATTAATTGAATTTTACACTTTTGTAAAAATTCTCGAATACTGGCCATTTTATCAAAAATAATGTATAGGGCAAAAATTATAGAGAATAGCATTACAAATAACTTTTATATAAAGAATTTACTTCTACAATTGTAAATAAAAGATATATTCCACTAATTGACTGAATTTTGCACTTTTTGTAAAATTTCTCGAATATTGCTCATTTTAGGAAAATTATGTATTCGACAAAAATTATAGAGAATAATATTACAAATAACTTTTATTTAAAGAATTTTCTTTTCCAAGTGTAAATAACAGAATATTCCATTAATTAATTAAATTTTGCACTTTTTATAAAATTTCTGGAATACTGGTCATTTTAGGAAAATTATGTATAGGACAAAAATTACAGAGAATAATATTACAAATAACTTTTATTTTAAGAATTTTCTTCTCCAAGCGTAAATAACAGATATATTCTATAAAGCAGAAAAACGACGATCTATAAATATTTTAAGAATATCACCTTGGCCTTGACCTTGACCTTGACTTTGACCTTGACCTTCACTTTGACCTTGACCTGGCGCTTGACCTTGACCTCGACCTTGTCCTTGTCCTTGACCTTGACCTTGACCTTGAGCACCTTGGCACTAAAAATAACTAATCTTTTTTTTTGCAAGGTTGAATATAAATAATTTTAATACAATCTTCTTTCCGAAAGTATAAAAGATTTATTTACACACCTGTTGGCTTAGTCTGTTCTGAACAGTAAAAAGTGCTTTTATATTAGTGTTATTGTGTTCATGTGAGTAATTTGGATTTATTTAAAATATAATTAATATTTAGTTTTTGATATTTGTCTTAAATTTATTACAAGTTTTTAAAATTTAAAACTTAAATTTTTTATTTTTGAAAAATTTATATATAATTTAATCTTCGAGACAATATTTTTCCGATTTTTTTTAGTCTATTTTAAAATTTTGACTTTTTTAGTTTTTGTTTTTCATTCTAAAATGGAGAAATTCTTAGTTGTAAAAGATCGTATTAGAAAAATACATAAATTTAAACTAACGGGTAGAACTATTGAGTTTAAATTACGTACAGCTCCTAAAGATGCCGACCCAATTAAGTGGGTAAAAGAAGGTATAAAAGATATTATAAATAAAATAACCGAGGGTGCAGATTCTAACGATAAAATCGGTTTTACATTTTGTTCAAAAGAATTTAGTCGTGGTGAAGGGTGGCTACGTCTTAAACCTGTTTCTGAGGTAAAATTTAACGATGTGTGGGACATGATTTCTTCCGTATACCAGTCAAATTCGTCTGGTTTAGATACTGAAACGTTCTGTCTTGGTGCAACATTTGTAAAAATGCCTAAAGGTACTGGTAAAAGTGACAAATACAATACCTTCAACCAGGAATGTGCTGAAAGGCGAGGAATTGTGGTAATTAAAAATAAAGATAATCTTTGTCTACCTCGAGCTGTAGTAGTTGCAAAAGCGTACATTGATAAGGACCCAAGTTACATTAAGGTTCGAAAAGACATTGGCAAATTGCAGGGGCAAAGAGCAAAAGATTTAATGGAAATCGCTAATGTCTCTATAACTAAAGATGGTGCAGGTATACCAGAATTAGAAAAATTTCAAGAATATCTACAAGACTATACCATAGTTGTTTATAAATACGGAAACAAGGGTCGGGATATAATTTATGAAGGGGTAGGGGGCCCTAGGAAACTTAATCTATTATATTACGAACAGCACTACAACGTGATAACGTCATTAACGGCTGCCTTTTGTTGTAGTTATTTCTGTGATAAATGCCACACACCCTCCAATAATAAGAACGATCACAAATGTGAGAGGCAGTGTCCGGCATGTCGTGAGTCGCCACCTTGTCATTTTCAAAAAAACTTATTATGTAATATATGTAACAGAAACTTTAGAGGCCAGCAATGTTTTGACAATCATATTGCTAATAAAAAATGTGAACAAATTCGAAACTGTAAGCTTTGCCTCAAAACAATTCTCACGAGTAGGCATCACGTTTGTGGGGAAGTTTTTTGTAAAATATGCAGATCTCATAAACCTTCGCCTCACAATTGCTTTATGCCTATTGATAATGGTAAACCTACATTGTCTGGAGTACTATTAGTTTTTTACGACTTGGAAAGTACTCAAGAAACACTTATGCCGGACGGCTCATTTCTACATATACCTAATTTGTGTGTGTACCAACAACATTGTGAGTACTGTATAGATACTGATATAAGAATATGTATTTGTGGTATTAGACAGCAAGTTTTAAAAATTGACCCAGTGTCACGATTTATGGAGTATATAATGAACCAGAGACAACAGTTTAAAAAAATATTCGTGATTGGGCACGCTGGTGGACTCTACGATAACCAGTTTATGCTTAGTTATATTCTAACTTCTACTGACCTTAAACCAGAACTTATTACCCGAGGAACAAAATTACTTTTAATGAGTGTGGGAAATGTTAAGTTTATTGACTCTCTTAACTATTTTCCAATGCCTTTGTCAAAATTACCTAAAGCTTTTGGGCTCAAAGATGTAAAAAAGGGTTATTTTCCCCATTTATTTAATAAAAAAGAAAACTGGAATTATATAGGTCCTTTACCAGCTCTGGAATATTATGATCCTGATAATTTAAAGTACACTCCCACCCTCGATGAAAATACTGATAGTAGACAACAGCTTGTGGATTGGCATAAAGAAAATAAAAATTACGTCTTTGATTTCCAAAAGGAAATCATAGCATACTGTATATCTGACGTAGATATTTTAAGCCGTGCATGTTTAAAATTCAGAGAAATGATTATTAAAGAGGGACGAGTAGACCCTTTTACTGAAGCTATTACACTTCCAGGGGCGTGTAATAAAATATTCCGTAGGAATTTTCTAAAACCCAATATGATCGGACTTGTGCCTAAAAATGGCTATAGATACCGAGACAAACAGTCTAAAATTGCCGTACAATGGTTAATTTGGGAAGGTCATCAAAGAGGTATTAACATTATTCATGCAGCAAATGGAACAGAAGCTGTGCTAGCTGGAGTGAAAGTAGATGGTTTTTGTAAAGAAACTAATCAGATTTTTGAATTTCATGGATGTTATTTTCATGGCTGTATTAAGTGTATAAAATACAAACGGGATGAACCGTTGCATGAAGACCCAACCTCTACCATAGAGGCGCGGTATGAGTCAACTTTAATGAAAACTCAAAGATTACTCTCTTTAGGCTACGAAGTAATAGAAAAATGGGAATGTGATTTTACAATAACTGAAGAAATTCTTACATTTACTGAAAATCACCCTCTTATTTCTTTTTTACCTTTAGAACCTCGTGACGCATTCTATGGTGGTAGAACTGACGCAACGAAATTGTATCACAAATGTGCAAAAGAAGAGAAAATAAAATACGTAGATGTATGTTCTCTTTATCCTTGGGTGAACAAGTATGGAAAATATCCTATTGGACATCCACAGGTATTTGTTGGAGACAAGTGCAAAACACTAGATTTATACAAAACTGACGGATTAATTAAATGTAAAATTTTACCACCGCAGAACCTTTATCACGCAGTATTACCTATTAAATCAAACAATAAACTTATGTTTTCACTTTGTCGGACATGTTGTGAAAATATGTCAAATGAATGTGTTCATAATCACGAAGAAAGGGTTATCTCAGGTACTTGGGTGATAGATGAAGTTTTAAAAGCTTTAGAAAAAGGCTATAAAATGATTGAAATATACGAAATTTGGAAGTATGAAACTGTCCAGTACGATCCTAATACTAAAACAGGTGGTCTATTTTCAGAATATATTTCCAATTTTTTAAAAATTAAACAACAGGCCTCGGGGTGGCCTGTGGATTGTAAGTCTATTGTGGAGAAAGAAAAATATATCACAGAGTATTTTGACAAGGAAGGAGTTTCTTTATGTGCTGATGAAATTGAATATAACCCAGGTCGTAGACAGATAGGAAAAAGTGTCATCACAAGTTTCTGGGGAAAATTAGGACAAAAAGACAATCAAGATAAAACCTCAATAGTCTCAGATACTGCTGAATTTTTCGATATTTTATCGAAACCGTTTATTGAAGTAAATAGTGTCTTTCCAGTAAATGAAAAAACTTTATTAGTTAATTGGGTGT
This sequence comes from Psylliodes chrysocephalus, assembly GCA_927349885.1. Lineage (NCBI taxonomy): Eukaryota > Metazoa > Arthropoda > Insecta > Coleoptera > Chrysomelidae > Psylliodes > Psylliodes chrysocephalus. Next base: position 33,348,869 of record OV651821.1, read on the forward strand.
TTAAAAATGAGGCATATGATGTTCTCCCCACAGTCAATGTTGTTTTGGCAGCATATACAACGGCTTTAGCGAGGTTGAAGTTGTATAGTTTCTTGGAAAAGTTAGATAAAAAAGTTCTTTACCACGATACAGATTCCGTCATATATGTTTCTCGACCTGGAGAATATGAAGTACCTTTAGGTAGTTTTCTGGGTGAAATGACCGACGAATTGGCTGAATATGGAGAGGGTAGCTATATTACAGACTTTGTCTCTGGTGGCCCAAAATTATACGCGTACCGTGTCTATTCTACAGCAAAAAATAAAACGCTGGACCTAATAAAAGTAAAAGGAATCACCTTAAATTATAATACGAGCGAACTAGTAAACTTTGAAAAACTAAGAGACATGGTACTTAATGAAGCCCCTAACGAATATATTTCAACTAAAAATATCTTAAGAAATACTGATCATACTGTTGTTACCAAAGAAGTAACAAAGGTCTTTCGTACTAATTTTACCAAACGAAAACGTATTGATAATTACGATTCTGTACCTTACGGTTATAAAAAACAAAAATTTGAATCATTTGCTAAATAATTAAAAACTAAATCTTTTTAAAGTCATTTTCTTCCTTCGATTCCTATCCTTAAGGTCAAAAAGTAAGTAGTTATGTAAACTATAGAGAGATTTTAAAGAGGCAATAGTTGAAAAAACAATAAAAAATACAAATATAAAAACAAAAAAACAAAAAAATATCAAAAGACCCATATAAAAAGGACCCATGTTTAACTTAACTGAAAAAAGGCAAATATAAAAAATATTAATAAAAACAATATAAAAGAGGCAAAACAATACAAAAAAGATCCATATATACGAAAATTACGATTTAAAAATATCAAAAGACCCATTGACAAAAACAGACTCATGTTTAACTTAACTTAAAAGAGGCAAATATAAACATATTAATAAAAACAATATAAAAGAGGCAAAACAATACAAAAAAGACCCATATACGAAAATTACGATTTAAAAAACAATAATATCAAAAGACCCATATACAAAAAAGACCCATATTCAAAAAAAAAACCCATATGTAACAACCTAAAAGAGGCAAATATAAAAATATTAATAAAAAACAATATAAAAGAGGCAAAATAACAATATTAAAATGTAAGAGACAATTTATCGTGACAGAACGTAAAGTTATTGTTGTCAAATAAAACCTATAGAAATATTTTTTTAGTTTACAAAACTATGTTATTATGACTGTCCCTATCTTTCCTGGCCAAAGTAAAAATGTATAAACTTGTTATTAAATAATAAAATCGTTATAAAAACAATATCGAAATAGGTATGTGGAAGATTAAAATAAAACCTTTAAAATTTGTGATTATGGTGATAGCAGTATCTGACCTTGCAATAAATTTATACGGTAATAATCCTATATTTTTATTATTAGTTCCAAGTTTAAGATCATACGATTTATTAGCTCTTATCAAATAACAACAACTACGATAATTACATATTAGGCCATATTTTATCAAATTAAGTGTCGTTTGATTTTGTTTAAATAAAACAATAAAAAGTTTAAATAATCTAAGATTTTAAGTTTAGACATTATTAGCGCATATGCCAAAAGTCCCTGTATTTTACCAAAAAACCCCATCCTTTTTTTACCCCATCCCATCCTGACAAGCTATTGTTACAACCTTCCCGTTGGTGCTTGTTGTTAAAAGTATTTTTGTTTTTATTAAACAATTTTACTTAACCAATAGTAACAAAGCCTCAAATATTTTTTAGTCATTTTCTTTTCAAATAATTTTACTTAACCAATGGCAACAAATATTTTTTAACCTAAATAGCTTTTATTATTCTTAAGCAGAAATTAATTTTAGATTTAGTTCTATGATATGCCAATTTAATCCAATTTTTAAAAACAGTAATACTGGTATAAACTTTAATGATTATATATTTTCATTTTAAATTATGAATACTATACATATTTTTATATGGTCGATTATTCATATACTAGAAACTGCAGAAAGACAACATTCCCTCAACTTTTTAAAGAAAGAATTTCGTATTTATTAATTTAAATTAGATTGATGATTTCTGAATTGTGTCCTATTCTTAGAAAAAATTATTTCGGTGACCTAGTAATTTAAAGCCGATTAGGTTATCGATATATTTTGATGTTAAAATAACTTCCTTTAAACAACTGTTTTTTTGCACTAACCTTCGAAATTATTAATAAAATTTTGGACCATTATCGATTTTTATTTCACTGCTTCAGTGTTTGACCTTCAATTTTAAGAAAATAATCTAATTATAGTTCATTCTTTGTTTGAATACCATATTGTACAGATATGTAGGTGTTGGTGTTATTACTTTAAAAAAAATGTGTAATGTTTCATCAGAAATGATAGTTAACGCTATTTTTTTCTTTGGATATGTATGATGAGTTTTAAAAATGATAGTTTATTTATGGTTGAAGGTAAGTACTTTTTGTAAAATGTGATAGTCATGTATCGTCTGCTAGTAATTTATTTTCAGTTAAAACAATCATCTGTCTTTAAAAACCACATAAGCTAGATTTTTCTGATTTATAAATATCCATTGTTAAGTACTCCTCCTTCTAAGATGGTATTGAGTAATAATGAGGTGTAATTCAAATGGATAATCCTGTTATTGAAATGTTTCGAAAAATCGTAAAATTTAGATATGTATTAATATTTTTTAAAAGTGGGTGTTGGGACAATATAATTTTTTGAAATTAAAAAACTTATGTCTCTACCTACTAGTGTTGATGTATACGGCCTTGATTGTATATAATAAAGATTAGATAAATTAGTTAAAACAATATAGATATGTAGCTTACAGGGGTCGTGGTTGGGTCTTAAACGTTCTAATAATAAATCTACTAAGGTGGTCAATAAATTCTCAAACATTTAAAATGGATATTCTCGGTAGTGTTCAACCACTAATACCCATATATATTTTTTGTATGGAGATACAATCACCAATTCCAAACGTGAAATTAAATTACATACTAATATTTAGTTCTGACATAGTTGTTCTTTAAAAATAGAAACCCTTATCTATTGATTAGATCTTAATCTTAGTGTGTGCGAATCATTTTTTTTATATGTAAATATATCAACATTATTAAATTTTAAAACGAAAAAATATATTCACCATTCAACATGAAAAATTTGTCGAAAAGCCAGGCCGAAGGGCCAGGTATTCTGGAGTAGATCACCGAATATTTTTAATATTTTAACTCCTAGACATCTAATAGACATGTTAATTCGATTATAAAAGAAATAAATCTTTAATATCTGATACATTTGGAACGCTTACCGAAGTAGCTTTTCAATTCTATTTTATTTTGAAACTTATCGGTATCTGTATTACCGGTAATAATAATTATCTGAGTTGTAAACGTCTTAAAATATTTTAATACTCAGCCTTAAACTTTAACGCCTCTAACCTAAAACCCTCCAAACTCTAGACTTATTTAAAATTAAAATATCCCATATCCCAACCTATTAATTGTTGAAATTATAACAATTTAATTTTAAAGGCACCCCTTTGTTGTTTAGACTACAACATATAAACCTACTCCCCACCTCCCCATATTATTTTCAACAACCCCCAAGAATTTCTACGAACCCTAAAGTCTTCTTCTCTCAGTAGGTTACAATATCAGAACAAGGCTCGAGCAAGAGAACGACGGCCGCCATCTTGAATTCTTACACCTAACATTTATTAATAATTATACAAACTTAATCCCTCTTATCTTACACCTATTACGCTCAATGTCTAGGCCAAATGGAGCAGGCCGCGGCGCATGAGTTCATTCCGTGTATTGTGGGTTGCGATGCCTTGGAATGTTAGACCGTGTATTGCGGGTTGCGGTGTATCCAGTCGGCCTCAAGCGCCCCTACCTCTACCTATAAATATACCACGATCAAATGCTACAACAAACCATGTTTAATTAATGAAAAATTCAGATTGTCTGTTGTGGGATGTGAACCACAGCGTCGCTGTTTGACACCTGTGCTACCCAGACCCTAACTTATCAACTAGCACTACAATGTTGCAAAATTTGTTATCAAATCTCTACAAACCATTTATTATTCTCAATCATAACATTTATTGTTAGAGGAACTATCTTTCCACGCAAATGTTATTTTATTTCAGGAATTGCCTCCGGTCGCTGGGGACGAAATTCGCTTCATGAAATGCAGCTACTGCAATACAAGAGATGTGACTGGAAGCTTGATCCTGTTGGAACAGAACACGTTTATTCAATTTCCACTGTCGTACTTTCTTTATTAGGTCTCGCAATTTCGCAATCAGTTGTGAATAATATTTGCTGTAACCGTAGTAGCTTCTTTTTCGAGGTAATTGGTCTGAATGTTTTCTACAGAATCACAAACCAAACGGTTAGCTACTTTGAATTTTAATTTTTGATTGACAGAAATCAAAAGAACATTCGGTCATCATACTCGTAATAAGAGGGAGTTAACGTATTACGTAAACACAATTTAGTTGATTTTAGACCTCTTTCCTCATTGCAAGATAAAATGAGAAAATATATCGTAATCCGTTTTTCAAGCACTTTCAACTAATGACCTACCTATAAAAAAATCAAGATGCCCAAAACTTACTCATGTAAAAAATACGAAATCATCTTGTGTGTACTCATTGCAATATTTTTACATTCAATTTTTTGTTATTTCAGACATCGTATCATCTCAGTTTCAATGCACTTAAAGTTTTCAACTTTTGGTATATCTCTTTTCATCTTCGTACAAAATTGTAAGAAGACTTGCGACCAAACAATATCCAATAACCGCTTACCAGCTCAGTCCATTGTATCAGAAAGGATAATTAAGAGTTGCCGTTTCTTTGTATAAATATGGCAACATGTTTGCTATCAGCGCCAACTATTTCTCAGTCGGTAATATAGATACCTGCATATTTTATTTTATTTAAAAATTAGCGGGATTTTGTTTGTAGCTCTACTTTAATTAGTATAACTAAAATTTTGCATTTTTATTGGCATTTTTTACAACACAGACAAGGTGCAAGATGTAACAAAATGCCAATCAAAATGTAAAATTTTATGACCCATAATTTTAGGAAGGGTAAAATAATGTAATATTAAATAATTGTATTATCTATTATATCATTAAAACTAATTTATAATAAATTTTCTAAATAAACAATATTTTAATAAAACAACTAGAACTTTCTGTAAACGGATAGGTAACAAAACACATGAAGGAGAACCATCCATATAATCTAAAACAGAAAAAAATTCCAAGCAGTATTTTATCTTCAAATCATTTTGAATCTCTTTTTTCTTTTAGACATTGTCACAGCTTTATACTATCTTATAATACTTTTTCTACACCCGTATTATAATAATGCACTTATATGCCCATAATCCGTTTCATAATGATACCCATTATGATACAGATTTTTCATTACGATACAGATTTTTAATCAATAGAAATCTACAATTATTCAATCAAGCATGCTGTTTGACGTTTGTCCTAGGTTCCTATGTAATTGTTTTAGTTGTCAAAACGTATTAAATTTTCGTAGGTAGCTAAACTTCGATAATTATAATATTAAAATGTCTGATATTAGCGATATAGAAGACTCCTCCACACATATCGGAGAAAGCAGAAAATACAGTACAAAATATTTTGCCGCAAAAATCTAGGGAAATACCAATACCCGAAGTAATACCATTAATTACAATTTTGTAGAATTTTTTATAGAAATACGAGTAATTACTGTTATTGTGTTCAATACCAATATAAATATAATATTTATAGGTCTTGATTATTTATCGGGCGTAGAAAAAATAGCGTATGCAACTCTCATGTAATGGTTATTAAAACACTCGCATAAACCATACGAAACTCGCCTTTGGCTCGTTTCGTATCCCGGTTAATGCTCGTGTATTAATAACCATCATTACATGATCGTTGCATAATATACTATTATAATTAATAATGGTAGTCCCTTCATCTTTATTAATTAGATGTAGTAATTTTAAAAAAACAGATGCCGGCGTGATCAATCTTAGAGGTCCTTCTTTGATTCGCAAATTTTACTTTGCTGTTTTCTAATTATGAAATAATTTTTTTTCTTCCTTGGATTTAACTATTCACTGGTTTGATTTAAAAATCCAAGTTCTAATCTTTGTTTTTTAGGTAATAATTATATTTCATTGGATGAAATTTTGATCGAATGTAACTTTCTTTTCACTGGAATTTGTTTGACGGTATGATAACAATATTACTTTAGTATTACTCTTTAGTGTTAATTTAGCTTTCAAGGGTACCAAAGGCAAAGCCAATTTGCACAGTCTTGTAACCTATAAATGGTTTTTCGCATGTGGAATAATGAAGTTTATGTGGTATCATTTAGTTCCTTGCGTAATATCGGAAGGAAATAAAAACAGCATAAATTAGTCAGTAAATTGTACTATTTACCTTTATACAAACAACGCTACTACAATTAGATATTATGAATTTATTACGAACAGAATCTGCTAAACACATGTTAAAACACCAAAATATCTTTGCTTAATTTTAAAATTAAGACGTTTAACTAAAACTAAAATTAAATAAAAGTAAAAGTACGTTTTATTCAGCAACCATAACCATATTGTTTTGTTATTGTGTCGGTTCGATCGGGCGACAATCACAAAGTCAGATTTACATTGTACAAATAATTGATCAATTCATGTTTTTCAAATAATTGTAGTATTTATATAAATATATAATTTTAAAACAATACTTTCCGTGTGTTACTTTTGTTACTAAGCGAAATATGTTTGAATTATTCAATTATTCAGTATTCTTTAAATTTAAATATCATTTTGTTATTGTAAAACGGACTGGTATGCGCGGATGTGTTGCGCACTAACCTGTTGATATAACGCACATATATTATAAGCCATTGTATATTAAGTATCGTATGAAATGACTATCCGTTATAGTGCCGAGTGGCGCCATCGCGTCGCTGAATACACTCGTCAAAAGTGCCGAGAGCGCTATGGAGTCATATGTCAGTGTATATTTAACAAGCAATGGTAGTGATTATGCCATAAAATCATTCAAAATGCAGTAATCTTTGGCAATATACGGTACACCCATTAAAAAAAGGGCAAAATGGCTATACTCGTCACTCAACCAAATCATATAAAACCAGTAATGATCTGAAGACACCCGCCGGACAAATTGTGTCTTTCCATGCTTACTTCGAGCGGTAGATATTTCTATTATCTCGAAGAATTCACATATAAAAATTAAACTTTTTACAGTTAAACTTTAACTCAAAGCAAACAAGGCACATAAATAATATCTAGTAATTTTATTTTTGTTTTCGTTAACATAAAACTTCTTCGTGTTCTTTTCCTATAGATAATATTGCAGTGTCATCTATAAATGTGGTTATTGCACCGTGTTCAAGGTAAGGTACGACATCGAAGTACAGTAGGTAAAGTACAAAATCCAGTACAATCGTTTGTGGTACCCTTGATTCCTTTCAGTTCATAATATGCTTCTTCCAGGATTAATTCTGAAATATATTTCTATTAAATACGATTTGTAACGGTTGGAACCGTTTTCGTTATTTTGACACAAACATCTCTGCTCAAATGTCATTTGTCGTTTATGCCTTGTGTCAAAAGTTCATATTTCACTTGATTCGAATATATCAACCAGATCACATTCATTTTAAAATATCTGGGTCATCCGATGTACTAAATAATTTTTATCTATCATATATTCCGTCTGATTTAATAAGCATGGCTATATCTAGACGGTTTATTTCAAGTTATATCTAAAACAGTTTATGGAGATTTGTATCTAAATGGTTTATATCAAGAAGTTTATGGATATTTATACCTAAGAGTTTGGTGCCAGAATGAAGAATAAGAATCCCGAATCCCTTAGAAGAACGCCTAGAATTCATGCAAATCACACTCCTACCTAATTTAATTAGCTCCTGTTAACAACAAATAAGTCTTTATTTTTTTAAATAAATCATCTAAATTTGAATTAAGTAAATCTCTGTGAATTAGAATTTGTTACTACCTTATCTAAAACTTGGTTTAAATATAAATTGTTAGTGATTAGTGATTTTCTATATTTTTATCACCAATCTAAGGTCAAGTATAGTAAGTTTTAAATATAGTGGTGCCCAACTTCTTTTTCAAGGTAATTCGAGTTATTTAATAACCTGACCCACTCCCAAAATCAATTGAGCTTAAAACACTATAACAAATAGATAAAATATCACGTTACAGATTTTAATTATTGATTTCAATCTTTTAAGGAGCAATGTTTCATATAGTTTGAATATTACAAGCAGTAAAGAAACTGATCGGCATGACGAAACCTCGTTATAGACTGACGGTAATGACAATGTTTTTAACGTTTTTTTTAATATATGCATCTTTTAAGTTATGATTATTATAGGTTTTAAACAAGTCCTAGCTAATTATCTATGAGTGCTCGCATGCAGCGGCGTCACAAGAAAATTCGAATTTATATTAAAAATGGATGATTGCGAACGATTAGTAAATGCACGCATGTAACTTGTAACAAAAGAGGATTTATTGAAAAACATGCTTTTTCACAGCCTTATTTTTATTGTTAAATGGACCACGAAAAGCTACTTTGGATTCAATAGCAGCGTGCGCAAGCATTACGGTAATTTTTTAAACATGCACTTTTTTTTGAAACTACTCGAAAAGTTATTTAACAGAATAGAAAGTGAAGTGAGGAAGTCGGTTTAGATCCTAAAAACTAAATGCAGATTTGGAAATTCTGAAAATGAAAAATCACTAATTTCCCCACGAAATTATGAAAATTACACTCTCATATTCCCAAAGTGAAAACAAACCAATGAAAAATAAAAAAAGCCGAGAATTAAAAAAGAAAAAATACTTGCAAAATCGGAAGTCGAAACCGGACCGTCAAACTTAAGCTGTCTGCGTGATAACCAATATGTAGTAGGTATGAAAATATTTTAAACATTTAAACACATTTTTTTTCGCGCATATTTACCCAATAATTTTCACATAGTCCAATTGCATACATTAAATAATTGTTCCGAGTAATTACAAAAAAGTGCATATTTAAAAAGTACCGCGACGTATGTGCGCACCGGGCAAAACCAGGTCGGATTGTTATTTTTTAATTTATCAGAGATTTCATTTGCTTAAGTAGGCCTAATAATGATATGTTCTGTACATATGTTCTCGAAGTTAAGTATACCAAGAAATTATAGAATACTTGCATTATGTGCCCTAAAAACTCATATCTGTTATTACTGTCATGAATTCCTAAGTCCGACTCTGTCTAAGCACGCAACCTTCACATGGCAACCGACTCGTGATCGAAGCAACGCTGACGTGTGAAAAACAATCGGACCGCGTCTCGAATATACAAGAAACGACGAGATGCCTGCCGCTGATGAACTAGAAACAGCTAGAACGGCAGAGTGCCGTTTAGTCATAGAATTGGAATGTTCGAGAGCCTCTAGCGTCTTCCAGTAGCGGAGTTGGACTAATATAAATAGCCGACGTACCAGCGCCGAGTTTAGTTGATTATAGACAGTTTAATATAGAACATTGTATTGAAAAGTTAAGGTGTAAGAAATAAATTAGAATTGTTAGTTAGTGTCTAAGTATTATATAAATTAAATAGTACGTCTGAAATAAATTGTAAATAGTGTGCTTTTAAATAAATAAACTAAAAATAAATTAGAGTATCGTCACATTACCTAGTTGTATACCTTATCTGAGTTGATATAACTTTTACACTTTATTAGTTACGTATCTTAGCCATGTGTGCGTGAACTTTTATAAAGGAAAAAAAAATAAATATCCTTTTAACCTTAAAAAATAGAAAAAAACGTTAACCGAGGCCAATTTTAAGACTAAAACCGAAATAAAAATTAAATCTTTAATGATTTGTGACTCACCCTATACTTATATAAAAATAATAATTTGTTCCATAGGTTATACCGGAAATATTGTTTGATATTAGTAAAGTAGTGGCGGCTACTCTTTAAGGTCGCATGGCCGAGCGCTTCTCCTTAAAAATACCAAAGATACCTGAGAATAAAATCCTAATTAAAAATAGTATTTATTTGTTTATTTTATAACTTTTTCTATCGTCTCGAGGTATAGTGAGTGTTATTTATTGTGTTCTCTCCAAATCTTTCCTAATAATTCATTAACTGGACTATCGACGGCCGCTGCAAGATATAGGCCCGTGTCACCATGGAAACTGAGTAGAACACGCGCTACGCGTACGTCTGCAGTCGGCTTTTAGTGCAGATTCAGGCGCAATTATTTTTCAGCTGGCAGTCAATTAAATGAGGCGTCAAACGACAGTTTTGCTTTTTTAAAGTGGTTTTATAGTGTTTCCGAAATTTTTACGAAGCACCATGCTAAATGATAGACTAAACGCCTTAGCTATATCAGTAAATAGAAATTTAGTTCTGGAAATAAATAAATTCGACGAAAAAGTAATGGAAAAATTTATTTCATTGTTAGATTGTAGAGCAGATTTCAATTTCAGGAAGTGAGTCATGTCATGAACTTTCGTAAATACAAAAATTATAAACAATATAAATATGTCGATTTTCGTGTTTGTTCTTTTTTTCTAGAATAATTATTTTTGTAAGACATTTTACTATAAGAATTATCTTACTTTTTTATTGACTATTGACGCGCGCAGTGCGGTATTTTTTTAATATTTAGCTAGGAATCGATAGCCATAAAATTCTGGAAATAGTAACAAATTCATGGGCGCCAACTGGGTCTCTATAGTGGCCTACCTATGTTCTTATGTCCGCATAAACCCAGTAAATGAGAAAAGAAATAAAAGACAAATTTCAAAATTATGTTCCTTTACAATTAATTTAGCCAAATTTACCCACTGATTAACAATCTATAAATTATTATTAAAAAACTAATTACATACCTATACAATATTTAAATTGTTCAATAACTTTACCAAAAAAATATCTTACAGCTTATGATGAATTCATAACTAAATAAACTAAGTATCTAGATAATGTAAGATATTAACTCATATATGTGATATGCACAAACCCAAAAAGAATAATAAATTTATCAATAGATTGCACGGTCAGTCGTTAGCATGGTACCAAGCGAAGGACGATTTGCGCAAGATATTAAGTGAAATTTTGAAAAAATATTAATTTCTACAATTTTATAACATTTGAAACTCTGCACCTACTTATAAACAACAACTTCAAATGTTGCAATACAATATACTATTAACACTACCCAAATTATTTATAAAGAAAAATATAAAAACCATGAAATTCTACCATAAAATATAAATCATAAAACATAAAAATATAATAAATACATAAAAGACTTCAGGCATAGGGTTAATTGTTAAAACTCCCAGATTGGAAGATGTTGTTCATTTAATCTCTGCCCTCATATGCGATTGCTTAACTTATTCGTTGTCTTACTTTTTATATAGAAGAAATCGAAATATTGAAATGTTGACTGTGGTCCTTAGGTCCCTAGGTATTTATGGTCAAACTCAGACCGAGACACTAAGTGCTTAATTACATAATTTTTTAAATAATTTGTTGTACTTGGAAAATACTCAGATCATTAAGTGCTTAATAAATTGAATTTTGAAATAACTATTTGGTAACACATAAGTTATTAAAGAAAAACCCACTAAAACATTATGTGTGCAAAAGTATAGGAACATTCGTTTAAATAGAGTTAAATGTTTAATTTAACCAATTAGCGGGCGACACTATGACATGAAATCCTCAATATTATATAATTATATTATAGCAGGGTGTCTCTATTATCAGCATCACCATCACTATTCTCCCATCCAGATAAAGTAACGTCCATGTAAAATCCAGTGAAATAGTAGGCCAGGTGACTAATAACCCAATGGACCAATGTTCTGGCTAACCGGTGTCTGCATCCCCACGATTAAACTCACGTGTGAAGCCCTTGAAGAGAAACCCCAGGTTAACTGTCAATGTAAAATCTTGAAGGTGAACTCTCAGGGTGAAAACTTCGGGTGAACTCTCCGGGTGAAAATCTGGAGTTGAACTCCGGGGAAACCCTTAAAATATAAACAAAATGTTTCAATCCAAAATTGACTCAAGTTCCGCAAACTATACAATTAATTATCCCTAATGTAAACTAGAAACTATTAAGTACTGAGTATGAATAAAAACTTAAATTGACTCAACAAGAGTCATAAACAGTATTATGCACTCCAATAATTAAAACTATTGTGCAGCAAGCCATAACATTAAAAAAATCGACATTCAATAGGTGATCAATAATATTAACAAAAATAGACATAAATAATCGTACATTTCTCGTAAAGGGTTCAACTGGTAACTTTCTAACGTCGAAAAAAAAACGGAATAGTCCACTAATGCCGCCTTTTTCCCAAAATCCAAATACCCGTACTTTTACAAATATAACGCGGGAAAATCTAAAAAAAAAACCGTATATGGGGAGACTAAAATTCCTCGACGACAATAAAAAATGTTTTACTTTTTTAATTCTCGAAAATTAAATTTATCCTTCTAATCATTTACCAATATGTCTTACGGATAATTTACAACACATCAACCTAAAATATTCCAAGAAACTGACAAAAACCCAACTTTGTACAACAAAACAATATTTGGAAAATGCTCTCCTAACAACAATTGGTACAAAACTGATCGCGAAAAATCTCCTCACGCACACCGAACATCACAAAACTACCATTAAAAAGAAACGCGCCTACTGTGAAATGTTCATTACCAGACAATCGGAACCAGATCCGAATGACATCCAACACATGACACTGTATAGTGGTATGTCAACTAACTACGTTAACTCATTCTCGAGCTGTCAAAATTCCCAAAACAACTTATAATAACAAAAATGGTTAATTAATCGAAGTACGAAGCAAACAGACTCGTTAAAATTATCTCGTTAATTAATGAATTTTCTCGAGGTAAGTAACAAAATAAATATATCGATAAATACGTAGTGATATAGTGATTTCTTTTAGGTGAATTTGTACAATTGAAAAATTACCCTTGTTGAACAAACAACAAACATACTGCAACTAGGACAGAATAACCAGTAAATCATTGAACAACTTTGGTACTACAAATAAATTACTATACTCCTGTCTATTGATAAAATAAATTAAATAATAAAACTGACTTTCGCAAGACTGAGAAAGTTGCTTGTACATACAGCTAGTATCCAATAAAATGCTAGCTTCGAAAGCTTATAACAGCACTGAACAATTTTTTCCGTTCATTTGGACAAGGTAAGGCGAATTTAAAATCTAGGTCGCACGTAACAACGGCAGTAAAGCATTATTGTTAGAAAATATCTGAAATTAAAGTAATTTGATAAAAACTACGGCCTTTTTAAAAATTGTCAATATTCATAAATTTTAAACTTCAAATATAAATGAATCTGCCTATAACAGAATTATTTTGAGATATCGGTCGATTGTTAATTAATCCCGTGGGCGGGCGACGGTTTTCCAGTTTTTTTTGCCCTTTGTAATTTCGACCTTAATTTAACTCGTTTAAGTGGTAATTTTCTCGATTCAATTCGGGACACAAAGTGTGAAGAGGAAAGAATTTTCCCCGTTTTGCTTTTCAAAAAAAGTCATTTATTAGAACGACTGAATGGAGGGGAAGGAAATTTTGGGGAAGGCCGGAAAATATTTTTTCCGCTTCGGGCTATCATCTATCTGGATGGTAAGATTATTAGCCGGCTCTCAATCTCCGAAAATTGCTCTTTCCCTTTTATTGGTCCCCCTAGGAGAAAATGTATTATGTTTAATACTAAGAAAAATAATGGGTTGTGGCTAATAATACGTTCCCGTTAATTGTTACGTTTTTACCGTAAAATTATATTAAATTGATAATCAAAATAAAACAAAAAATACATTATCTATTTATTTAAATTTAAAATTAAAACATAAAATGTCAGTAAACACAATACCGTCAGATCGTGGATGCCAAAAAATGCAGCTGAACACCTAGGGAATTTTCAGTTGAAACCTATGCCACATTTTTAGGCTATTTTAAGCCTATTTTTATACTCTAAAGCAGAACATCTCGATTTTTACTTTCCTATCTGTATACAGATATAAGGAAAGTATAGGAATCATGATTTTTTTTCGACGGATTTTTACGTTTTGAGGTTCTCTGAATCCGTTTTGACCACTGATCTGTATTATTTTACTGGATAGGATATAGCCCCCTAAAAAACGTTCCGAAAAATTGGCCGATTTGGGCAAATAATATGGCGGACCGGATGTTATTTAACGTAACCTCTTTTCCATTTGTCATCACATTTGTCATTTAATTATGTCAACAAGCTACGATGAGATGTTTTTATTGTGGAAAACAAAGTAAAAAGAGTATGAAATAAACAATAAACGTTCATTCCTGAAGACACAATAAGCTTCACGTTTCCATTTTTATATTTTCTTTCATAAAAAATCAAATCATGGGTGAAATTTCCCGAAGGACATCGCCCGCAAAAGGAATAGAAGAAGAATAAGAAGAAAAACTAATCAAATTATAGGTTAGGTATGTCAAATTATCCCAAATTTCAGTTCTGTGAACCCACCATAATTTGCCCAAATCGGCCAGCATTGTTGCACTTCCGGTCTCCTTGGTGGAACGATTTTTTTGTATGTTAAATATAGCCTATATCCTATCCAGTAAAATAATACAGATCAGTGGTTTTGACTATTTTCGCGATGATGTCTGTCTGTGTGTGTCTGTGTGTGTCTGCGTGCGTGCGTGTGTGTGTGTGTGTGTGTGTGTGTGTGTGTGTGTGTCTGTGTGTGTGTCTGTGTGTGTGTGTGTGTCTGTGTGTGTCTGTGTGTGTCTGTGTGTGTCTGTGTGTGTCTGTGTGTGTCTGTGTGTGTCTGTGTGTGTCTGTGTGTGTCTGTGTGTGTGTGTGTCTGTGTGTGTGTGTCTGTATGTGTGTCTGTGTGTGTGTCTGTGTGTGTGAGTCTGTGTGTGTGTCTGTAAGTCCGTCCGTCAGTCCGTCTGTCCGTCCGTCAGTCCGTCTGTCCGTCCGTCTGTCCGTTTGTCTGTATCCACATAACTCATGAACCGATACACAGAAAAACACCAAATTTTAAACTTAAGCTTTTTTCCAGCGTCCAATAAACTGATTAGATTCGGAACATCTGGGGGTGTACTTTGGGGGGATCATTTTTATATTTCATGGAATATATCTGTTATTTACGTTTGAGGAAGAAAATTCTTCAAATAAAAGTTACTTCTAATATTATTATCTATAATTTCTGATTTATGTCAAAATTTCCTGAAATGGTCCGTATTCGAGAAATTTGACAAAATGTGCAAAATTCTGATTTTTATGAAAATTGTTGAACTAAAAGTTGTTTGCGATATCGATCTCTATAATATCTATAGAAACATGTTTCGAGGTAGATGTATGTGGAAAATGTATATATTTAGTTTATCCTCTAAACATTTATAGAGGTGCTACAATAGGTTGTACAAAATAACTGGAAAAAGCCTATAATAACTAGATAGGAAAGTCATGTGTTGGACACATCAGATTTTTTCTAAAAGTAACCCCATCATATTTTTAGGCTAATTTTAGGCGCTTGAAATATTATAAAACTTGTCGAAAAAATTGATATTTTTTGAAAAATACGGGTTGCTTAGTAGGGCATCTTAGTTTTTTAAGCATTTTTCTAAAAACAACCACTCCACATTTTTAGGTTAATTTTAGGCTCTTAAAATATTATAAAAATTTTCTAAAAAGTTGCTATTGTTAAATAATACAGAGTGTCTTGCTGGCTTCGAAGAAGGCCAGTAGAACATCCTGGTTTTTAAAGCATTTTTTTAAAAACAACAAGCAAGCTACTAGCAAAGCATTTTTTTTTTTTTTTCGAAAAATAAAATACAATTGACAGTTGATGTTCTATTTAAAAAATATAAATTTTTATTTGCCAGGCAAAAACGCAACACCCTGTATAACTAAAAATATTTTCAAAATATGTATTTTTCAAGACCATGTAACTTTTATTTGAAACGTGTGTATAACACAAATTGAAATATTTAATAATTACGCACTAATGGGACACCCATATGCCAAAATATGTACCATGATTTGAATATTTTCATAAAGATTTAACCAAATGTTTTTATAAAAAAAATATGTCATGAAAAAAATTCACTAATGCAACGTAGAGCTCATAGCTTACATAAATTACTATAGTACCGAAAAAGTAGTTAATTAACTAAAAAAATAATTAAGTAGATAATTAACGTAAAAAGCAATTAAGTACTTATATTCTCAAGTGTCTCGGTATTTAAGTATCGTGAAAAGTACTGAAGTATTTTCTAGTACTTAATTCTAGAGTGGGTGCGACATTTGAAAGGTACAGTTGTAGACAGAGAGATTGCCAACTACGAACTTTTGCTTGAACGCTTGGAATTAGACAATTATAATTGGCATAGTTTTTTCGGTTTAACATGGGATACAAATACCTTTGCACAAATTAGAGCCGCATAAGCTGCAACGGGTATTTCTAAATTATTTCCAGATATATAAAACGGAAAAAAACAGCTTTGAAACTACCTCGTTATTTTTCAATTAAGGAAATTAAGCGCCTCCGAACATTCAGAAAATTAGTAAAATAATTATTCTTCAATTAGAAAAACCCGACAATAAAACTGTGTTGATAGAAAATCGTGATATTGGATTAAAAAGTATGGAATTAGTTATTTTTACAAACAAAAATATACAGGGTGTTTCAAAATTTATCGGAAATTTTTTAAACACATATACGCATATGCAAATCGGACGAGGTGTACTAGTAGTACCTTAGCCTCTGAGGTCTCCAAACCTAAAATCCACTAGATTTATTTTTATGGGATATTTAAAAACCGAAGTATACCGTACTGAAGTACAAAATATCGATTAATGACGTGAACAATCACAAACTTTACTAATTTTTATCTCGTTATCTGTGTTTTTTTTTTGAGAAACTGATTTTTATTTAGAAGTTCATATTTGGTTAAAAATGTTTGGATAAGTTGTAAAACTTGTAAAGCTGGAACAAATAAAATATTTTCACAATTGTTTAATGTAAAATATGTTAATCAATGACTAATGGGTTTGACTAAAATTTTTATTTTTCACTTGCTTATTTTTATTATACTCTTAACCCAGTAGTGTGTCAAGAGTATTATAGGTTTACTTCCGTCCGTCAGATGTCACGTTTTTTGTCTGCACGATAAGTGAAAAACGAAAAACGGTATCAACTTGAAAATTTCAGGAAAATCAAGCTCTATTCTCTCATTGCGAAGTCATGGTAGCGCTATATAGCTGCGGATAATTCGTGCATTTTAGGGCGATATTTTGTAATTTTGGGCAATTTTTCCATTACGGTCCATTTAAAAAAAATCATGTATGAACAAATATTATAGAGATCGATATCGCAAACAACTTTTATTTCAACAATTTTCATAAAAATCAGAATTTTGCACATTTTGTCAAATTTCTCGAATACGGACCATTTCAGGAAATTTTTACATAAAACAAAAATTATAGATAATAATATTAGAAGTAACTTTTATTTGAACAATTTTTTTTTCCAAACATAAATAACAGATATATTCCATAAAATATAAAAACGGCCTCCCATAAAGTACCCCCCCAGATGTTCCGACTTTGTCCAAAATCTAATCATTTCACGTCAGGCCGAAATAAAACCTAAGTTTAAAATTTATTGATTTTTTCTTTATCCGTTTTTGAGTTTTCTTCAAATTTCAAAATTTACACATTTTCTCAAATATCTCGAATACGGTCCATTTTAGAGAAATTATCTACGGAATAAAAATTATATAGAATTATATTACAAACAACTTTTGTTTGAACAATTTTTATAAAAAAAAATATTTTTTTACATTTTCTCAAATTTCTCGAACACGGACCATTTTAGGAAAATTTTGTATATAACAAAAATTATAGATAATAAAATAAGAAGTAACTTTTATTTAAAGAATTTTCTTCCCCAAATGTAAATAACAGATATATTCCATAAAATATAAAAATGACCACCTATAAAGTACCCCCCCAGATGTTCCGACTCTGCCCAAAATCTAATCAGCTCATTAGACGCTGAAACAAAGCTTAAGTTTGAAATTTGGTGTTTTTCCGTGTATCGGTTCATGAGTTATGCGTTATACAGACACACACACAGACACACACACACACACACACAGACAGACAGACATCATCGCGAAAATAGTCAAAACGGATTCAGGGGACCTCAAAACGTAAAAATCCGTCGAAAACTCGAGGTCGAAAAAAATCATGATTCCTATACTTTCCTTATATCTGTATACAGATAGGAAAGTAAAAATACTAGCAAAAAAATAGTGTAAATTATAAAAAAATTTAGTGGTAAAGCGGGAATGAAATCAAAGAAATAAATGGATAGCTGTACCATAAGATGCAAAATTACCTTTATTTTTGTAATAATAACAGTAATACTGGAAATAGCAGTAGACATCAGAAACTTGAAAGGTTTTAAATAAACAATAAATTATCATTTTTCGATGTTCTTCAACATCCCTTTAATCTTAAATTTTCAGCAAGAACTAGATTTCTGCCTTTGATTATTTTATGTGGCTGGAATATAATTTTGTGACTTACTAATTGGAAAAAATGTTTTAATCATTCATTTTATGTTTTCTTTCGAAAAAAACAAAAAATAAATAACAATCCCTTTGTTTATTCATTTTAACTTCACGCTATTATTTGATGGTATTTTTTTTATTTTGATAGAATAAGTTAATCTTTAAAGACAACTTATTAGACCTAGGCATTTATTTTTAAATAAAAATAAATAAAAACAAATAAAAATAAATAAGTTACGGAAAATGTGAAGAGCGGGTAAATTGATAATCATACCTCGATATCCCAATACCTCGACAGCCTAGTCCGCACTTGAAGTCCGACTGTTTCACTTCTATCGTGCGTTCGATAATAATCTTTTTATTTTGGAAAAAATATAAAAATTGTACAAAATATTTGTATACGTATTTGCTATATATACAATAGTTGTTTGTTTTTGTTTAGGAAGTAATCCTAAATGATTCCAGCACCTGAAAAATCTAGTGGTGTACTTCATTCTTGCTCTGGACCCATTCTCAAACCAATCAAGAGTATTTTATTGAATGCTTACAGACACGTTACATCAATATTTTATTGTCCATATTCTTCTTTTTTATGTATCTTATTAGTTTAACTGGCCCAATGATCAAAGTGTATAACAATCTTCTAGATAAAAAAATCTGACCCAGTACGATTTCCGGTAGAATTACGGATATTTCTGAGTAATGATATTTTATTATCCATATTTTAAATTAAACATTTTATTTTCCTCTTTTTATTTAAAGAAAAGCACAGAACTAACGTCCATAAAAACTTTCTCAATTTGCATCCTGCAAAAGTCTGAGCTCCTAAAATCACTACAAAAGAGCTGACTATTTCAATTTTAAAAATCTCCCTGCTAAGCCATCCTGTTGTAATCCAACGTTTGAATATTACACGTCTAGAAGATCTCGCAAGATTCACGCTCGTGAGATTTAATTAATTTTACTTTTTCATATTTATCCATTAGTTATTTTAAAACGTTCTTAAAATTGTATTTATACAAACGTTTTCTTAATTAGTTGTATACCTAGTATTAATTTTTTTTAACAAGTTATTTTTTTAAACCAAAGAAAGTGTTTATACATTCGCAAGTTTCTTGTAAATACATCACTAACTAGTCAATATAAAATATTATCCTAAATATCAGAAAAACTAGTTTTAACTATCACCCTTAGTCAATATTCTAGATTAAACTAGTTAAACCTAGATTTAAAAAAAAAATAGTTGATTCTGGTTCTCAATAAACATATTTTAGTTGAAACTAAGCCAGTCAGCAAATTCTAGGTTAGGTTTTATGTCCTTATACTATCATCGTCATTATCCAGCTATTCAATCTTATGGCTAGCGCATAATGTGTTTAAAATCCAATTGTTTTCTTCTCTTCCTTACGTCTATTACAAATTTTTCCTGGGCTCGGTTTTGATAACACTGAAGCCTAATTGTGTATTTTATTTGACCCATGTTATTTCATAATACCCACTTTGTCACGTTAGTCCCATGAACGAGTTTGTCCAAGTTCTTAACAGAGTATCGTCTATAGGTTCTTGAACCAATCTGTGGTTGTCCACAAAGTGCCTGTCTTTTACTTTTCAATGTATCGCAATCCCACACTATATGTTTAGCTGTTTCTGGTCTCCATTACACACGTCTATTTTGTTCAGGTGTCCCCCTTTACTAGGGCCTTGCTTTTCTCTACTCCTCCATACTTTTGCATTTTGATTTCCAATACACTATTCCTATGATTTCTTGTATCATCTTCTATATCCTCTCGTCATCTTTTCCTTAGTATTCCTCTTCTTTTTGGCCATAGTGGGAGCCATTGTGTTATTTCCTTGATACTAGATGGATCACAAATGTGGAAAACCACCCTAGAATATAAGCGAGAAGATAATGGAGAGTCTAAATAGAATAAAATACGAGGGATAGCAGAAACTTCGCCAAGTGAACTTAATATTAAAGAAAGTATGAAAATAACAGAAAAACAGTACATAAAAGGAACGACCGAGAAAACCACATAGCAAACTGGAGCCAATATGAGGGATAGATCAAAAACTTTATTAACGGTATATGTATAAAGACATACAATGTTATTGCTATGATGTCTTATGCTATCATATTTTTTTATTTTATTTTTAATGAGGTAAAACATCCTAATGTTTCTATATTTGTTAGATTATACAAGGGATGCTGATCAAAACTGTACAATTTGCAAATATATTTTAATTTATAAATTACTTGTAGCACTAAACGAAAATATTTGTCCCGATTTAGGCGGGATAGTCCCGATTTTAAACCACCAGTCCCGATTTAACATATGTCCCGCTTTTGTCTAACGAAATAAATATAAAAATTTAAATTTTTAGGGTGACGTGACATCTCACTCTTTTATATATATATTTTTTGCTCTTAAATGAACCAAACCGTCACTACTGCAAAGATAATTCGTAGAAATATATCCTTGTTTTCGATTTGTCCCGCTTTTTACTTTTCAAAATATGGTCACTTTAAATATATGTACAACAATATATTTTGTAAATCCCGATGGCGTGGGATTTAGTAAATAATTTGATCATGCTCAGTAACGTCTAGCACACTATCGTAACTCTCTGATAAGCCAAGAGCTCTATAGTCTCTTGACGATTCGTTGATTTGACGAAAAGGATATTTTAAAATTCGAAGTCTTTCTAGAGGAATACAATTTCCACGAAAACTTCAACATGTACCTACTAATAATTTTTGTAAGTTACGGACTTATTTTCAAACTTAAAAGTACTTATTTTTCTCAAGATTCTCATGTGAAATGTCATATGTCAACGTGAAAACAGTATTTTTAAAGCTAATGAGAATTAAAATTCTTGCGAGTTTTCACTGGCTTTAAAATACTGTTCTTGCCCCCCAGAAATTGCTGGCCGGTCAAGTTATTATTGTGTCCTCCATGTAACCGAATACCATGATCTTGAGATATTTGAAGTGAGTCGGTGTAAATTACGTGTTTTTAAGGCACTAATATACATGCCATTAAATTTTTTTTTATATTTTCATAATTTTTTTAAAGACAAATGCTTTTTATAATGAAATAGAAGTAAATTCATAGAATTTAAGATAAAAAAGAGAATATTTATGATTATTTTTATTTTTTAATTCATCTTTACAAAACCCTAATATGGTTACAACACTTTCACTCAAAGCACAGTTAATATCTCAAATACGACCCTACACATTGTTTACTGTTGTATATGTTGTGGAATGTTATTTCAGATAATTTTTTCATATAAATATCTATTCGGTTGCTAAAAATACGTTGAGCACAAGCAATCAATGTTTAACTTTTAATAAGTACAATATACCTATTTAGTTAGCAAACGACATAAAAATAGAAAAAACGTTGATTGAAAGCACGATTAGCTGTTTAAAGTATTCGTCAACCTAATATGGCGGAAGTGAACCCGTCTTGGACCACGTGACAGCGTCTCCCTACCTTCTACCTCCATGAGGACGACAAAGAAAAATAAAACAAAATTGATGAAACACCGAAGCAATGCCTAAATGGCGGTACCAGTGTCTCTCACAGAGGTAAACTGGGTGATTTTAGGGGGTAAACTGGTCCTGCACATTCTACCCAAGAATCCACACTACCAGGTGCTTGGTGTCCATAAACGATTTCTACCCAATAATAAAGAAAAGATAAGGTTATAAAACATTTTAAGCTAATATTCCTTGAAAAATACTAGTTTTTTAACTACTAACAAATGCTTTAAATTAAACATATTTACAATTTTTAGTTTTAACCAGATCTATAGCTGGACTAAAATATCGCACACCAAACTAAATGAAAACAAGTCCATCAATTTTACAAACGGAAGCAACACATTCCCATAAATATAAACGATACTCGGATCCCTTTTGATGATTTAGCTAAATTCCTAGATATAACTAGCTGGAAATAGAAACGAGAAGAAATATAGTGGAATACAGAAAAATGTAGTAGTTGATAAGAAGGATTTCCAAGCTTTCTACAATATAACAAATTGCTTTTCTACAGTCAATTCTTAAAATATGTCTGGACATCCAGCTTTGATTCTGTACTAATACAAGTTTACCAGAAGTCATGAACCAAATCATGAATAAGGATTTCTTTAACAATCCAGCTCCTATAAAACATAAACCAAGTAAGGAGACTCAAGACGACTAAACCATTAATCTAATAGTAAAAAAAATTAGAAAAGCGGAAGACAGTGCGAAGTATATATGCTAAATATTCAGTGTAATTCATTTATTAGACCCTAAAGAACCCTATTGAGTAAGATCTTAGTTATAAGGTTATTGTGTTAAACGTAATTTTAAACGATTATATTACTTGTTGCTATATATAAGTGTTTCTCAAACTTTTTTGGCGGTGGAAAGCGAAATATTTGACGGAGCCGTAAAATAATAACAATAGATTTTTAAAAATTTATAATGTTCTAAAAAAACTTCTAAAAACATAAACCGTCCTCAGCTAAAGCTGCCGGACCCTATAGAAGATCCGCGGAGCACACTTTGAGAAACACTGCTATAGAGTATTACATTTTTCTTATTTGGTTTTCGTTTTATTTAAAAAAAACATCCGGAACCTCTTATTGGAACACCCGTTATTAATATCCGCACCTTTAGCATGTATAGAAGACGCCGAATACCGTGAACCATTCACTACTGTGTTAAATTTAAAAAAATGTAAGCAGAGAAAAACAATCACTTTGACCAACCAAAATGTAATGATTTTAAGTTAAATGCAAATTTTGGTAGGTGTTTTCCTGTGACCGGTGTGCAAACGGAAAGGTTACGTAGATAATAAATAGTCTTCTCTAATCCGGTATTTCTCGACATCCTGCTGTCTGGGGTTAAAGTTCACCGTTGGAGCTCCCGGCGGCTCTATCTATCTAACTCTTGCTTTCCGGTAACTTTCCTAAAATATCAAATTAATCATTTAAACGGCGAAGGTACCAAATAATCTGCGATATAGGCTGCTGGATTAGAGTGAACATATTTTAGAGGCATTAAAGGCAGTTATCGAAATGTACCATACGAAAATTGATTTCTCTTTTTTGCAGGCTACGTCCGCTATTCATGTTTGTTCATAGAATAGTCTCTGGACGAATCCTTTTTTCTTTAGTTGTTTAGTTTCTTTGGCCTAGGACAGATCACCTTGGTGTTTACAATTGCTTCCAGAAATTAATTTTAATATTAAAAAATACTAAATTGCTAAGTATATACTGCTTTCCTAAACATACTTGAATGAGAATCAGATGGTTATCCATTCTTAAATATGGTGCATCTAGTTAAGGAAAAATGCCTATCAAAAATGCCATTTTTTCTTAAACCTATTGGCGAAAATGTTCTTTAAACAATAGGAAACTCAAAGTCTTAACCACAAATATACTTTTTATTTTCAATGGCAACAAGTTTCCGTCTAATTGACCATTATCAGGGCTGTAGAAAAGTACAATTTACAATAATGATATAGAAAGTAAATTTGACAGTCAACAAGTGGGATACTAAATTTACGGAGGTCCTTTCGCCACACCTCTCGCCTCAAATGTTAAAAAAAAAGTTATTAGATTATGACTAATATTAATTTTTTTCTAATAGTTGAAGTCCTTATTTATCTAATACTGAACTTTTAACTATACCTTACCTTGCAAATTTTTGAGAATTTTTTTTTAAAATGTGAGTATTTGTACAGTGCCTCACTAGAAAGTAAGTCCTCGACAACAATTCTGGAATTATACTATTATTTATTGATTAGATGGAGTAGAAAAAAACTAAAAATAAGGTTTTTGAAATATTTAGATTTTGTTTTATACAATAAAATATATATAGTAAACCGTGGAACTTATTGAGATATTAATATTAAAAAATCACAAAAAATTTTCAAGTAACCTAGTTGAAAATTTTTTGTGATTTTTTAATAATAATTTCTCAATAAATTCCACGGTAACCTATATATTTTATTGTAAAAAACAAAAGCTAAATATTTCAAAAACCTTATTTTTAGTTTTTTTCTACTCCATCTAATCAATAAATAATAGTAAAATTATTTATAATTCGAAAATTGTTGTTGAAGTCTTACTTTCTCATAAGACACTGTACAAAAACATGCATTTTTAAAAAAAAAATTCTCAAAAATTTGCACGGTAAGGTATAGTTAAAAGTTCACTATTAGATAAATAAGGACATCTACTATTAGAAAAAAATTAATTTTAGTCATAATATAATATTTTTTATTTAACATTGGTGGCGAAAGGACCTCCTTAAGGTAAACGATTTTTATCTTTTAAGTGAAATTTGATATTAGATTAAAAAAATCACCGTGGTTTCTGGATCATTCATCAATGTGGTACATGGTTCATGCTGGACCCCACTCACACAATTAAAAATACTCTTACCTCTGTTAGTCACATGAATGTTTTATTCAAACGATTTATTTTACTATCATCACTCATTAATGCAAGTTTCATAATTTTTATTTTGCGAGTTTTATTTTCTCAATTAGGCAATGCAAATGGTGGACGATTGGCAAAAACAGTAAAAGTAAATGTTTTGTGAAAAAATAGTTATTTATTATACAAGGGAAAAAGTATAAGATTTTAGCTCGAGGTCTCCCGACTTATTATACGGGAAAAAATTACTCACTTTTTTCCTGGGAAACGGGGAAAAAAGTAATTTCATAAAAGTGACATTTTGTTACCTGACAAGAGAGATAAAATGTCAAACTTTTTTCCCGTCACAGAAAAAATATCTTTAGTGAGGTCATGATAAAATGTCAGGTCATGAGACAATGTCATCATGGTAATTGGTATAGCTTCAGTGGCGGCGATAAGACCCACGCAAGACCCGGCCGGGTATGGGCCCCACAAGGCCGTATTTAGGGGACAGGTTTTAGGGGTTAGAACCTTACCCCGAAATTATTTATTAAATAATAAGGTTCACGAAATCCGACTCCAAAAGTAAAAAACTCAGAAAAAAGTAAAAACAATCTTTGAAATAAAAAAAAAATTAAACTTTTCAAATTAAATCCCAAATTAAAAAATGCGAAAAAACCTGCAAAAACATAAAATCAAAAAAAAAATCCGCTAGAGTAAAAAAAAACAGAAATAGATAGCGTTGATAAATTTTCAGATAGTGTAAGGTGATTTTGTTTGGTAATTTAATTTTTTTTTTAATTACTTTTGTAGTTTAATACATTAGCTATTTATTTTTTAATTTCTTTTAATTTTTTAACCACCCCCTTCTCCCCGTAAATCTAGTCTAAATACGGCCCCAGTCCGCCTGACAGACGTATGTATAACATTAAATTTATATAAAAACACGATTAAATAATGTTTTTATTCTTCATTGTTAAAAATTCTGTCATATCATACAAAATCTCTAATTTTAATTTATAACCTAGGAACGCGATCGTAAAACGTTACATGTTCCAAACCTCCACTGCTTGAATCTGGCAAACGGGGATTACCCGTGCAAGACGCGTGGATTCCCCGTGATCGCCTTTATTGAGAAGAAAACGTCTTGTGTGCGCTATACCTGACGAGTGTGAGGTTATTTCAGCGGAAAACAACATTGCAATTAGCAGATTTTGCATTAGTAAGTTTTTTTACATTTTTTTTATTTTTTGCATTATTTTATGACGATAACAATTGGCAGTGGCAAATCTAGAGAGGGGCCAGAGGGGATCAAACCTCATATTTCGTATGTTTTCTCTTTATGGTTGATTCACATTTATCTCCTTCTTACATACTGTATGAGTCCCCCCCCCCAAAAAAACATGTCTAGATACGCCACTGACAATTAGTACTTGTCACATTATTTTGCGAGGGGGACCCAAATGTTTACCGCCGCCACTGTATAGCTTGGTGCAATGTTGACAAAAATACAATACATACAAATCGCCAAAAATAAAACTAAACAGCCATTGTAAAGAGCTTGCTTCTTCATTCATACAGTATTTTTGTGATAATTATTATGGACGTATATTACCCTTAACTGCTGTCAAGAGAAGTAAGTTAAAAATAATAGAAATACGGGTCTATTCGGTAATAACCCTAGGTTATAAAAATAACCGGATATTATTTTTAATTTTGTATTCTGTATTATTTGGTTAAAATTACATGTCGAATATAATATTTTTCTTATTTTGAATGTTGCATTGGGTTTGATTTGAATGCACTTTTAGGTATATTAATCGTTATCATGTCTATTTCAACCGGGGTTGGTTATAAACTAATAACAAAAAATTAAACTGATGAAATATCGACTAGAGATTTAGGTTAAAATTGAAACGTCATAGTTATGAATAGCCTTTTAACCAGGCGGTTAAAATTAACTAGAACTTTACAGAATTGGCCCCATAGAGAGATATTGCAACTTCACTTAAGGTCAGTCACTATTAGCGCCGCTCTTATTTTGACATCTGAGCATGCGTAAATCGTTTACGTTCTAGAACTGTCTTTATTAAAGGTTGTGTTTGTCCTTAATTGTGGATGTTTAAGGGCAGCAGAAAGTGCCGACTTTATAGTAGGGCTCAGAATTGTATTCGGTTAATTCGAATACTCAAAATTCGATATTTTTAAATCGAAATTATTCTAATAGTCGAATATTTGAATAATCGAATATTCCAATAGTCGAATATTCGAATAGTAGAATACTCAAATAGTCGAATATTCAAATAGTCGAATATTCGAATAGTCGACTAATGCAACTATATAAAAAATAATCTTTAAAAAATTAAATGTGCAAATTGAACCTTCTTATTTATTTAAGTTTGAACCTTATGATTTTATTTTAAAATGCAAGAACAGAACATGTAGATAAGATTTTTCAAGTTTTGTTACTTCTGTTTATGTGATTTGTTTAGTTTCTTTATTTGCAATGCATTAAATTCTTTTATTTTTAAGTGGTTTTATTTTTACTCATACTGTGGACACCCTACCTATAATTTGAATGCCGAATTATTCGAATACTCATTAATTCCGTATTTATACGTTAATCGAATTATCAAATATTTGTATATTTTATATATTCGTATATTTGAATATTCGAATATCCGAATATTCGAATAATCGAATAATCGAATAATCGAATAATCGAATAATCGAATAATCGAATAATCGAATAATCGAATAATCGAATAATCGAATAATCGAATAATCGAATAATCGAATAATCGAATAATCGAATAATCGAATAATCGAATAATCGAATAATCGAATAATCGAATAATCGAATATTCGAATAATCGAATAATCGAATAATCGAATAATCGAATAATCGAATAATAGAATAATCGAATATACGAATATCCGAATATTCGATTATTCGAATCTCCGAATATTCGAATAGTGAATAATTTGGGTATTCGAATAAAGTTTTAAACGAATATTCGAATACAAAAATCTGAAAAATTCCAAGCTCTACTTTATAGCTTTCGGGTAGGCTCGCCGACATTTGTATTAGTTCGAAGTTTTTTAATATTAAATAATTAATATCATCGTCATCTAAACCTAAACCTTCTAAAATGGTAATTTCTAATGCCTAAGTATAAGGACAAGGATTCTAATGTCAAAACTTCAGGATTGCAATAAGTTTGATTGTAGCATGGAATTTATTTGCCTCTAATTACTTTGTCACTATTGGTGGCTAACGTTCTAGAAATTTTAAAAATCTTTCTAAAGTTTAGAAATATAAAATTGATTTATTTTTTGTTTTAGCTTGTTGCAGCAGCCCTAAACTTAAAATTTTCTACTATCAGTAGTATTTCGAAAACTGTCAGGGGGTGTTGTGGTTGCTAATTTAAATATAGTTTTCTGTTAAATGACTTTCTTTATGGAATAAAATTATTTTGAGATATTTTCGGTACTAATTCTGGACCATTTTAGTGAACAATGTACTGAGGATTTTGTAGTACTTACAGTTTTATTTTCTATGACTATTTGAGATAAAATTACAGTATTGTGCACAAAAAAATTCAATATTTTCCATTAGTTAATACAGGGTGTACCAATAAAAACTCCCAGGCCGGATATTTTGGTAAGTAATAGAGATATTTTAATTCTGTAAAAGCCAGTTCATAGAGCGCTAGGAGAGCTTTAGTTTTAGATATAAATGAATTTTAAATAAATCAATAGGTAGATGGCGCTGCGCTCAATATATTTTTTTCGATGGGGAGATCTTTCTTATATAACGCATCTTGTAAGAAATGCATTTTAAGCAGATTTTGTTCTATAAACTAATTCGATAAATCTAGACATTTTTGATATACAGAGTGGGTCACTTAAAATAGTTTCATCCTGTTTTTCGGCATTAATCATTGGATTTTTAGAAAATGCTAAAACAAGTCGATTTTTATTTCCAATTGAACACATTTTTACAACACAGACATCTGTCATGTGTCAACCCCCTCCCTTCTACTTCTCCAACCCCTTTATTTTAAATAAGGAATGTATAATGTACGACACATCACTGAAAAGGTAATTTTATGGGGAAATCAGAAATATGACAATTTATTGCGATATTTTTAATTTTAGCGCCCTCTATCGGGATAAAACACCTGTAATGTATTATAAAGTGTGACACTTCATTTGAAAGCTAATTTAATTACTAATTTAATGCACCACATAACATTAATATAAATATGTCCATATTGCACTTGAAACAAAATAAAGTTAGCAATAATGTTTAAAATAATGCATGAATAATTTTCAAACTATTGCAAGTGAAATATGGAGGATATTTATATTAATGTTATGTGGTGCATTGAATTAGTAATTAAATTTGCTTTTAAATAAGGTGTTACACTTTATAATACGTACAGTTTTTTATCCTGATAGAGGGCGATACTATTAAAAGTATCGCAATGAACAGTCATATTTCTAAATTCCCTATAAAATTACCTTTTTAAAGATATAATACACATTGTAGTGTCACACTCTATAATACGTAGTAACTTTTTATCCCGCTAGAGGGCGATAAAATTTAATTAACGCAATATACATAAATATTTCTGAATTCTCCATTAAATTACCTTTTTAATGATGTGCCATACATGGTACATTACCTATTTAAAATTAACGTCTTGGAGAAGTGCAAGGGAGGGGGTTGACACATAACAGATGCCGGTATTGTAAAAATGTTTTTAATTTGGAATAAAAATCGACCTGTTTTAGGATTTTCTTAAAATCCAATGATTAATGCTGAAAAACAGGATGAAACTGTATATCAAAAATGGCTAGATTTATCGAATTAGTTTATAAAACAAAATCTGCCTAAAAATGCATTTTTTACAAGATGCGTTATATAAGAAAGATCCTCCCATCGAAAAAAATATATTGAGCGCAGCGCCATCTACATATTGAACTATTTAAAATTAATTTATATTTAAAACTGAAGCTCTCTTGGCGCTCTATGAACTGGCTTTTACAAAATTAAAATATCTCTATTACTTACCAAAATATCCGGCCTGGGAATTTTTATTGGTACACCCTGTATACCAGTTGTGATCAAAAAACACGGTGAATGATTTTTTTTAACAGCAGCTACTAACGCTACAATCATTTGATGTATTTTTCCGATAGACCGATCTGTTAAAACAGACAGCGTCAAGTCAGCGTCCAGAGCCGCTGGAGTGAAAGTTCTGTTTATCTTGAATGCTGCGTAACGTGCATTTTGAGCAACGCGTGAAGATCAAATTCTGTTTTAAGTTGCAATAAAGTGTCAAAATAATTCATGAAATGTTGAAGACTGTTTACAAGTGGTATTAGCGATTTAAAAGCGGAAATGAGTCAGTGGAATACGAGCAAGTTCGGAATGTCCATTAACCTCCAAAACAGAAGAAAACGTGCAAAATGTGACAAAAGTTGTGACTAGAAATGAAAGTTGGGTCTACGGATATGAGACCCTAAGACGAAAATTCAGAGTTCCCAATGAAAAATCAGTGAATCTCCTCGCCCTAAAAAAAAAGCATGTCGTTCAAAATCAATTTCAAAGTCATGCTCACTGGTTTTTCCATAGTGAGGGCATAGTGTGATCAGAGTTCGTTCCAAGGGGAAGAGCCACTGTAAACGCCGAATTTTACTAGGGCGTACTGAAACGTTTGCGAAACGATGCACAAAGAAAGATAATAGATGGGCCAATGGCTTCGTTCTTTATCACGAAAAAAAAAAACGCCGTACCACATTTTTCTTTTGATTCGCGAGTATTTCGCCGGAAAAATTGTACTTGGCTGTCCACAACCGCCTGACTCACCAGATTTAGCACTATTCAACTACTGACTTTTCCCAAAAATTAAAACCGTGCTTAAAGGAAAACATTTTGACACAATTCTTGACATTGGATTTAACATTGGGATAAGTGCATTGTTAGCCAAAGACAGTACTTTAAAGGAGATTAAATCGAATTAAATGTAAAAAATATTTATTACTATGCACTCTTTTGTACAAAATTATTTATAAAAAATATTCCATTGGGAATAATAAAGTAATAAAACACTCGTCCTTTTAAATAGCATTCTTGTATAGGTATTCTCGTGGTATTTCCAAAAAATACGTTTTCGAAAAACTTAATTTTAATCAATACATGTTTTAGAACTGTTTGAACTGTATCTTTTGCAAAAACGACATTTTGAAAACTGTATCAGTAATTAACCATTAAATATCAGTTATGCAAATCTATTCCCAATACATTCGAACTCGATTCCAATATAAATTACCAAGAATCAAACATATCTGACTTTTGAATAAATTATGACAATATATGACAGATCAAACAACTACTATCTAGTATGATATTACAAATTCGAATAAATCTACCATGTCGTTTAGATTACCTCTATTTTTCTATCTTCGTGAGTAAGTTACGTCATAGAATATTATAATTAAAAGAATTATTTCGAAACATTCATTTGATATTAATTATATCCGTAAAAAAAACGGAAACCTCAAATATTAAGTAGAAAAACTAAAAGAAAAATCCACAATTTACTTAACATATATTTAAAAAACCACTCGACGCGTTTTAGAGAAAGACTACAAATGAATCAAAAATAATAATTATCAAATAAAACTGACCATAAGTACAAAAAAAATCAAACGTCGCATTTTTAAAAAAACCAATAATGAAAGCTACCACCCGCTGTAGACACTGAATAAATTGATTAAAAAAAAAATGCTTCAACAAATTATTGGAAACGACATCAATGAAATAAAAACAAAGATAATAAAACTGATTAAAATACAAAAAATAGGTATTTATATAAATTTGTATGTGCTTCAGTGGCGTGCGGTGGCATTTTTGAAAGGCGAAGCGATTGTATAAAAATACAGCAGGCCAGTAAGCACAGCGCCGCAGGCGAAAATTTTTCGCGGCGCATTCACCATTTTGTCAAAATCTTGCTTTTTTCTTAGTATTACGGATATTCGAGATTGATATTTTTGAAGTATTACTATTAGTTTATTACCTAGTTTAATACTAGAAGCTTCCTTGGTTTATTTAAATGTAAAAAAAACTTTCAACTGAAGTTTTTTTTTAAGCATTTTTCGCAGAGTTGACACAGCAGTTGACATTTATTTATACTTAAGATCTATTTGCCTATTCTCAATGGCTGCAAATTTGTCTATAACATCGTCGTAACATTTTGGATTTTCTGATAACTGTTTAACAAGCTGTTTTTCAATGGATATTAGGGCTAAATTAGAGAGTCTGTCTTCACAATTTCGTATAAAACTTTTAATGCGCTTTAAAGCTAAAAAACTTCGCTCAACTGACGCTGGGATGGTTAGTACTAATTCACACAACTTGACGACTTCACAAAGGAACTTATTTAAACCAGTTGTTATAAGAAAATTTAACACATTGATGGGCGTTTTTTACAACTAATTTCAGTTGTTCCATAAACAACACTTAACTGGGACTTTAATGCTGGAATACCAAAACATTTTCCATAATTTAATTTTAGTGAATTAAAAGCTTCCGATGGAAATTTTGATGAATCGTAGTTACTAATATTAAAATTGCACAATTCAACAAATTTTAATTCGTTAAAGTTTTGAAATCCAGAGTTCATTTGTTGTAAAATATTATCAAAAATTTCTGCGTATAATCGACGCCAACATTATCAATTCTAATTCTCTTTCTTTCAGGTACTAAGCCAATATTTTGAGTCTTATTCCAAAAGTATTCAAACTGATCTCGTTTTTTATTCATTTTATTTTTAAAATCATCAATTTGTTTAATGCAAAAGCCAATATCATTTGACTTTGTCCGTAAAATGTCGAATAAAATGTCAGTAAAAGGGAAAATCTCTGCAAAAATGTTGAGCAAAAAATTGAAAACAAAATTTTGTTTGAGCCAATGCAAATACCCTTTAGCAGCAGTAACGGTTTTAGCATCCCATGTTTCTTTATTATCCCAAACGTCTTGAAAAAAGTGTATCAAAGAATCACGGTATTGAAACACTGTTTGCACTAAACGTCCATTGTAGTTCCATCGCGTCGGAGCAACTTTTGGAAACCTTTTTTGAACTAAGCGTCGAAAAGAAAACTTTGCAATCTTTATTATTATCCATGCTTCGCGATAAAACCAAATTAAGTCTATGTGCTGTACAGTGAACGAAAATTGCATGTTTAAACTTCTCTTTCACTTTAGCTTGAAGGCCTCCTAAATGGCCAGCCATTACGGCAGCACCATCGTAGCTCTCGGCAACAAGCTTAGAACCACATTCTAAACTTGAAATAATGTCACAAACAATTTTAAACAATGCATCTGCAGTTCGTTCGCTAGTGACGTCCAAAAATTCCTTAGAATCGCTCTTGAGGAATGCCATCCAATACATATCGCACAAGAATGGATAATTAACTTAAGTTTCCTACATCTGTGGTTTCATCAAGCGCAATTGATACGAAAGGTGCTTTTTTAATTTCACTCTTAATGTGATCCATCACATTAATGTGATCTATCACAACGTCGGCAGTGTATTTAATTAAATCATTTTGGATTCTGTTTGAGGTACCTCGGAAAGCCGTCGAATCAATAAAATGATTTTTAGGGTATCATTGTATTTTGTTTAAAAATTTAGAAGGTCCATGTAATTTCCTCGATTGGCGGATCCACTTGCTTCATTGTGACCCCTAAAACTTAGTTCATGCTCTCCCAGGAAACAAGTTATATCTATTAATCGTTGTAAGACGTCCCTATTTTTTTACCCTTTTATTGTGAATTTTGTTGCTTATTTTTAAATGATTGTCCAAACTATATTCAATGCGATACTTAATGTGAAAATTATTCAAGTCTGTAATACCTACTGAGTTCCAATGTGTTTTTTCGGCTATATATCTTCAAAGTTTTGCAGCCGGTTAACCATTCATACTTTTCATAGAACCCTACGTGAAAATACCTGGTAAATTTCTTTGCTGACTTTTCTACTTTCGTCTCTAAATTCGAAAGGATCCTTTAGTCTACTAGAATTAATAATGTCCGTTTTCTCATCAAAATGTCTACTTGAAAATCTCGTTTTCAATAAAGAGCACACAATACAGACACAATTTACCACATTATTATTGTTCACAGGCACAGTGCATAGTTCCTCCATTTTACAAAAACAAAAACAAACCAAAATCTATCTGCAGTCTACGATTGTCCTCACACGTCGCGTCGATTCGCGGTGCGAATTGCAACATGCGTAAGGCGACGTAAAAATCGCTGCCTCTCGACCGCATTTCACGTGCACAAACAAACTGATTACTGTCGCGGCAAAGCAGTGTCAATAACACGAAGCGAAAACAATTGAAAGATGAGCCGGCGTTTTCAAGACGCGCTTCCGCCGACGGACTTGAAGTATATGGCGTGTGCGTTTACACAATTAATTTTCTCATGAGTGGTGCGTGCGTTTACACATTACACCAATGAATTGTTAGTACATTTACGAAGTTTACGTAATGTTTCAGAGAAAATATAGTACCTAATTTAATATTAATTTTTATGAATTGTAAACTGAAAAATATTTATTTTTAAATCTCAAAGTGTAGGGAAGCGGTGCTTCCCCCGCTTCCATGGACCGCACTCCCCTGATGTGCTTCTTGAAAGTGGGCGCTGACAGTTTCATTGAGAGAACAACATTTATTGTTAATTTCCACTTTGAAAAGCCGTATTTTTATTTCATATTTATTTGGGTCTTTTAAGACCTCTATTTTCCCGTTACCAAGAATATTCGATAACCGTCAATTTCCTACCCCATATGAGACGACCATGCTGTTCATTATCAATCGAAGTAATCCGTCTATTCTGGAATAAAAGAAAAATATAGAAACAGCAATTCTGTTGGAGGTGCCAGTACCAAAAGCAGCGATTCTTAGTCGAAAGATATCTAGTACATTCATAAGTAAGTCTGGAGCGCCACATTATGTATTTATATAAATAGACTAAGTTCTAGTTGATATATAGTTCTGTATCGTCAATGTAAATTAGTGTATGAGTAAAATAAATATAAATTAGTGTTTAAGTCGCACAAAAATGGGTTATAAAATAAATTATTGTTTTAATGAAAATAAACTAAACAAAAAACTTCTAACTCTAGAATATCAAAAACAAAATATTTAATTATAAGGTGTAGGAACCATAAAAAAATATAGTGTAAGATCCGTGTGATTACTGAACTCATCTGTTTTCTAATTAAAATACATTTTGTATATATAATTTGCATAGAGAATTCAGTTGTGCCGGGGTGCATCACAATATATGGTCGCAAGTACTTTTAATTAAAATTTTTCGAACAATTTCGTTCACTATTTTTGAAGATAAAATATAATTTATAGCAAAGAGAGATATGTAAGAAACTTGAAAAGATTGGGTTACAGTTTCTCGCTTGGCCGCAACCTCTTGTCAATCAGGTGTAAACATATATAATTTCGATTAATTAATACGTTCATAACATATCTTAATAAATTATATATCAAATTAAAGCTAATTTTTATCTCTACACGATGGAATGAGGTTGCCTATGTAAAGGTCCCGCAAATAGGGATTGCCAACTCTTAAAAATATTATATGTGTCCAACACATGACTTTCCTGTAAAGGTATAAAATATATTGAGTACGGCTGATCTAATCAAAAAGTGATTAGAATATTAAGTAAATATACAAATGATTCAAAACATATTTTCATATCTTCATTGTCAATGGAAATTCTGAAAAAAATATTTCAAAATTTTCCATTACGGTCTATTTTAGAGAAATTATGCATAGGAGAAATTATGTATAGAGAAATATTGTATATTATTATAGTAATCGTTAGTAGATTCCACTGTTACTTAAAAGTTCTGGCACATAACATTTTTTTAAAACGAAACACTTTTTAAATGATGAATCACCATTTTGATTCTAACGGCATGAGATAAAAAATTTCATTTTTTAAAATGATGTTAATTTTACTTCAATAATCGTAATTGTTGGTCCAAAAAGATGAGGTTAATTAAAAATACAATAGTTAGTCAAGCACCTTATCTATCGACGCCTGCGCACTGCGTCATTTTCAAAATTTTCAAACAGTAAAGAAATATAGATTGATGTCGTATTTTCAAAATGTTTAATTAGTTAGTAAACGATTCTAAAAAACTGAAATACTGAAATCGAATGTATTCTAAAACATTACTAATTCAATTTTCTTTTATCATATATTTTATATTAATTACAGAGGTTTTTCATTTTTAATAAAAGCAATTTTCATTTTCCTGTATCCAGTAAGACAAGTATAGCAATCATGATTTTTTGACGGATCTTTATTTTGGGGTTTCCTGAATCCGATTTGACGATTTTTGCGATCATGTCTGTATGTGGGTATGTGTTCGTCGTCTAGACTGTATTTACGATAACTTGAAAACGGACAAAAAGAAAAAGATGAAAATTTTAGTCCATCCTGCGGCGAGTTGATTAACATTTGGGCATAGTCGGAGCATCTGGACGGGGAAAGTACTTTATAGGCGGTCACTTTTCTGTGTCAAGATATATATCTATTATTTATGATAATAGAAGAAAAGTTGGAATAAGTATATTAAAAAAGTTTTGTGTAATTGCAGACTTTCGTTCAAAAACAACATATGTCCAAAAATGCTCGAAATAAGTTGACTGTGATAATTAATGACCAACTGTATTTACCGACACAAATGGACTTGCTACAAAAGTATTACAAAAACAGACGTAGTCACTATTAAGTATAGAACGTTTTTACAAAGTCTGTAACTGATATATTTTTTGTGTTTCCTAAAGACAGCTGATATTGGACATGTGTCGTTTTTGTAAAAAGGTCTTCAATTTTTATCTTTTATTCATATTCTTAACCAGGGGCGGTTTCTCCATTGGTTCATTTGTGCAGTAAACACCCAATTACATTTCATTAAAATACATTATTTTAAAATAAATAACATAAAAATATTAATTAAATTTTAATAATTTTATTGTTTATATACGTGTTAATATCTATTTTTTGCTACGCCACTGCACTCTGGCTAATCGCGTTTTCGTGGCGCGCTTTTATAAGTGAGCCAGAAGGAATGAGAAGCGTTCTTCAAAATATGTAGCTAAAAAGAGATATCACACGATAGCAGATCGCTGAAACATAGTGAAACAGTTATAAAATAACTTAAATCAGCTTAATTTGCGAAACGCACACCGTGACGTCACAAAGTGGTGCGGGCCATACCAATCTTTTAAATCATAGATATAGAAAAGCAATGACGGTACTAAACCTGTTTAAACATTTGTATTACTGATCCCATAAATTACACATTTTAGTTCACTTGTTTTTTGCCAATAATGGGTATCTAAAAAATATATTATTTTATTTATCATGTGTGACAAATTATGAAAATGATTAAATTTACAATGAAAACTGAAAAACGGTAGGTAGTTTTATATAATATTTTTTACACAAAAATTAATATGAAGAAAAGTCAGTTGACTAACCAATAATGTTTATAGATGGTTTTCAGCGTATTAAAAACAAAACAAATATTGTAATAACTAAAATATTCATTTATTTATTCACTAATAGTTGTAGTGCTTGAAGACAGTATGATATTGATAATAATGACTACACTTGTACTAGGTTTTTAACCGAACTTACAAATGATAAAACTAGTGGAAAAAGTGAACACCCATTTTAAATTATCACGAGCCGCTACTGTTCTTAATACTTTTCTATTAGATGGGACGTACCCAATACGTTTGATAACTTTACAGGAAGTCATTGTATTGGCAATCTCTATGCGCGGGCACTTTTACACAAGCAACCTCATTCCATCGGGTAGAGATAAAATGTAGCTTTAATTTGATATATGATTTATTAATATAAGTTATAAACGTAA
Organism: Psylliodes chrysocephalus; assembly: GCA_927349885.1. NCBI lineage: Eukaryota > Metazoa > Arthropoda > Insecta > Coleoptera > Chrysomelidae > Psylliodes > Psylliodes chrysocephalus. The sequence continues at coordinate 33,387,028 of OV651821.1, forward strand.
TTGTATTTTGATAAAAAAAAGATGAGTGCAGTAATCACACGGACGGATCTCGTATTTATAGGATGATCATTAAAGTTATGGAATAATCAAGAATAATCGAATTAAATTACCGGTTTTGAGCTTACATTAAATTGTAATTAGATGAAACAAAATGGATTCTATGTATTTTGAGGTGATCTTTTCGAAAAAAGGCAAAACAAAATGTAGCAGTTTTTCGAAAGTGCCGAAATTTTGGATTTTGTCAATTTTTCAATTTTGCGCATGCGCATGTCGCAAATAAATCATTATTTTTAAAACGCAGTTTACGACAATTGAAAGCTTAGAAAAAAATGCTGATTTTTATGTCTCCTGAGAAATTTTAATCGGACGCACCGTTCTCGCGGTATGGACGATTGAAATTTGTTTAGTATTTTGAGGCGGCGAAGGTCGAAAAATTGAATTTGTTAAATGTTCAAACACTAAATTCTTCATAACTTTGGTAAAAATTAAGATATTTGAAGAAACAAAAATTCATTTTGAACTTAAGGGATATGACTATTGATTCCCAGAAGGGGGCAAGAGAAATCCCAAAATTGGACATATGGCAGAAGGGCAAAGTGTACCGCAAGCCTAATTTCATTGTTTGCCTATAACGGCCAAACTATTTAAATTTATTTAATGCCACTTACAGAGCTTACTCTTAAATATGAAATCTTATACGTATGTGAATTTTACCGAAATCGGATTATAATTGGCTAAGATATCAAACAATTTATCAAATTTTTTTTCGAAAGTTTGAAGTGGCACAAAAATGCCAAAAATGCACCCAATGACTCAAAACTTTTTTTTTGAATACTCTATTATGTTTAGAATACGATTACATTACGGAAAATTCTGCAAAAATATTTTATCTATTTTTTTGACCACTGTTCATTGAGTGACGACCAAAAACACGGTTTTTGAGAAAAGTTGCCTAAAATTGACGATTTTAAGTTTTTTGGTCTGAAAATTGAGCAAACCCAAATCTCATGTCTTCTCAATGTGTATACAAAGTTTAAAGTGTGTATGTTTCTTCTAAGTTGTAGAATTCTCCCGAAAAAAGTCCCATTATACGCGCTCCGCGGGATCCAAAACTCGTGCATTTCTGTAAATTGATTTTTTTGTGATTTCCCGTTTTAAATTTCTTACATACCTAAATTTATTAGGCCTAAAATTTATTAAATTGTATTTTACTGACTTGTTATAAGACGTTTCTTGAGTTTTGTGCAAAAAATAGAATTACCGCAAAATTAGCCGGACGTCGCGTCGTATCAAGGATAGTCATGGTCTCGACGTTCGCTATCCGACAAGTTTAAACTTGAAACGGTCATATTATTACAAATTGAATCGCTTGATAGTGTATATCGGCATAGATTTTTAATAACCGTGTTCAGCAAGCTCTGTGTACACGTGGTTTTTCGGACTTCTTCAGCAATTTATTAAGTAAGTACGTTCTTAAATTAAGAAAATTCTATCACAGTGCTATAATTTTTTTGTTTCCAGGTTGCAATGGCTGGACTGTGTTTATTATGTCATCAGAAAATTGCAGAGGGTGAACTTACCCCAATTATACCGATACGATTGAAAGGTCTGCAGATGATTTTTCAGTTCTTTAGAACCAGGTTTTATATTGCATGAAAGGTGTCGCAAATATAACGTAGCTCGACGTTACGGAAAAGAGTTTATTTATAAAACCTGGGATAGGCATAAAAGGGCCGCGATTGACAATGCCAAAAAAAAAGGAGGATGGAGCATCAACCGAGAAGAAAACCAGATGTTAGAGAAGAAAAAACAAGCTTATCACCAAGTTGGAACTTACACTCAAGCTTAGGATTAATTTCCTAACATTTTTAAAGTATACCTTCTTGTATATTTTTTTGTGCTCTTTTCGATGGCGCAGTTAGTTTCTTCAAATATATTTTTTGTTACATGTTTTCGGAAAACCCGGAGAAAATCATATGGGGAAAAATTAAAAAAAAATTACGCCTTCCGGTTTCCTGCGAATTCCCGAAAAATTATGGCAGATTTCGCCGCGGGACTTATTTTATTTGAGAGCCCAAAAAAAATACGCAACTTCTCTCATGGGCACATATGTCTAACATTTATAATTTCGCCACAAATTCATCGCAAATTTCATGATCATGATTCTGATCAAAGAAACGAAAAAATAACTTTTCGGTAAAAGCACTTCTGGCGGCGAGAAATTCGCCATTAAAACTACCTATGCAATGAAATTCCGAATTATTTTTGCCTCCTCTTTCGATTGGTGCATTTAATTTTACTATCAGAATGATACTTGCCCAGATAATTAGCATTTTTACCATGGAAAATTCCGGAAAACCCGGTTTTTCCTAATTTAAAAAAAATTGAAAAACTGCTACATCATTTTTTCTTTTTTTCGGAAAGATCACATCAAAATACACAAGGTCCACTTTGTTTTATCCAATTACAAATTAATGTAAGCTCGAAGGGGCTTTTTTTCGTTATTTAATTGGACTAGAATTAATATTATTTTCCTTCCAAATACAATTTTTTACTTTCTAAGGCTAGACCCACTCCTTTTTTACTGACAATTAATTTTTTTCATTATAATAAAAATAAAAGTAGTAATAATAATAATAAATTTTACAGCATTGTGTAATTTTTGAAACTAAACATAAATTAATTTTTGACGTTATACATTTTTGATCACAATATTTCACTGCCCATTATATTACTATGTGTCATGTCCGATTGATTGACTTATTATCTGAGTGTAATCAAAATTTAGGGCAATATTCTATTACCAGATTTATTTTTGTCGATTTTTCCAAAGCCGCAATTGGGATAAATTTTAAATAAGGTTTGCGAGAAACACAGCGTGCTTTAATCATTTCGTTGGTGAGGAAGGCAGATCGGCGAGCTTCCAGATTGCAAGTTTCCAGAATTAATAGTCGTATAGTTCTCTCTGTATAGAGTTCTCGTGGCGTTTATGTAAATTTTAATAATACCTCTTTGTTCCATAGCTACCCATATAGTTTTTTGATGAGGTACTAAGATATACCTACGCTCCTAGCAATTTGTTTTACGGTACTGTTTTAATATTAATATACAGAGTGTAACAAAAAAGTGATATACACATTCTGCAGTTAAAAATAGTTTGATTAGACCTAATATATATAAAAGTGCAGACAACAAAGTTATAGGCTTTTGAAGTTACAAATTAAAAACGATTTTTTTAATAATTTTTTAAGTTTATTTATGCTTATCACTTTGAAAGCCTTATAAATTCTCGTATATAAAGTAACTTTAGATTGTATTTGCTATTTTTTACCTTCTAAATAAAAACTGAGACTCTAGGATCTATTTATATTTAATTTTGTCTTTTAATAATTAATTAATTACCCAGGATTTATAAATTGGTGAGTTCTAAAAGAAACAAAACAAAAAATATTAATAAAAACAGAAAATGAATAAATATTATAATTATAATTATACTCTTCACACAGTAGTCTGTGAAGAGTATTATTTGAGAAACCAAAATGTTTAATATTGATCCAAATTCACGCTTTTGTCCGCAAGACAAGTCAAGAACGAAAAATGATATTAATATGGGAGATCACATGACATCCTGTCTAACTTTCAACACTCTTCCAGGTCGACTGCAACTGGAACGAAGTAAATCGGAGGTAGAAAAACTAACAAGGCAGTAGGCTCAAGCGTGCATGGAGTTAATCCCAAATGCGTATATACGAGAGAATTTAAGAAGGAAATACAAAAAACATCCATCCTAATTCTCTTACACAGCCAAGCAGCCTTAAAGACCATTGGTTCAAACAAAACCAAGTCAAAGCTGGTCTGGAACTGCCTTGAAATACTTAATGATCTGGCAATCCACAATAAGATAAAACTAGAATGGGTACCATGACATAAAGGTATCCAAGAAAATGAAAAGACTAAGGAACTCTCAAAGAGAAATTGAAGCTACCATTTACAGCACCCGAACCTGTATTTGGGATAAGCAAAACATATGATCGATAGGCAGTGAACTGAACAGATAGATAATCACTAAACACCAAACTCACTGGCAACAGATAAGAGGACACAGAATCAGTAAGCTCATGCTAAGGGGACAAACCCACACCTAGCTGCTGAGATACTATATCTAGTAAGCTCTCGGGTATCCACCATTGTGAGATTACTAACGGGACACTGCTTACTGAAACACCTTTATGCGAAGAAAACTCATACCATTTTATCATCGAATTCGAAGCTCTTGCTAGACGGCGACTCACCTTTTTCGGTCTAGAACCTTAAAGACCCCGCCAGGAACACTTGTTAGAGATTAAAGATAGTACCTGAATACGGTGAAAGCAGGGGAATACAATAAACCCAAGAGGTTAAATCTACCTGCTAATAACCGATAAAGATCTATATAATTTAAATGTTAATTTTTGATATAAATCATTGACTTAACTTATGTAGGCGTCAATTTTTTTGTGATTTATTGTAAAAGTTACCGTAGTTCTAGTAAAGAGGCAAAAAAAATTCAAAATGAATGTGTTAAGCCAATGGTGAATAACGTATTTCTGAAATATTCAAAAGTTTGAAGTCCAGGGGATCACAACCCCCAGAAAATTTTAAGTGCACTGTTTTCGTAATTTTTCTTTAAAAGTGGATCTTACTTTAAGAAGAACACATGTCAATTTTTACAAAAAATTATGTAATAGCTATTAGAGCTATTAGAAAAAAAATCGATTTTTAACATGTACCTTTTTTGTAAGCACTTTTGGTTAGACGTAAGTCAAGTCTAAACGAGCTAGTTTTGACTCCAGAATATATGGTACACTTTTTGACGTATTTTTTTTTGTTACCCCTGTATATCATGTCTTTGTACACGTTTCTATTTTCTACAGGAAAATCAAAAATATTTTGCGGTTTTTATTAACTTTTCTCAATTCTCCTTGATCTATATACCTTCAAAAAGAAAACTAAGCCTTTGGAGAAATAAAACACCAACCAAACAATATAACTCCACGGCAAGCCCAATCCGCAATTCCAGAAAAAAGTCCTCGCAGTGCCATTATGTTGCCTTCTGTTTCTTCCCCTGGCGCTCCCGATACATAATGGCGGCATTTTATCTTTATCAATCTAGCTGGCTGTCGACCGTCAGTTCGGAAGTTTCGCATGGAACACAAACCAGTGGTAGTCGAAAATATAACTTTATTGTGCAAGTTTGATATGTAAAATTTCTTTTTTTTTATTGTTCCTATATCCAACAAACGTATTAGCAGCAAAATGGCAAAGAATGATAATCCTACTTATATTTCACTTTTTTTACTTCACTATTTTTATACAGAATTAATAATTGTATGCTACAAACTATCGACAATGTTCGCGAAAGGGTGATTTTCATTGAATTATATTGAGTGGTCAATTTGGGTAGTTTTCTGAATATTGAAAAATCGATACAATATTATTTTTAGTTAGAAATCAAAAAAATTAATTAATAAATTTAATTGAAGGCTGTAAGTTATTAAGTTCAGAGAGGAGAAGTACTAGCATTAACTGAGATAATGAAACCAGTAGTGTTGTATCGATTTTTCAATATTCAGGAAACCTACCTAAACTGACCACTTAATACCATTCAATTCAAATCACCCTTTCCAATATAAAATGTCAGCTCTCTCTGAAACTAATTTACTTAAACAACTAGCTTCAAACAATGGGTTTCCACAAGACATAGTAAATAATATGATATATGATCAATAGGATTTTAACCAGAAATAGGAGGAACTTAGATTTCCTAATACATCCAATAACGACACGGTGATTTATAGATCTTTACCTTATTTTGGATGTATTTCTATTGATATAGCTAAAATATTACAGAATAACGTCAATAGCCTTAAAATATATCTTAAAACTCAAAACGCCATTAAATCATTATTTTGTAAAACTAAAGACAAGATTGACAAGTTGTCTAGGAGTAGTATTTACAAATTGCAACACTTGTGAAGCTACCTACATTAGTAGAACCATCAGACCTCTAGAGACACGGATCAAGAAAAGAAACACCTATCCAGACCTGGCAAATATAATTTTAGCCATCATATTACATTTAATAACCATAGCTTCTCTACCACATTAAATAGCAAAATGTGACAGTGTTCCAATCAAAAAGAGAATCAACCTACTGGAGGATCCGGAGATTCTTCGTGAGATGAACATGAATTCAGGTAATTGTAATTTTAACCCTTTATTTAAAACACTTTAGGAATCACAACAACTAAATTAAAATACACTTACTTAATTAAATTTATTTCATTTTCTTTTATTTTAGTTCAGTAATAATCACACTCTTTATTTATTCATTTAATTTTAACTTATAATGTCACTTAACATTGTCAAATTTTACTTGTTGTTAACTTAATTTTTATACTGTAAACTTAAATTGATCTTCAATCATTTTGTCGATTCCATTCTGGAAATTAATTTTAAAATTTTTTAATTTATTTAATCTTTTATTTTATTCTAAATGTTTGTCACTGTAACCTCGTTAATGGTACTGAAGACCACCCCACAACCCCCAATGGAACATACTTATCATCATATTCACTGGGGTTATCCGGTTGTAGAATAGGCAATTCAGCACACAGCTGTGTCGTAAAAGGCGAAATAAGTTGTTGCTGCTGCCTAGTATGGATCTAGGTAGTAATTTGTCTTTACTATAACTTTTCCACTTTTATAAAACTCTTTCTTTCCTACTTCCTTTCTAATTTACCTATTCTCTTCGACTAGGTGCCATGTAAGGGTCATGGTCTAGTCACGTCTAATTACTTGTTCTCTGGCCTAGTATAGATGTTGAGTCATTGGCCTTCAGTCTACGTTTTAAACTCCGATACACAATAGTTTCCTACATATGTACTTAGGTTTCTTCGAACCTTTGTATGGTTCATTTTCGTAGAAACCTAGTATATCCGTCCTACTCATCTTTCATTATTTATACATTGTCATGCGAGACCAACAGTCTACGTCGATACACCAGAGAGCTCTTTGTACACATACTAATTTTTATTTTTCTATGTACTAACTCGTACAGAAAGGGTTTTCGCTTTGTCTCCAACCGTCTAGATCACTGACGCAACGTTGGCAGCATTACCAGATTTTACTACACAAGTCTGGAGTTGTTTGGAACATAACATTTCTAATATAAATAGACTCTTTGTAGATAGTTATTTAAGTTTCAATAAAAGTGTTGTATAGTAAAGACAAATTGTAATAAATAAAATAGAATTGTGAGTTATAATAGTGCCTAAGTATTAAATAAATTAATAGTAATAAATAAATTATAAATAGACTGTTTTTAATAAACTATTTTTAAATTATACAATCGTTATATTGGTGTTAAAAGTGAAACTATAAATATTGAGGACAAAAATGGCTAAAAAAACTGTGATTTAAAAGTAACATTGTTACGTCGAGAGTTAGAAGAACGTGAATTGGAGACAACAGGGAAGAAAGCAGAGCTGGTAGAACGTCTGAAAGAAGCAATAGAACGTGATGGTTTGGATCCGGAGATATATCTACTTTCGGATGATGCGTCTGCTATAATGTCTTTTTTGGAAAGTAAAATATCTTCTATGAAAACTAATATTTCTTCATTAGTTAGTAAATTTTTTCTATGGAAACTAAAGTTTCTTCTGGCATTACTTCCTTGGAAACTAAAGTTTCTTCTGACATTACTTCCTTGAAAACTAAATTTTCTTCTGATGTTTCCTCTACTAAAAAATATATTTCCTCTTTTGAAACTAAAGTTTTTTTTTTGACATTACTTCCTTAGAAAGTAAAGTTTCGTCTAATATCTATTTCTTAGAAGAAAAGGTAACTACTCTTAGTTAAAAACAGAAATTTCTTCCGATTTAGAAAATAAAATCTCTTCATTTAAAGATGAAATATCTTATATTATTAGAATTCATCAGTAAGCAATAGATATTCCCGATTCCAATATTTAATGGAAGTTATACAGGCGTAAATTTCACTTGTATATCCGATGTTGTTTTAGTGAAAATAAGAAATGAGATGGTCTATCTACATTTAGTACAGATGGATAGGAATAGAAAAAGCGGCGACATGCGCCAACGTGAAACACGACGGAAGGAACTATTCAAGCCGCGTTGCCAAATGTATTAGTACTACGTAGTTCTGATAACGTAACATATTGAATTAGAAAAATTGATGATTTTATATTATTATTATGGGTGTACTAACCATATTGAAGTTGAACTGTTGGAGGCAATAAGTAAACTCGTTATTTGATTTAAATTTTCGGTGGACAATTCTGGTTAAAGATTAACAAATAAGTGATGAGTCTTTAACAATATCCCCACATGATCTGATAAAACAAGAAATTTAATGAAAAATTCCGTTCTTAGTGACTTTTATGATGACTTAAATAAAAGGTCTGTGAAATAGGTCAATGATATTGGTTTAGGGTTACTACTGAAGTTATTACTGTTACTTTTAACAAACTGATAACATAAATTTAGTCTCGTGGGATACGGGTATTTTTGAAGGCTCTGTAAGACCCAAAATAAGATTTTAGTATTATTAAATAAATGATAGTATTGAATTATAATACAGGATGTTACTATTTTCAATCTTTTACAGATAAGTTCCGGAGGTCGGGAGAAAACAAAAACTAAATACCATTTTCCTCAAAAGTAACAAAATAAAAAAAAGGAGTTGCACAAATTACACTAATAAAATACTTTTTTTTGCGAATATGCGTAATCACAACAAATACGATAATTTTTAACTTCAAAAATGGATTATTCATTCATGCTTTGTTGTGAGATTCATTTAAAGACAGTTAAAGTTCCGCAATTTATTTATTTTTTATTGTTGTATTTGTCCTACCTGTTGACGAAGATAGTTTCTATTTTATGAAATTCGATGAGTTTAATTTCCATCTTCCTACGGCGTAAATTTCAAAACAGAATGTACAACTTCACGATCCTGTGCACTCAAAATGCGATTTTTTTGTGGCACTAATATCACCTCGAAAAACCGGAATAAACTCCGCTCCCCTCTTCTATTTTCTATCCTTGGCTTCAGCTATATCTGTCGTACTGCAAGCAAAATAAAAGTTCGCTGTAGCTCCGAGTTCAAGAACTTCAAGCCATTTACCTGTAAGTTATTCAGTCTGTTTCGTGTTTGCTGGCTTACCCCGTATGGTAGCTAAATTTTAATTGAATGACGATAGATTAAACGACTGTAGCGTTTTAATCACATTCCCCTCGAAAAACTTTATGCTTAAAGTTATACAGAAGTGAATCAATCGAAAGGAATTACTCTTGCCTGCAGCACAACACTTCTTCATTAGCGTTGCAGACTGTATTAACGCCTGCTACGTATAATGAAGTCCTGGTAAATTGAAATACGGTTCCAAGTCTTAGCTGGCTGTTACAATTGCAATTAAGTTCTCATGCGAGTAGAAAGGATAGGGGAGGTGGGAGGTAACTACCTGGATTATAAATTAGTTTATCCTATGGTAAATTCATTAGTGGTGAATATCGTAAAATGTACTTGGGAGTGGAATAAATGTTTTTTTTTAATGGGAATACTTTTAAATGCTTTCAGGAATTCAGTTATTTGTCTTACTAATACATTACAGAACAGTATTCCAAGTAGTAGGTGTATAAATACTTAACGAAAATAATCGAGCACAACACTAAAACATGAATATACTAAATTACTAATTAGGTACAATAAATACGATACTTTAATACCTTCAACCGGGGAACGTCGATTAGTCGGGGTGAAGGCGATCAACGTGTCAAAACGACATGTATTAACGCGCATGCCCTCTAACTTGCGTTGAAGAGCGCTGTAAACAGGTGGACAGTTTATTCCAGGAATGCATTTCAGTTGAGAGTATTGTGTGATTTTTTAGGTTAGTTTTTACAATGCGTCCTTCAATTTTTGTCGGTGGCTGAGCAGTAAGAATTGGGGATTACAAAAAGAAGTCCCAGGCTGTATATCAGAATCAGAAGGTCGGTGGTGTGGTGGCCGATCCGGATCCCGTTGAGTGCCACGGGCGCCATGAGAATGGCTCCAATAGCAGCCCTAGAAGTCATCTATATAGATCATTATGTTTCTTCTAGTGATATTTTTTCTGGTAATTTCTTTTGCTGTTATGTGAATCCCCGCGAGCTTGGTTTGAACTATATGAAACATACATATACCTGAATAAATACACTTTACAATAGTTTCCTGTTCGAGTAAATAACTTGACAATTCAGACGTTCAAAATCGAATGTTTATAAATTTTATCAAAGTTACGCCTATTTTGTTACAATAATTATTTACCTTGAAAACCGAGTAGAAAAAAGTTATTTCCGACAATCAATCAGAAATCTAATTCATGTTCGCCAAAGGGTGTATTTTTAATGCGAATACTCTATGACAGAGACGCGATTAAAAGCGCGCGGTCGTAGGTCAATAATTTTTAAAAATTAAAGTTGTAGAGCGCTTCTAGATGTTCTGATAAACATAACCGAATTTTAATCGAATTGTACTAGCTTGCTTCGCTAATAATGAGAAACTGACTTTCAGCCACTTATTAAACAACTCCCACAATATTGTAACTTGAAATATGAAAAAAAAGAGAAAAAAAATCAATAAAATTAGGTATAAGTAACTAAAATATTATGGAGAGAATTCAGAACTTTCATTCAATTGATAACTTCTCAAACTTTCATTTTTTTTTTTCTTCTATTTTCTTTGGCGATATTCATTTATAACACTAGACCGGTCGCTCCGCAAAACTTGAAGCGGCGAAGAACATCGATTGGAGATGTAATAGTTTCTCTAGATCCAGATGGAAAAAGTTTTGCTTAATGCCTTTGAAATCCGAAAAGATTTTCTGTCTAGCAAAAACGTTCGACAGTTAGAATTATTTAATTTATTTATAATGTGTTAAAAAAATCTGATGTGTCCAACACATGACTTTCCTGTCTAGTTATTACAAGCTTTTTCTAGTTAGTTTGTACAACCTATTGTATTAGCCCTGTAAATGTTTAAAGGCTGAACTAGATAGATATACAGGGTGTACCAATAAAAACTCCCAGGTCGGATATTTTGGTAAGTAATAGATATATTTTATTTCTGTAACAGCCAGTTCATAGAGCACTAAGAGATTTTCAGTTTTAGATACAAATTAATTTTAAATAGGTCAATATGTAGATGGCGTTGCGCTCAATATTTTTTTTTTTTTTTTTTTTTCGATGGGATGAACTTTCCTTTATAACGCATCTTGTAAAAAATGCATTTTTAGGCAGATTTTGTTTTATAAACTAATTCGATAAATCTAGCCATTTTTTATATACGTAGTGGGTCACTCAAAACAGTTCCATCATGTTTTTCGGCATTAATCATTGGATTTTTAGAAAATGCTAAAACAGGTCGATTTTTATTCCAAATTGAACACATTTTTACAATAAAGACATGTGTCAACTCCCTCCCTTTTACTTTTCCAACCCCTTGATTTCAAATAAAGAATGTACCATGTACGGCACATCATTGAAAAGGTAATTTTATAGGGAAGTCAGAAATATGAATGTTTATTGTGTTACTTTTAATTTTGGCGCCCTCTATCGGGATAAAAAAAACCTGTAAAGTATTATACTTCATTTGAAAGCTAATTTAATACTAATTCAATGCACCACATAACATTATTATAAATATTTCCATATTGCACTTGCAACAAAATACAGTTAGCAATAATGTTTAAAATAATGCATAACTAATTTTCAAACTATTGCAAGTGCAATATGGAGGATATTTTTATATTATTGTTATGTGGTCTATTGAATTAGTAATTAAATTTGCTTTCAAATAAGGTGTCACACTTTATAATACGTACATTTTTTTTCATCTCGATAGAGGGCGCGCCCGGGCGGTACAATTAAAAGTATCGCAATGAACAGTTCTAAATTCCCCATAAAATTGCCTTTTTAATGATGCAGTGTCACACTCTATAATACGTAGTAGTTTTTTATCCCGCTAATAGGCGATAAAATTTAAGTAACGCAATGTACAAAAATATTTCTGAATTCCCCATTAAATTACCTTTTCAATGATGTGCAACACATGGTAATGTATTTATAATATATAAATAAATATAATATTTATAATTTGTAATAAAAATCGACTTGTTTTAGGATTTTCCTAAAATCCAATGATTAATGCTGAAAAACAAGATGAAACTGATTTTAGTGACCCACTCTGTATATCAAAAAGAAAGATCCTCCCATCGAAAAAAAAATTATTGAGTGAAGCGCCATCTACATATTGACCTATTTAAAATCAATTTATAACTAAAGCTCTCTTTGTGCTCTGTGAACTGGCTTTTACAGAATTAAAATATCTCTATTACTTATCAAAATATCCGGCCTGAGAGTTTTTATTGGTACACCCTGTATACATTTTCCACATATATCTTACTCGAAACATTTTTTTTATATATACGAGTATATTCATTGCCAACGAAATTACTGAAAAATTAAAATTTTATTCTTTTCCTCAAATTTTTCCATTACGGTCAATTTTAGAGAAATCATGTATTAAAGAAAAAATATATCGATATCGTAAACAACTTTTAGTTGAACAATTTTCTTAAAAATTAGCATTTTTTGTAAAATTTCTCGGATACGGACCATTTTAAGAAAATTAGGTAAATGACAAAAATTATAGAGAATGACATTACAAGTAACTTTTATTTGAAGAATTTTCTTCTCCAAGTAGAAAAACGATCTTCTATAAAGTATCCCTCAGATTGTCCGACTATGCCCAAAAATTTAATAATTTTACCGCAGGATTGATTAAAACCTAAATTTAAAATTAGGTGTTTTTATCTTAATCCGTTTTTTAGTTTTCTTTCAAATTCGAAATTTACACTTTTTCTCAAATATCTCGAATACAGTCTATTTTAGAGAAATTATGTTACAGTAACCCTTCCCCCAGATATTCCGACTCTGTCCAGAAAAGGCTTCGGTTATACCCTCGGTTAATCTTAAAATCACGTGACTAAAGCCCTAAAAAAGTAACCGGTTATTGTAACGCATTAACGCATTTAAATGAAGAAAGAAATTTTGACATTTAATTTCTAGGTTAATTTTTATTGAATCTAATGAAAATTGAGGAAACTTTGTTAATATTTATTATTAGTGAGTTTTCCTTCGATTTTCCTCATGGACAAGTAACCTTCTTGATTTAATTTGATTCTCGAACAAGTTAGACCTAAACAATAACTTTATTAACATAGTTTTTCTACATTAACCATTCGTAAACCAACCATTAACTTGTACTGTACATATTGTTAAACAATACTTTGTGCTAAAAATCAATTTTGCAAGTTATCTTCAATCTTTGTTTATTTCTACATTGAGAAAATACGTCCAACACTTATACTCGTACAGTCCACAGGCAAACCGAGCACTACAAACCAAAAAATAAGAGATTTATGAAAACTTCTGACAGCCCAAAATTATTGAAGCCTTTAAAAATAAAAAATAGACACACGAATTTCCGTTATGAACACATTTTGCAAAAATGTACGTTTATTTTTTCTGCGTTTAAAATTTTAAAAATAGAACAAGTCCGGTCATTTAATAAACATTTCAAATAAAATGGAAATTTCCAAATGGATTGTGGTGGCTCAGTTAATTCAGCTGATAATTGAACAATACTGCGTGGACAATCCCAGGAATAATTGGAAAACACTGAAAAAACAAATCAGGATTCAAATGTTATTAAATTGTATAACTGTTAACAGACTATTAATTGGAAAAATTGTAAAAAAAATCTGTTATTCTCAACCAGCCGTCAACCAATCATTTAACAAAACTTGTAAAATATATAAAAAAAAAAATCTTGCAAAAACCACAACTTTGAACATGAATGTTTTATATACAGCTAGGGATAATATTCGTGTGATAACCATAAAAGCAAACTTATTTTAATAGAATAAATTAAAACGTTTTAACAATTTTAAAACTTTCAAGTATTACAGTAATTTTGGTGACTTCTTTGTATTTTATTTACTGAGGCCTCTTACCTCAGTATTGCATTTGTGCAGATAACATTTTTTAACATCTTTCTCCACGGTTGCGGCCACTCTAAGTCTGAAACCGCAAAAAAATCGCAAAAAAACTCTAGAACGAAAGCTGCGATCGACTATAGCAGTTCTGATTTTACTTGATAATATCTTCCAGTCGAGAACCTTATTGATTTTTAGAATTTTCGATTTAACTTTAGAGCTTTAAATATCAGTGTTTTTAAAATGCAATGCACTTCTTATTGCGCATATTGTATTGCACTGTAGCACTTGTACTGGTTTCACTAAATAGTCATGCTTGTCAACTTTGAAACCGCAAATCAGGGCTGGTATATCTAAGGGGGTAGCGACATAGGCGTCCATCTTGGACGCCATTTTTTCGAAATAGTAGTCGTTCATCGATCTGGCAACCGCTAGTCCCCAGGCTTGCCAATATGAGAAAAACATCAAGGTTTTTTAAATGACATTTTCATTATAAATTGCCGCTATTTTTTAGGATAAAATATTTCAATTTATTAAATTATTAATAATCTCACATGTATATAGAATACGTCGTGAAAAGTAGATCACTTTCAATTTTGTGCTGTTTTGGTTTAGTTTAAAAGGTAATTGAAGAGATGAAAACAATTTTCTTATAAATGAGGATGCATAACAAATTATGGTTCCCTTTTTTAGAGCTCCAGTCCCCTAAGTCTATTTATTTTAGGTCTTTTTAAATTGTTGGTAGGTATTATTCACTACATTTGTATGTATTTATTTAATTTCAATAATTTTGTGTAATCTTTCGATTTGTTTTGTATACTTTTTAACATGAATTTGTTCCCTATATCTTACAAAGGATGACTTTGAAATACCTTTACAACAGAGGTACTTTCTTAAAACTTGCCGAAATTTGAAACTGATTACATTTCTTATAGAAAATCTCCAATAAAAAATGTCTGCATGCAGAATAACAGTAGCATAGGTTAACAAAGCTGACAAAAGAGATGGACAAACCTTTTTCTAGCTTTTTTAATATTTCAGGGCATTAGTGTTATCAGACCACAACAAGAACAACCAAAGTTTAGTAATCAAGCAAAATATTTCAGTATCTCCAGAATGGGCCATGTTCACATGTGAGATATGCTGTTTTATAAACTATATTGTAATAGTTAGTCGCTATACAAGTTATTCTAAATAATCAGTTCGTTAAAAAAGCTAAAAGTTTTTAAATTAAGCCCAATTGAAATTTAAAATTTGAAATTATACGTCATCGGGAATAGACCAATCAGCTTGTGTCGAAGTTTTTTTTGTTTTACAAAACCAAGCCAACGAACAAACCTACATACAGAATGTCGAAGTGAACGCACATCTAAGTGACATTTAAAAATTGACAGCACCTAACAACTAACCTTAGTTTTTTGTTTTGGTTTAATTTTATTATTAATCTGAATTTATCTGGGTAAATTATCCTGTGGGATATAGGATATATAAAGGAAGAAGAATATGAATTTATCAGCTGTATTTATAAAAGTTGAATCAAGTATTTTTCCCATTGTAAACGAAAATATGATTACCGAGATGATTACTGCATTTTTTAACAATACTCAGTTTCCAAAAGATAGAAAGGTAAAACTTTATTTATAAATTGTTTTAATGGTAGGTAGTTACAGCTTATATGAAGCAGTACACTTTATAGTAAAACATATTTATCTCAGGTTTTATTTTTAGATCTGCCAAGCAAGAATATGGAGATATTTACTTTTTCCATAAGAGAGAAGGAGACAAATTACACCTAAACATAAAGTACAGCAAAAACCTTATGATGTGGCTGTTTTTTAGTGAACAATGCTTAGGATATGTTGAATCTCAAGGTTTGTAATATTTATTATGCTTTTTTGTTTTTATATCACATATAATAAACAGTGTATAAGGCCCTTTATTCTTATAAATATTTTTTTTCTAATTTTGACATAAAGAGACATTTTTTGTAATCGCAGCAAGTGTTAAAATAATCTAGAAATAGATTTTGTTAGTGAACCTAGTAATAATTATGATACCAAAGAATGCTGCAGAGCACCTATGATATTTTGAGTTAAAACATGCCATATTTTTAGGCTATTTTTATACCCTTTTCAAAAATTTTATGCTCCTCGTTTTATGCAAAACTTAAAATGCTCTGATAGCTTCGAACGAAGTCAGCAAAGCACCTCTGTTTTATAAAGTTTTTTCTGTAAAAACAGCAACACCATATATTTATGCACTTGAAATATTATATTTTTAAAAAATACATGGTGCTTGCTAACCTTCGAAAGAAGCCAGCAGAGCAATTCGGTTTTTTAAAGCTTTTTTCTAAAAACCACACCCCATTTTTAGACTCTTGAAATATTGTAAAACTTTACTAAAAAAATTGCTATTTTTAAATAATACAGGGTGCTTTGTTGGAACAAAGTCAGCAGGACACTTCAGTTTTTTAATATATAAAAACAACTACTTATGACACATGTTTAGGCTGTTTTAAAATCCTAAAAATGTGGTAAGTATATTTGTTTTCAGAAAAAAAACTTTGAAGTCAGCAAGGAATTGCGAATTTTTTTTAAAAATGTCAAATTTCGAATATTTTATAATATTGTAGGAGCCAAAAAATGTGGTGTGGTTTAAAAAAAAACTGGGGTGCTCTGCTGGATTCGTTTGAAGCTAACAAAGCATCCCGTAATTTTTTATTTTATAATACTCAATAGCCTAAAATGAGACATAGCTGTTTAAACAAAAATGGTACTTTTAAAAATAGCAGTTTTTTTCGAAAAGCTCTATAATATTTTAAAAATGTGAAAATGTGGTGAGCTTGTTTTTTTTAAGTTTTGAAAATCAGAGGTTCTTTACTGGATTCGTTCAGAGCTAGTAAAGTGCTCGTCTTGTTACATAAAATAAGGCATTTTGTAGCTGGTTGTATAGTTATTTTGTAACTGCATATCTAACCCTTTTATTTTTTTCAGGAGGTTGTAAACATGTGGCTTCATAGAAGAAGTGAGGAACCATCTGTAACATCTACTCAGTGTTATTGATAATGATGTACACTTGGCTAGATTGTTAAAGAAACCTCTTCATCCACTACAGGAAAATAAATCAGTACTTTTATATTCTTAGGATTTGTATATATTTTTTATTTGTAAATAAATTGTTTTTTTACTTCATTTTTCTCATTTTTTATTAAAAGGTTAATAAATAAAATTTTCACAGATTTTTATATTTTTGTTTGTAAACAATAATTGAAGTTTTTATTAAAAATCACCAATGTTAATAATAATAACTTAAGTCAATATTATTCTTTCTCCTTTTTTAAAGCCTCTATTAATAAAGGTATTACTTTAACTTGACCTATGATCAATTTTTAATTTTGTGATATATTTGGTTTGACAGAAAAAAAATTAAAACCCTTTGACATTGGTTGTTTTTACTTAGATTTTCATAAAAAATAAACGGAACTGCAAACATGTTTTACTATCGTAATAACGAATAGCAACATGAAATTTTTTTTTCACATTTATCACTGTTGTCATTTTCATAAGAAGGCACACTTTCTGGTTTTTTGAAAAAGGTGGCAAGCATTGTGATATTTTTAAATTTATCACCAGTGATACCACATGTAGTTACCCGATTTATTGGAATATATAGACTTTGCTACCACATTCAACTGAACTTGGTTTTTAATATTTATCACTGTGACATAGGCGTTTTTGTTAAAATGTTTCATTTTAAACTGCTGTAAATAGGTGCCTTTGTTTTGGTAGTTTTAGTCCCAAAAAAATCTATGCATATACAGGTACTCATTCCTCTTCGATTTGCTCGAAAAGTTAAATTTTTATCAAAAATTACATTGGCTGTTTAAAAACTCATTATAATCCCTGAAATGTGATAATTAGGTAAATTAAATTAAAAAACAAACAAAAAAGTTTATTAAATTAATATTTACTCTTACAAAATAGGTTCTTGTAAGTTAACAAGCAATTATGCAGATATTACTAAGTAAATGTACTTGCTTAAAATTCACACACGAATGTGGTTTTAACATGTTAAATTAACTAACCCTTCTTATAACTCTTTCCACATGTATTCTTAGAGATGCTATTCTTTTACTTAATTGTACATCTTCTGGAGAAGTTTTTTCATTCTGTGATACACTAGGTGTGGCTTTACTAAAGTGTATCCCATGTTTTCAAGTAGCTGATTATTCTGAAACCCCTATCTGCCATTATATGGGATCCAGGAACCAGTTTGTTTAAATACCCACATTTTTCCATTATTTCTTTATCACTAGTTCTTCCACAAAATGATGAATAAATTCGGTATCTTCAAAACTTTCAGGAGATTCTGCATTTTCTTCCAGAAGGGTTTTTAGGTTATACACCTAAGAATTTATAGTAGCCTTATTTTCAATTTCCTGAAGGGGACAATTAGCAGAAATTGCTGCTACATCTTGATAATCCAGTGTATTTTTATTAAAAAGTTCACGAGAAACATCGCTAGTAGAAGGTTGATTTTCTTCTTTCCAAATTTCTAGGAACACTAATAAATATTTTTGAAGATGAATGTGAATCATTATCACATTCTGGAACAAAACACTTTTTCGTAGTCATAATATTTATAAAAAGTACAAAATTAAACAATCAAATTCCAAATAAATTCTTGATGGAGACACTATGATGACAGATGCCATACACAGTGCTGCCATTTTGCCATTTTCTGAATTATTAAGTGACTTTTAAAACAATGAAACTTTAAATATGGTAAAAGTTTAAACAGAAATAATACTTTAAAAAAACATTTGATATTATATATTTAAAAGATATTTGTTTAACGATGTTTTAGAAGTCTAAAAGTAAGAAGGAGTACACAAACGAACGTACATCACTTCTCGTAAACCTTCTAGCCGGCAACGTTGTGCGCTAGCTCCTATTGGTCTATTCCCGGTGACGTCATAAATTTTAAAAAAATTCATAACTCCGGCAAATGAATAGATAAAAAAAAATTAAAAAAATGTAATTTTATTTTCAACTCTATTATTCATAAAAAAAATTTCAAAATTTTTGAACATGCCCCATTATAAACGTATGAAAACTATAATACGAAACATGTATGGCTTCGAATAATAAATTAGCCAAATTAGCGTGTTTATAGTGAATATTACATTTAAAAATATATTTTTAATCAGAACTTTTGGGCTTCTACTTCAATATTAACCATATAGAAATACATATGCCTTTTATAGTATCTATTAAGATTCGGATCAAATGTATTTACAATTTATAAACATTATTAACCTAATTTCAAATAACACCGGCCTGTTTTTTATTTAAATAAAACTATATATTCTTATTAAATACATAAACTAGTCTCAACCACACATCTTTTTGTTTTTACTTCTAGTGTCTATATATATAAATGTGACATTAAAAGTGATTACTAATTCACAGTATTTCAAGTTTATTATTTAACAAGACCAGTTACTACAAAATATGCTATTGTCGATAACTAATTTCTCTTTAATAATGGTTTTGCATTTATCAACATTTTACAGCACTTTGTTTAGACATCTATCCAGCTCTTAATTAAATCACATTTAAAGCATTTAAATCAAGTAATTACATTTTCATATTCAACTTATGCATTTTTAATATTATTATTAGAACTTAGTTACTTTTTTTTTAATTTGAATTTTTTGACTGTGCTAACAGAATCCATTCGGCAAACCACAAACTTAGTCACTTAAAAATGTTGAAAGTGAATGTCATAAAGGTAAAATTATTTCTTCTATGAAGTTGTCCATGCAATTTTAGGTTGTAAACGTTTTGTCCGACACCTTTTTCACAATTTATCCGAAGCAACACTATGAAAGATTTAAATCCTGGATTTACAGCATTCAGTTTTGAGATGAGTGCAGTCACAATGCAGTTTCAGAGATAATTTTCACATGAACACTTCTTACTACAGCACAAACGCATGTACCAATCCTTCCTCCATGCATGTACCTATTCATGTAACATTAAAATAAAGTGGAAATAAATTGCATAATTTGGTATATAAAAAAGCACAAAATATTTTTAGCTTTAATTCTACTACGAGGAAAACAGTGGTTCATTCCACTTGTACCATATTGACATTATTATGCACGTTAAAAGTGATCTGTCTCTGTTTTTATTATACTATTACGGCAGGACAAACGATAACTGTGGATTTCGCCCATAGATATGGAGGATCGCCAAACGAACATCAGAAAAGTGCAACTTAAGCTGACTACTATTTCCCCCCCTAGCCTCAGTCACCCCCTCATCCATTTACTGGGTCTATGTCGCGACCTCCTTATATATACCAGCCTTGACCGCAAATATGGTTTTCAATGTTGCTTTCATTCTTAAATGTCAAATGCATTTTTTATTACGACTTTCAAAAGATTTTGTTTACGTGGCTGTTTATTGTGATAAATGAATATTATTGACGAAAAAATATATACCAGAATTAAATATGGAACAATTCTTAAACATTGCATTTATTTTTAAAAATTATATACAAAAATGTTTTAATTTATATCTAATTAACGTTTTAACATTCTCAGCCATTCATTATACAGCGCGACTCCTCTTTCTATCTACCGAGGATTGGACGCATGATTACACCTATACCATTAGTGGGATAGCACTGTCTATTCCACAGCATCGTTTTTCTATACCGTTCTCTTGGACTCGCTGTTGGAAAATTAACGTACTTTATAGACAATATCAAAATTTTACGATCTTAATTTAAAATATACAAATGTAAGTACAGCTATTTATTTATTTTTTTAATAAAAATCCAAACAGGCTTAACTAGCCTAATTACATGGATAGTATAATTTAAGTAATTTTTTACAGGTGACATAATATTAAAGTATTTTAATTGCAGAGCATAAATCACTTTAAATGGTAGAATTAAACAATTTTAAGAAATTTTACATGTTTTTAAAGTAGTTGTTATTTATATTATTTAAATTCCAAAGGTATCGAAGTAAGATATTATCAACTTTTTAAATTGTATTAAAGACGGAGACCAATCTAAGTTTACTATAGTATTAATATTATTGGCCAAACACAGAATTGAATAAAGTGGAGAACCAGCAGAGTTTTGTATATTGAATATTAGGGAGTTCCGTGTGCGTTTAGGAGGGACATGAAACGGTATGTAGTATAAAAGTCTGCTACAGTTTATGTAGCTTTTATACAGGTGGCATTATTGATTGATTGATTGATTGTGATGTGACTCTATCCTTTAACGTTTCTTAGAAATAAAAATGCATTTTCTGAGTGGCATATTTTTATATTTGGAATAGTCCTGTGTCTTTGGTTAGTTTTAATAGATTCCCTACTAAGTGTTCCTGGGACGTTCTTTCCGGTTCTAGGCCGAAAAGGATGAAACGTCGCCTAGTAAGAGCTTCGCATTCGAAGATCACATGGTATGAGGTTTCTTCCTCTTCCATGTAGAGTCTACACGTAGTGGGATCACTGTGTAATCCCATCACATGAAGGTGTTTCAGCAAGCAGTGCCCCGTTAGTAATCCCACAATGGTGGATATCTGAAGCCTTGCGAGTTGTAGTGCCTCAGTAGCCATGCATGGGTTTGGTCCCCTTAGCATGAACTTATTGATTCTGTGCCCTCTTATCTATTGCCAGTGAATTTGGTGTTTTGTGGTTATCCACCTGTTCACTGCCTGTCGAGCAGAGGTTTTGCTTATCCCAACTACAGGTTCGGGTCCTGTGAATGGTAGATCTGATCCCTCTTTGGCAAGTTCATCAGCCTTTTCATTTCCTTGGATATCTTTGTGCCCTGGTAGCCACGCTAGTTTTACCTTGTTGTGGGTTGCCAGATCATTTAGTATTCCAAGGCAGTTCCAGACAAGCTTCGACTTGATTCTGTTTATATCAAGAGCCTTTAAGGCTGCTTGGCTATCTGAGAGAATTAGGATGGTTTGTTTTTTGTACTTCCTTCTTAAATTCTCTCGTACACACAATTCGATTGCATGTATTTCAGCCTGAAATACAGTGACATGTTTTCCCAGTGAGACGATGATGTCGCATTTGGGTTTAACTCCATGTACGCCAGAGCCTGTTCCCTTGTTAGCTTTAGATCCATCCGTATACCATACGAGACCGCTAAGCAAGTGCGAGTATTTATTTATCTCCTTATATTTACCTCGTTCCAGTTACAGTTGACCTGGAAGAGTATATTAAAGGTTAGGAGGGGTGTCATGTGATCTGATCCCATATTTAATATAGAATCACTTACTTCATGTGTTATTCTGGTACGTTTTATATGTCCCAGTGGGTTCCAGTTGTTGGAGATTTCCAGTCTGTATGCACTTATTCTGGTCTCCCCCTTTATGACTAGGTCAAGGGGTGGGAGGTTTAGAATTATTTCCATAGAGGCTGTCGGTGTACTTCTCAGTGCTCCTGTAAGACAAAGGCATGCCAGCCTCTGTACTCCTGAGAGGGTATTGAGGGCTGTTTTCTGATTTACTTCTGGCCACCAAACAATCGCTTCATAAGTTATCATGGGTCTTGTTATTGCCAAATATAGCCAGTGGACCATTTTTGGTTTTAATCCCCATGTTTTTCCAAATGGGTGGCATATTAGTTTAAACTTTCGTAAGAAAACTTTTGGAAATTTGTATTGTTTAAATTGTATGAAACTGAAATTATTATAAGTATTGATTTATTTTAAATTATATTGGTACTTGGTATGTCCTTAGATTTGAATAAATCACTTTATTTAAAAAGTTTATTTTTCTTTTTGGGTTAAATACAGGGGAATGCCTCCAAAGTCCAAAATCATGAGAAAACTGCAATTCAGCTTAGCGAGACGTTTGTCTTCTCAGACAAAGAAAATTGCCTTCAATTCATTTCCAAATTATTTAGACTACTTTGTTGATAACTAAACTGAGACTTATAAAATATTTTTCTAGCATAAATTTACATAGTTCGGGATATTTTTTCTTAATTTGTATTAATTTTTAAGATTAACCAGTCAAAACCTTCCTACATACCGAAAATTGTTATACAATAATTTTCTAATCGTTATATTTTTAAACTGGTGTCACAAATAATTTGCATTTTGGTCTTAATTAAGGTTGGTAGACCTTTTCCTCTAAATTGATTTTTAAGTTTTTAATGATTGGCAACCTTTTTCTTATCAAAGAATATTTTTTTTGTCTTCTTAAATTTAATTTGACTTCATAAATACCCTTAAAACACATACAATTATAAGTACTATCAAACAACTATTAAGTACGTTATATATTAATTACTTATAAATATAAGTATAATATAAAATAAAAAAATAAAAATATATATAAAATAATAATAATAATAATAATATAAAATAAAAAATTCACAGAGTGAAAGATAACTAATTACGTTCTTGTTTTTTGTCTTACTTAATTTATCATTTAAAATCGCAGAACATTTTACACTACGACTAGAACGGCGACGATCAAAAAAAAAATATTTATTTTTTTTATAAATGTAACTGTTTCAGTTTTCCCCTTTTTGTGAGCCCTGCTCATATTTATACGAGGAGAAAAGTCCGATGCAATCGAGCATGAAATTTTTAATGGGTTGTTGCTGATGTGGCTCAGGAATACATTTCCTTATCTAAAAGATATTCTCTATTTTCTATCTTTCCCCAGATGCACGCACGCCTCCGTGATGGGAAAACGAAATCGTTTCTGAACGTTTAACACGTTTCGCGATAGTAGAAATCAACAATTTATTCTATCGCTGCTTACTTTAGTTCCTTTTAGAATTAGATAGTGGCATGACTTAACCATTGTTGGGTATTTTACACACAAAAAAAATAAATTCACGTATCAATACGGTTTCTTATTGGGAGTTAAAAATCATCAATATAATCATTTTTACTTTCCTGGACCCGTAGTCAGTAACTGTGGAAGTGTAGGAGTACTCTTTCACATTTTGGCCTAGCTAAAGTTGAAAATTGCGCAGTTTTTAGGAATTTTTATTTTCCAACTCACGAGCTAGATTGAATTTCTGTTGGATACACACGTTTAATACATGTTTAAGTAATATATTATTACATACGTACAATTAAAAATATTTTTACTTACAGGGTGATTCACAAATAAATGACGGTAGTTTTTTGCAAAATCTTATTAATTGTACTGTGACGTCAGAGAAGCATAGTTTTAAAACGTACACAATTATTATACAAGGTGTTTTATAGTAGGAACCACAACAAAATTATTTTTTTTTGGACTAATTCAAAACCTTGTACTTATGAATTGATTTTTGGGAAAGGTAATACCACTAAAATATGTGTACCTCTAAGCTTCAAAATATACAAGTGTGCTTATTCGGTGGAAGATATTCTACAGGGTGTTTCAAAAAGATTGGTCATAAATTATACCACATATTTATGGGTCAAAAATAGTTCGATTAAACCGTACTTACCTATATACAAAAGTGCACCAAAAAATTTTTTTTGACGTTGCTTTTAAACCGTTTGACATTTTTTCATGAAATTTTATATGACGTGTTAGAATACCATGACTAATAAAACCGACAGAGGGGTTTAGCTCTGTGTTGACCTTTCAAATTTCCGGTTTTCTGTTCGATAAATCAGATTAAAAACTCCGTTGTTCTCTTAAAGTCTTGTACAATGTTGAAACCATAGATATATAACCATGACAAATAGGATTATTTACAAAATTTCTGAAGCCAACACGGGTTCACATTCTAAGTGTTCTTGGTAGAAATGAAATATTCTGATTGAACATTGCTGCCAAGTTTACAGTAGTAATGCAAATACATTAGTTCGTTATTGAAAGAAATAATTGATATTTGTAAGAGTTGTAAAACTCAATTCATTCATGATTTAACTTCGAGATTTGTTTATCAGAGATTAGATATCATTGATGCTATAGTAGTCCAATTAAATAACGAAAAAAAGCCCCTTCGAACTTACATTAATTTGTAATTGGATGAAACAAAGTGGACCTTGTGTATTTTGATGTGATCTTTCCGAAAAAAGAAAAAAATGATGTAGCTGTTTTTCAATTTTTTTTAAATTAGGAAAAACCGGGTTTTCCGGAATTTTCCATGGTAAAAGTGCTAATTATCTGGGCAAGTATCATTCTGATAGTAAAAATAAATGCACCAATCGAAAGAGGAGGCAAAAATAGTTCGGAATTTCATTGCACAGGTAGTTTTAATGGCGAATTTCTCGCCGCCAGAAGTGCTTTTACCAAAAAGTTGTTTTTTCGTTTCTTTGATCAGAATCATGAACATGAAATTTGCGATGAATTTGTGGCGAAATTATAAATGTTAGACATATGTGCCCATGAGAGAAGTTGCGTATTTTTTTGTGGGCTCTCGAATAAAATAAGTCCCGCGGCGAAATCTGCCATATTTTTTCAGGAATTCGCAGGAAACCGGAAGGCGTAAATTTTTCTTAATTTTTTCCCATATGATTTTCTCCGGGTTTTCCGAAAACATCTAACAAAAAATATATTTGAAGAAACTAACCGCGCCATCGGAAAGAGCACAAAAAAATATACAAAAAGGTATACTTTAAAAATGTAAGGAAATTAATCCTAAGCTTGAGTGTA
Source organism: Psylliodes chrysocephalus (assembly GCA_927349885.1). NCBI lineage: Eukaryota > Metazoa > Arthropoda > Insecta > Coleoptera > Chrysomelidae > Psylliodes > Psylliodes chrysocephalus. The sequence continues at coordinate 33,412,776 of OV651821.1, forward strand.
AGTTCCAACTTGGTGATAAGCTTGTTTTTTATTCTCTAACATCTGGTTTTCTTCTCGGTTGATGCTCCATCCTCCTTTTTTTTGGCATTGTTAATCGCGGCCCTTTTATGCCTATCACAGGTTTTATAAATAAACTCTTTTCCGTAACGTCGAGCTACGTTATGTTTGCGACACCTTTCATGCAATATAAAACCTGGTTCTAAAGAACTGAAAAAATCATCCCCTCTGTCTTTGCTGACCATCTGCAGACCTTTCAATCCTGTCGGTCTAATTGGGGTAAGTTCACCCTCTGCAAGTTTCTGATGACATAATAAACACAGTCCAGCCATTGCAACCTGGAAAAAAATATAGCACTGTGATAGAATTTTCTTAATTTAAGAACGTACTTACTTAATAAATTGCTGCAGAAGTCCGAAAAACCACGTGTACACAGAGCTTGCTGAACACGGTTATTAAAAATCTATGCCGATGAACACTATCAAGCGATTCAATTTGTAATAATATCACCGTTTGAATTTTAAACTTGTCGGATAGCTAACGCCGAGACTATGCCTATCCTTGATACGACGTCCGGCTAATTTTGCGGTAATTCTATTTTTTGCACAAAACTCAAGAAACGTCTTATAACAAGTCAGTAAAATACAATTTAATAAATTTTAAGCCTAATAAATTTAGGTATGCAAGAAATTTAAAACTGGAAATCACAAAAAAATCAAATTACAGAAATGCACGAGTTTTGGATCCCGCGGAGCGCGTGTAATGGGACTTTTGTCGGGAGAATTCTACAACTTAGAGGAAACATACACACTTTAAACTTTGTATACACATTCAGAAGATATGAGATTTGGGTTTGCTCAATTTTCAGACCAAAAAACTAAACATCGTCAATTTTAGGCAACTTTTCTCAAAAACCGTGTTTTTTGGTCGTCACTCAATGAACAGTGGTCAAAAAAATAGATAAAATATTTTTGCAGAATTTTCCGTAATGTAATCGTATTCTAGACATAATAGAGTATTAAAAAAAAAAGTTTTGAGTCATTGGGTGCATTTTTGGCATTTTTGTGCCACTTCAAACTTTCGAAAAAAAATTTAGTTTTTTCTTTAGTGAAAAATGTTTGTTAAATTGTTTGATATCTTGGCCAATTATAATCCGATTTCGGTAAAATTCACACACGTATAAGATTTCATATTTAAGAGTAAGCTCTGTAAGTGGCATTAAATAATTTTAAATAGTTTGGCCGTTATAGGCAAACAATGAAATTAGGCTTGCGGTACACTTTGCCCTTCCGCCATATGCCCAATTTTGGGATTTCTCTTGCCCCTTTCTGGGAATCAATAGTCACATCCCTTAAGTTCAAAACGAATTTTTGTTTCTTCAAATATCTTAATTTTTACCAAAGTTATGAAGAATTTAGTGTTTGAACATTTAACAAATTCAATTCGACCTTCGCTGCCTCAAAATACTAAACAAATTTCAATCGTCCATACCGCGAGAACGGTGCATCCGATCAAAATTTCTCAGGAGACATAAAAATTAGCATTTTTTCTAAGCTTTCAAATGTCGTAAACTGCGTTTTAAAAATAATGATTTATTTGCGACATGCGCATGCGCAAAATTGAAAAATTGACAAAATCCAAAATTTCGGCACTTTCGAAAAACTGCTACATTTTGTTTCATCTAATTACAATTTATTGTAAGCTCAAAACCGGTAATTTAATTCGATTATAGGTGTACAAAAACAAATTTAAATACCAATGTTTTTAGAGTAAATTATTTGTAGATTTACAGGTAGTTAACGATTTACTTTAAAAAATGTTATTTTTAACAATAATTCATTCAACGTTTTTAACTAAAATTTATATTCTAATTTTATATTAAAGTTGGTCTATTGCGATAATTTGTAAACACCGCCAAAACACAAATTCAGAAAATTTAATTTTTCCGAATTAAAGGAAGGTTCCAAATGCGAAAGACACCTATCAAATTAATTTTTAATCCCGACATCTATTAGTAGAAAAATTAAATAGACGTAACAAGTTAGTCAAATATTTAAAAAAATTGTAGAATAAAATCTTCTTTGTTTAACTGTAACTGTATTTATAAATTATTACATTTTTATAGTAGGTATCTATTTAATAATTATTAAAAGGACATGAGGAAAGATAGGTTTTATTTTTTAGAAATTTTACAATAATTTTTTAATGATTTAATACAATACCTCAAATTTGGATTTGGATGAGGTGGTAAACCTTCGTTTTTGGCTATTAAAATATAGTGTCGGTCTTAAAAAATATTAATATTATACCTTAATTGTTTTTTATGTTATATAATATTAACTGTGTATAATTTATTTAATTTTAATTCATAAATAACTGTGTAATATATTCAATTTTAATTTACTTCTTTAATATTATTGATTAAATTTGTTTGTAAACAGTAGGATTAAAATACAGACGAAAAACATTAATATATACCCAGCTTTTTCCATTTTTATAATTAGGTCGATGTTGTCAGTATATCATGACATACCTACCTATATTTCTTTTTGAAATTGTAAATGGAATTTTCCTTTGAAGAAACCAACGGCATTGTAGCAAAGGAAGTTAAACCTTTTGATGTTGTATTGTAACCTTTCCATCACCCTGCGCAAAGATAAATAACTGCGAATATCAGTCTGTAAGGAACTAAGTTCTATAATTACTGATACATACTCCGAAAAAATTCACCTTTAAAGTCACTTTTATACAATATAGTATATGTGGTACACAGAAATATGAAGTACTCTACAAACAATTTTTCTAAAGCAGGCCTTGAAAAAATTCATAGCCGTGCGTAGTTATCATAGACATAATAATAATAATACTCTCCCTAATTCACCCCCTTACACGACTTAAAGATGACTTACAGGTGAGAAAAACCCGGAAAACCTCACCCATCATCATGAATCGTATCTATGTCTTTGTTCGTTATGGCCTACTTTAGAAACATTTTTTTGTAAATAACTAGTTTTAAAAGTTGCTATTACCCAATGAGCACACGTACGTAAAAAAAAAACGTCGGAAACTGGTTAATAACCAAACGTAAAAAACATATAAAAACAGTTCAAAAATCGCAAAAAATAACGTTATTAGCAACCAAACGTTATAAAAAACGTATTATTTTATCTAATTTTCAACATTCTGTTGAAAATTACTAGAAAAATACGTTTGAAATTAGTATTTTATATACGTATAACTTATCAACTAAAATCTCAACGTGAATTTTCAACCAATAACGTTTTTTCATACCATGCAACGATAAATTTACGTTTAAAAAACGAGTGTGTGTGCTCATTGGGTATCGGATTTAATGAAAATCAAACTAAAGAACTCCAACGTCTACTACTCTTCTGATCAGGCTTGTAAAATGTCAAAATTCGAAAATGTGTTTCATAGAAGAAATATTTTTAAAATAGGTAGGACGTTTTGTCGGATAATTAGAGCTTAAATAAATATAAAACAAATTTATTTCAGTTCTTATGCAGTGTGATCGAAACAAGAGTTTCTATATTGGTATCTTATTTTATAAAAAAAAGAAGGTAGGTTAAATGGAGAATGTTTCACAGAATTTGATACTAGTCTGTGTTCCATTTCAAAATTATTAAAAGTTATGTATTTTTGAATAATTAAAAAAATAATAAAAATGGACGAATTTGTTTTTTATTGGTGGCTAAAAAAAAATTTTTTTTTTCATTTATTCCTTTCAATATAAAAAATTTTACGGGAAGAAACCTTGTTTTTCGTATACAAGAGAATAACGATAAGGGCAGCAATAAGTTAAAAGAGGTGTTAAACTAAAAACTAACTAAATACAAACCGGATAATATTTTGTGCCCTAAGTAAGTTTTATTTTTCCTAGTCAATAAGATGATTAACGAATTTTTAACGCTATGCCATAACTTGATTTGGCAATGACGCGTTAAAATTATAAATATATACATTCAATTTCATGTAAAAAAAAAATTAAATTGTCACAGGACAATTTCCATACAGGTCTAGTATAGATATAAATCATTTGCCTATTGTAACCTTACAGATTGCAAATAAAAAGGATAGTTAAAAAAAATATCTTAAAGGAAAATTAGAGCTTTAGGTTTAGTCAATACCGAATTATAACCATAACAATACCCTCCGATACTTGTAATAATTTGACAGCTACGTGGATAACACCGTGAATGTTTGCAATTCGATTTTTGTAAACAATATTAGTCTAGTAGTTTTTCGTCTTTGTTAAACTAAAAAATATACTGACAATTAGCTCGACAGAATTGTCACTTATTTAAAATTTAAAAAAATAATTGTAGCCGGGTAACAAAAATACGAACTGTGATTGGTGGATTTCATATTAGTCTTCGAGCATATATATTTCATAGAGTCCGCATTCAATAGGGTTTGTTTACGTTCTGAGGGGAAATGTCTAGACACTATTACCAGTGTCGCATCATTTTTACGGGGTTTGCAATTAATATAAATAATAAATTTGATACATACCTTCAAAATTCTTTAAATTATGCACATATTTTATAAACTTGCATTATTTAAGTAGGTGCCTATATAGTAATAATAATAAATAATAATAATAATAATAATAATAATAATAATAATAATAATAATAATAATAATAATAATAATAATAATAATAATAATAATAATAATAATAATAATAATAATTATTATTATTATTAACGATTTGACATGCCTAGCAAAACGAAACAGACCAATGGGAATGCTGGACACTATTTTTCCCCCCTGTACCAAAACAAAGTCCATTTGGACGATTGCTCTAGTAAATATATGCTCGAAGATATTAGTGCTTACTAGGTAGAATGGATATGAAATATATTCGTTGAGTTGTACGCAATGGCATACTTTTATGTTTTATAGTATATGAGTAAAATAGCTAATATCCGTGTGGGTGTAGAAAAAATATTAAAAATGACAGATTAGATTTCGTTAGGACTGTGGGCAATTAAGCCTCCCCCACCTCGACCTTTTCAGATATATTGTGGATATCCTTTAATCGTTGTTTAGTTTGGTCTTTTGTAGTAGACTCCATAGACTAGGAAGTAGTTCTCTGGCGTAGAGCTAGTTGCCCTTGGTTTTTCTTCTCCAAGTGTAAGGAATATGTCTTGATAATAGTAGCACAATAAGTGTACTGCAGTTTTCTCCTCTTCCTGACAGAATCGGCACAAGGTCTCTTCTGCCAGACCGATGTTATGCATATATTTGATAAGTCTACAATGCCCTGTTAGTAGGCCTACTAGTACTCTAGTATTTTAATATTATGTCCTAGTAGATGCTGGATGAGTTTTGGTGATGGTCCTTTTAAGAGCTCTTTGGACTATCTCTGTCCTGGTGAATTTTTCCACAATTCCTTAATTTTTTTTAACATCCACTGTTTTGTGCATGTTCTCATAGCGGTCTTTGTGACAACACAAAAGGGTTCTGGGCTAACCTTTGAGGCTCCTTCTCGGGCTAGTGAATCAGCTTCTTCATTGCTCTTATGTCCAGGCTAATGTTAGTCTGTTTTGACTACCCAGCTCTGTTAGGGCTTCCAAACAGTCCCACACAAGCTTTGAGTATACCTGCATTGAACTGAGTGCTTTTAGCAACCCTTGATTGTCTGAATATATGACAATGGTTTTTCAATTTACCTTATGTCTTAATACCTCTTTTGCTGCTATTTCCACCTGAAATACCGTCGCATGTTTACTTAAGCTCAGTGGCTTGGCACTGTATATACCTACTTCTAAGCATTTATAGGTTTTGGAGGACAGTTCTTTACCAGGTGATTTCAACGTGAATAGGAGGTCTTTCCGTACACGTTTCCTTAACTGTTAAACTTGCTTTAAATTGCTTTTGAAAGCTATATTTTGGGAACACTTCATTTGAAGGCATTCCCATTATTTGGTCGTTATCCAACTCTTTGCATAGCTCGCTGTAGTCACATCCATGCAAGCTGCTTATAGGTGATGGACCTCTGAAGAGACTGTATGTGACGGACCTGGCTTTGCCTTGAATGAATTTGTGTAGTGGTGTTAGGTTTACCATGAATTCTGGTGCTGCTGTTGGAGTCGTTCTTATGGCTCCCGTTACACTCAAGCGTGCTTACTGATACTTTTTTAAAAAATTCGTATGTCTTAAAAGTGGCTATGGAAACTAACAATGTACTGGCTTCTAGCATTTTATACCATTGTTTTATGAACAAACCTTTTTAAAATATATTTTTATCTAGTAGTAATAATTTTCAATCTGATCAATAATTGTGAACAAAATCAATGATGTGACAATTTAATATTTAAAAATTCTAATGCAAGTACGTTTATTTAAAATTTAATTTCTATTAAATTTCAAAATTATAATTTACCTATTATCCAGTGTTATAATGACATTTAAAATGTCCAATTTTTAATTATTCAGTCTTTTAATATTCTCAAATTCATGTTGGTACTGCTGAATGCGCAAATATTTATTTTGTTAAAGTTTATAAATATTTTTCCACGTTGGTGAGTTGGACAATGAAACTAAATTAAAATAAATAACCCTGGCTATGGTTAAAATGGTTTATAATACTCTTGACACATTAGTCTATAAAGAGACTGAAGAGTATTATGCGTTTATTTCCGTCCGTCCGTCCGATGTCACGTTTTTTTCCCGCAAGTCAAAAACGAAAAACAATATCAATTTGAAAATGTCAGAAAAATAAAGCTCTATAAGGGGACGAGGCTGAATAAAAATGGGGGGGGGTTAAGGAGGGATGAAATATTAAAAAAAAGAAGCCCTTTGTTATTAAAAAGGGAGTTTAAGAGGGGTTGAAATTTAAAAAAATCCTAACTCAAAAACGATCAATAATACCAACTTGAAATTTTTGGCAAAAATCATATCCTATAAAGGGACAAAGTATATTGATTTAAAAAAATATGAATAAAATGGGGGACAAGTGGGTTGAAATAAAAAAATTTGAAATCAAAAGCGATATTAACCTGAAATGATAATAAAAATCAAACTCTAAGAGAATGAATAAATATTGAAAAAAAATCCTCACTCAAAAACAAAAAACGATATTAAATTGAAATCTTTAGGAAAAATCAAGTTTTATAAGGGGATGATTGAGAAAAAAATCTGATTCAAAATGGAGGTTAAAGGGTTCTATTAAACTGTGAAGAGTATGATATAGAATGCCAAGCATTATATATTTTCATTATAGTTCCATTCATAATTATAGTTAACATCAAACCACGTTAAATGCCAGTTATAACGTTTCAAGCCTTCTTATATTAATTTTTTTTTTGTGAATGTCTGTTTTATCCTCCTAAAACTATTATATTATAAATTCATAACACTATTTCAGGAAGGATATAATGAGGCTTTGTAAAGCCGAAAACTAATAAATTTTAATTTTTCTCACTAATCTTCTCTATCCATTCTTTACTCCAAAAAGAGATGGTTTAACTTACCGTTTTCAGTTTAATATTGAGTACGAAGGTTATAATGAATAATACGCAGCAAGCTTACCTGAAACAAATAAAAAAACTTTCAGTTATTATTTTTGAATATACAAGGTGTAATTATGAAATACATAGACACATGACAGGCAAACTTATTAACCTAAAGTAAATAGATTTCCAAAATGCCAACAAAACACATGCAATCGATATATTTTTTAATTTGCTAAAATGGTTAGGTACGAGGGGATAAAGGTAGGTATCTAGTTAGCCAGGAAAGGTTCTAGTAAATAAAATTAAATATGGTTACTATGGTTACAACTATGATGTTTTATAAATAAGTTGTCGGAGTTTGGCGATAGAACAGTGTGTTTTTAAGAAAAGTAAGATATTGAAAAATTTGAGTTTTGATCGGATATTAAGTATTTATTTTTGAAAGAATTATCGAGTTATACTTTTTTGCTAATATGACAGAAACTTGAGATAACGAGTATATTCAAAAAATAGTCGAGTCGTTGAATAGTAAAGACGTAAAAATGTGTGTCCTGCTTCTCCTTCAAGTTTCATGTAAAAAAGTTAAAGTGAAATAGTGACTGCTAAACATCACAAATTATTATTGTTCAACACTGATAAAGACATTTAGAAACATCGGACACTTTTATGCAATTTATCTACATATAAAATACCTAAATAAAACCAGTTGTTTTTTGCTATCAAACGGTATTGAAGATAGTAAGCAGCCGGTTGTAGATATAGTCAGGGAGATTAGTAGACAAAATAAAAACCGAAAATAAGAAATAATTTATTAACAATGCAAATAAAGATAATGGAAAAATTAAAAGAAGATATCATTGAAGAGTTAAAGAATGCCATTTCTGCTAGTGAATGCAGGATTCTACAAAAAATTGACTTGGTTAATGAAAAAATAAAAGAATTAGAAGAAGAAAATAAAACACTCAAAGAAACAGTAGAACATGTACACCAAACCGTGAAGAAAAAATTTTATTTATTTTTGGGTTAGTTTCTCAACCAATAGAAGTTACACCGAAGAACGTATGTTATAAACTAAATAGTCTTCTCAACGTAGACGTCAAAGAAAGCGACATAAGTGACCTTTATCTTATTGGCAGGGGCCCATTAAAAATAGAATTAACTACTAAATTTACAAAAGTAAATATACTGAGAAATTGCAAGAAATTGAAAGGTACGAATATTACTATTACTTCGGACTTAATCAAAGCTCAGCAAGAGAGAAATAAAATCTTAGCAAAACGCCTGAAAGAAATTAGAAAACAAACGAAGGACAGGTGTTATATAAAGGGAGAGAAACTGTACATTAATATTAAAGCTTACACTGTTGAAGACATTTCCCTTGAAGAAAAATTAGAAGAGGAAAAGCGCCTTTCACAGAAGCAAAAAGTTATCAACACCCCATCACCACCTATACCTGAAGAAGTTTTCGAAAGTGACTGCACAAAAGAAGCGGCACATGAAAGGAAATAAATTTCTACAAGATCCAAAAAATTCACCAAAAAATCTGTAGATATATAACATATTTCGCTTATACTGTTGAATTGTTGTTTTGTTCATTCTACTTTTTTATATACACTTTAAAAATGAATTAATTTGTTAGAGACATTAACTATACCCCGGTAATTACTATGGAATGTAATATTATTGATTTGAATTCACGATTAAATGAATATAATAAAAATTATTTTAAATTACTACATACATACATACATACATACATACAAAGTCTAAAAAAAATATCAATGAGTTTCAAATACACTTAAGGCAAATTACATCAAATATTGACGTAATTGTATTAACTGAAAGTTTTATAATCCAAGATATATACTGTCATAAAATTGATAATTATAATGTGGTCTATAATGAAGGGGACTTCAATAAAAACGATGGAGTGGTAGCATATATTAGAAAAGAATTAGAATACACTGCAAAAATAGTAAGTATAGCATATTGTAAAGTCATTGAAATAAAAATAAAAACAACAAAGAACAAATAATATATATTAATAACATGTGTTTATAGGTCTCCTGCTGGGGATAAGGACGACTTTTTATTATCACTGCGATCTTATCTAGAACAAACAAAAAGTCAACTAGTTGAAAATCACTTCTTTGTAGGTGACATTAACTTAGATATTTTGAAAGAAGAAAAACATATTTCGATAAGCGAGTATTTAGATATAATGGCCGAATACAATTTTGTTTCACTAATAAATGCAGTCACTCCACTAGTTGCATTGATCATATTTTCGCTAAAACTAAACATGAAATGCAATCAACTTGCTTATCTGTAACTTACAATTCAACAATAAATAATCATAAAACTACAATCGGGGGCTGAGATATGGAAAATAAAATTAATAAAAACATCAAAAATTATGAAAAATTTGAATACTTTATAAATTACGAAAAATTAAAAACTGACCTTCAAAATTTTAAATGTAACTTATATTATTCGTCTGTAGATTTCTTATTTCTGTCTACGTACTTAAAAAATCCTCGATCAGACTGGATCACTACAGCTATAATTAACTCCACTAAAACAAAAATGGAACTATATAAAAAACATAAAGAGGATCCAACAAATGAAATAAAAAAAAAACGATTATGCAAAATTTAGAAATAAGTTAAATAAAGTTATAGTTTTCAGCAAGAAATTGAAAAAATCGAGGGAATACAAAACAAAATGTGGAAAGTTGTATAAAAATAAACAAAAAAAGACGGCGAACAAAACATTACAAAAATATTAACAGACGATGGGAAAATTTTAACGGACTCATTTGAAATCGCTAACCATTTTAATAACTATTTCGCATCTGTAGGAGAAACATACGCATTAAAAATTAAAAAACCCTTGACGCTTAAACCAAACCTTAAAATCTATTGAAAAATCTTTTTATTTATCGCTTGTTAACGAAACTGAAATTTTAGATGTAATTAAAAATTTAAAAAATGGAAAATCTCCAGGAGAAGATAAGATAAGATTATAAAAAAGGTACCACAACCGATATGATTAACTACAGGCCCATATCCTTAATTAATACAATTTCTAAAATATTTGAAAAAACCATAAAAAATAAATTAATGCTTTTCATGGAGAAAAACTCTGTTATCTCCGCTTTACAATTTGGCTTAAAAAGTAGAGTATCTACAAATGACGCCACTGGTCAGATAATTGGAAAATTGTACAGCCGTATCGACAATAAAAAACCCTCCTTATGCGTTTTTCTTGACCTTGCCAAGGCTTTTGATACTGACCACCCACAACTGTTCGAATCCTTGGAGAGGGTGGGCATACGTGGGATTGCACTTAATATCTTTAAGAACTATCTACAAGACCGCAAACAATCCGTAAAAGTTATGTATACTGTTAGCTATGAAAATAGTATTAATTATGGAGTACCACAAGGAACAATTTTGGGACCTCTACTTTTTTCAATTTATATAAATGGTCTACTTACCCAAAATTTTGTTGGAAAAATCTATAATTCTGCTGATTATACAGTAATTTTATATTCATCAGACACGTGCAAAAATCTAAAACGTGAGGTTGAAGATGACTTAAAGTGTAATAAACTGAAAAAGAGGTAAATACATATAACTCACACATGGCTACCACCTTCAACTTTAATGTAATAAACTGGTTTGATCATCATCTTTTGACTATCAATTATAAAAAACATTCTTTGTTCGATTTGTAAGTTACGAAAATAATCTACCAACCTACACCTTCAAAAAAAATAGGTAAAAACAATACAATAAACAACCGGAGTTGCTGTGTTGTAAATTGTAAAAATACTAGCAAAAAAACAGTGTAAATTATAAAAATTTTCAGTAGCAAAGTGGAAATTAAATCAAAGAAATAAAAGGATAGCTGTACAATGAGAAGAAAAATTACCTTCATTTTTGTAATAATAACAGCAATACTAGAAATAGCAGTAGACATCAGATGCTTGAAAGGTTTTAAATAAACAATAAATTATCATTTTACGATGTTCTTCAACATCCCTTTAATCTTAAATGTTCGTCAAAAATTAGATTTCTGTCTTTGATTATTGTATATGGCTGGAATGTAATTTTATGACTTACTGATAGGAAACCAGTTTTAATCATTCATTCTATGTTTTCTTTCGAACAAAAATGAAAATATAAATAATAATTTTCTTCTGTTCATACATTTTAACTTCACGCTATTATTTAATGTTATTTTCCCGTAAATACTGTTGGCTGCCTATATTTTATTATTGATTTTTATTGATTATACTTAGTTTTTTTAGTTTAAGCGATAAAAATATACAGGGTTGGCCAAACCTCTGTCGTAGTTCTATAACTCCTACTATGCAAATCTTAACGATTTATTTGATGTATACCTGTCAATGGTGGCCAATACCAAATATCCCAAAATTATTTTCTTGTGTACAGGGTGGCCCAATAGTAAATTAGGCAAATTACTTAATTTTTTAAATGGAATGTCCCAACTTTTTTTTACAATTTTAGGTACTCTATGGTCACTAGTACATACCCACAAAATATTGTTCCTAACATCCCACCCCTTTCGCAGAAAAAAAAATACCAAAAAATATTACATTTTCAGACGCCTATTAAAATATGCAGTGCTCTCTCGAATTTGATGTTAGAATTTAAAAAACTACAAATGTATAAAGCCAATAGACCAAAGATTTTTTTGGTCCAAGTTTGAATTTTTTATTTTGTACAGGGTGGTCACAAATTAATTTCAATTTCCAAAAATTTCAAGGGAAATTTTTTTAAATTTTTCAAATGTATTACCCTGTATTTCTATTCATCAACTGAAAGAGAATTTCATACCCTTCCACTTCCCTATGTACTTTCCTATACCTATCTGTCGCCGTTATAAAATAAATTCAAAAGGAAGAAAATTACGATAATAAAATTTATTTGAAATTTATCCTAAAACATAAATTTACATTTTATAAAAGATGCTCAAAATGTCTGCCATTTTCTCTAATGCATACATTTATTCGTTGGGCGAATGATCGAGAAACGTTTCTAAGCATATCAGGTGTAATGGAATGGAAAGCTTGCACTATCCTTTCTTTCATATTTTCAGGTGTTGTAGGTGGCGTAAGATAGACTAGATTTTTAATATAACCCCACAAAAAATAATCGGGTTTTGTTAAGTCAGGTGATCGAGCTGGCCATTTTTTTGGACCATTTCTACCAATCCATCTATTTGGAAACTTTTCATCTAATTCATCTGCCACTTCGCGTAAAAAATGCGCTGCTGCCCCATCATGTTGGTACCACATTGTTAGTCTTACAGCAAGGGAAATGTTTTCAAGTAAAGTAGGAAGATGATTTGCTAAAAAATCTAAATACATCAGACCATTTAAGTTGCCTTCAAAAAAATACGGCCCAATAACATGATCTCCAATTATACCTCCCCAAACATTTACACTCCATCTTTCTTGGCTATGTGTTCTGATGATGTTAGGATTTTCCGTGGAATAATAGTGGAAATTATGTCTATTAACGAATCCGTTCTTGTGGAATGTAGATTCATCAGAAAACAGCACTCTATAAAAAAAAAAATGGATTTTGTTGCAGTTTAGTTTGTGCCCAGTTACAAAACACCATTCTATTATCAAAATCGGTGTCTTTTAGCTCTTGATGCAATTGTATTTTATAAGGATGATATTGATGCTGTTTTAAAATCCTTCTAACGGATGTTCTACTTATACCTACTACTTCGGCAACCTTTTTTTGACTTACATGAGGATCTTCTATCGCTGTCAAAATTACAGATAATTGGTTATCATTATCATTAGCACGTTTGTCAATTATTGGTTTTTTATAAGCAACATTTCCTGTTTCGGTAAATCTTTCATGTAACTTTTCAAAACTTTTTTGATCAGGGATGCGTCTATCGGGATATCGTTGATGATTAATTCTTTTTGCCAATAAATAATTTCTGTCGGATTCCCCCAAAACATAGACCATGTCAATTAATTCGTTTTTCGTAAAATTCATTATTAATAGAAGAATTATCGCGATCAGTAAAAATAACTTGACACTTCATTAATAAATAATCTGACACTTCATTAAGACCCAGCCTACTTGATTGAATGTTCACTTTCAATAAAACCACTGGTAGAAATTGGATTTTTGATACATCAATGTCTTTTTGGAATTTACTTTTAAACGACGACAGATAGGTATAGGAAAGTACATGGGGAAGTCGAAGGGTATAAAATTCTCGTTTCATCGATGAATAGTAATACAGGGTGTTCTATTTGAAAAATTTGAAAAAAAATGTCCTAGAAATTTTTGGAAATTGAAATTAATTTGTGACCACCCTGTACAAAATAAAAAATTAAAACTTGGTCTTAAAAAATCTTTGGTCTATTGGCTTTATACATTTGTAGTTTTTTAAATCCTAACGTCAAATTCGAGATAGCACTGCATATTTTAATAGGCGTCTTTTTCTGCGAAAGGGGTAGGATGTTAGAAACAATATTTTGTGGGTATGCACTAGTGACCATAGAGTACCTAAAATTGGAAAAAAAGTTGGGTCATTCCATTTAAAAAAAAATAAGTGATTTGCCTAATTTACAATTGGGCCACCCTGTACACAAGAAAATAATTTTGGGATATTTGGTTTTGACCACCATTGACAGGTATACTTCGAATAAATCGTTAAGATTTGCATAATAGGAGTTATAGAACTACGACAGAGGTTTGGCCAACCCTGTATGATAATAAAAAATTAGAGTTCCACTTGTTTTACAAATCCATATTCTTTTATTAAAAACAACATATTACTTTTTAATTACAAATTCTATTAAAAATTGCATTGTCAGTATAGGCAAAAATAGTCCATTAGTACAAAATAGAATTAGCACTGCTGTCACGCAAGGAGCGAATACACCATATTTAAAAAAACTTGTTAAATTACTCAGATAATAGATTTAAAGAAGCCTATGGGACGCCCAGTATAAGTAAACCTGGTAGTTTAAATATGTCGGTATATTTCATTTACAGCCTACATAAGTATTTGTTGAAAATTTAAATATAATACTGAATTGGCTCGAATTTTGTCAATCCTTATGTGTGTGGATTTCAATTTTATGACCACGTTCTGGATCCATTAACAGATTGTGATATTACTCTTTAATAACCAGGGAAAATTAATATTGAACTTTGTGTTTGAACATCGTAAAATTTCATTTCGGTTCTCCGATCTATGAATATTTCCGCTTAAAGAACCAATAAATAAGAAAAAAATATATTTATACGACTACAGTTCAGTAGTAAAAAAGGAACACGAACAAAAAATATAATATGTAGGCGAGAAGAGGATGATGCGTAGTGGGATAACGAGACGAAAGAAAGATAAAGTGTAGTCTAGTTGATATAATAATATGAAAAAATAAGTGACAATAGAATAATATTGAGTGATAAATTGAAAACCATTTAACAACTAAAATAATCACGCAAGTCTGCGTAAGATTGATAATTCGTGACTCTGGAACGCGTTTTCTTGTCGGCGTCATGCAAAATTGATATGCGTTACACTTATAGCCTTGATAGTACTTAAATTAATCATACAAAAACAGTGACCGAATATTATATTGTTATTACACAATGACACAAAAGTAACAAACAAATATGTTAAAAATTATAAGCCTTTTAAATTATTTAAAAAATAATAAAGACGATAGAGAAGGGGAAATAAATCATAGAAACAGGATTTTTCTGGCTTTGCTTTGGGAAATTTATTAATTTAATATTAAGGTTCATTAAAGGGTCAGATTCTATAGAAATGATAGCAAGACTTCTAGTGCCTAAGTAACTAATATTTTAATCTTTAGTTTAGCTGTAGCTACAAAATTGGTATTTTTTTTTAAAGTGGTGTCTTAGGCATCAACTACTAAAGTTATTAGATTCGGGTTTTGTGTAGGCTTTGTTACTGTTTCCAAGTGCCACTTTAGTAACAGCACTAGTAATTATAATCCAACAGTAAATGGGCAAGTGGGGAAGCCTACACATGCATTAGACTTAATATTTAATTCATTAAATTAAATAAAAATACTGTCACCAGCGGGAATCGAACCTGAGGCCCTTCGATTTCAAAGTCATGACTAACCACTGAGCCAACCCACCCCCTAAAAATTGGTATTGTTATCAAAATACGTAACGCAAATGGTAACACAAGTTCTTTCCTTTTACGTCTTTTCAATTAAAAATTTTATCAGTTAAAGCTTCTTACAGCTGGTTGCAAGAACGGTTGTTAAATCTCTCGATAGTTAATGATCCCATAACTTTATTGACTCCTTAAATTTCTCTTATAATATAATTAGAGATTAAAGCTGACAATGGCGCTTTTCCAAATGAGAATCTGTTAGTTCAATGTCAAGAAGTTTGGATGTTGCTGTAATTTTTTTCAAAAATTAATTAATATATATATATATATATATATATAATTCTATATTATACTCTTCACAGTTTAACTCTCCATTTTCAATAAGATATTTTTCAGAATTAGTAGGCTTCATCACCTTATAAAGCTTGATTTTCCTGAATATTTGAACTTGATATCGTTTTTTTTTTTTTAGTTAGGATTTTTTTAAATATTTCAACCCCCATGACCCCCATTTTATTCAGCTTTTTTTAATCTCCTTATAGAGCTTGATTTTTACTAAAGATTTCAGGTTGATATTACTTTTCATTTTTGATTAATGGTTTTTTTTATTTCAATCCCCCTTAAACTCCATTTTCAATCAGATTTATTTTTAAATCAAAGAGCTTTTTCCCTTCATAGAGCTTAATTTTTACTAAAAATTTTAAGTTGATATCGCTTTTGTTTTTTAAATTATTTATTTTTATTATGTCAACCGCCCCCCCTTAACCCGCCATTTTATCCAGATTTGTTTAATACTAATAACCTTATAGTTTGGTTTTTGCTAAAAATGTCATGCTATTATTGCTTTGCGTTTTTCATTTATGATTTCTTCTTTAATTTCAACCCACCTTAACCCCCCATCAAAAGGCTTCTTCCCCTTATAGAGCTTAATTTTTCCTGATATTTTCAAGTTGATGTTATATTTCGTGCAGACAAAAAACATAACATGGGACGTACGAACATTTTTAAAAGTTGTTTAAAATTTGATGGAACAAAAATTTTTGAAATTGGACGAACATTAAAAAATTTGTTTTCTTGAAAGTGAACCTATAATACTCTTCACAGACTACTGTGTGAAGCGTATAATAAGGAAAATGTAAAATCGTGGCAGAAACTTTACTGCTACGGTTAATAAAATAGATTAATCATCATTAAACGTACACACATGAGACTGTTTTAATTTTCACTATTATACCACAAATTACCCAGATGCGAAACCCGGCAAAAGATCAAAGGATTTTGAAATGAGATTTCTATGACCTTGAAACTTTAAACGGGTATGGCATAGGCGTTGCCAATATTAATTATTTTCAATAATTTTACTAAAATATGACTTACTTGTATACATGTGTTTTGTCAAGGTTGGTTTGAGTAATTATTGGTTTAATGTAAAGTAGCAGCACTTGTAATGTTTTGAAATGTTGTCGATGGGAGTTTCATTTTCAAACATTAATGAAGCAATAAATTCAGTTACTAAAAAAAATAGATATGCAAGGTGTGTTTTAAAATAAATAGCATACGATTTGTATTAATATTTTCAAAATTGTTTTATAGTTAAAAATTATAAAAAACAACAAGTTATAAATTACATTATTATATTACATAAATCAAAATTGAGAGTTATTGTAAAATAAAATAAAAATATTGACTGGATTTGTCTAAAATTAGTGTAAACTATAAAAAATTAAAAAAAACAATTCAAAAATTAAAATTTTACTGTACCTAACACATGATACAACAAATTTCAGAGATATGATACGCAATTTTATACCTTCTTTTTATAGTATCATGTACCTAATAATAACACAATCATCTCTGCGTCAGTCTGTCAAAGTTAATGACGTGGCGGCAAGCGATGTTGCCAGCTCATGACTCGCCGTAAATCTCTAAATAACTATCGAGAGCAGAATGCAACTTTAAAGGATGATTAGGGTTTAATGAGTCTATAAATATTTAATGATCGTTCATGCAACCAATTGTAAAGAGTGGTTTACACAAATTAAATTGGTCTTTCTCACAAAATTTTCCAAATTCATCAATATTTCATAAGAATTTGTCAGAACGAGAGGATAAAGCTCAAATATTTCATTTACAGATGAAATAGTGATGTCAATACCAATACCAAAACCCATTTTGAGCTTAAATTTTAATTCTTGATTTTCTAATGACTGATCCTCATTTTCGTTGGAAAATTATTTATTTTAAACCACTTTGACATCTACAATCTACATTTACAAGGATGTCATTGAAACCTTTATCTGATAGATATTCTTTTAAAAAGGAATTCAGTTTGTCCAAACATTC
Source organism: Psylliodes chrysocephalus (assembly GCA_927349885.1). NCBI lineage: Eukaryota > Metazoa > Arthropoda > Insecta > Coleoptera > Chrysomelidae > Psylliodes > Psylliodes chrysocephalus. The sequence goes on from OV651821.1 coordinate 33,430,757, forward strand.
ACAAGCGTACAAAATATTGAAATTCTTAGTTCGCAGAATTGTATGACCAGAAGGAAACGTACAAGAGCCAAAATCAGAAACTGCGTCAACATTCTATTCAAACACTCGGACCCATCCATTTTAAATTAAAGGAAGACATCTTTCTATCGTGGTGTCAACTATCATACGTCATTCCCCTCCGAAACTCTAGCCAATACAATTTAAATAAGGAAAGTACCAAGCATAATACATCATTGAAAAGGCAATTACATAGAGAATTCAGCAATATGATTATTCATTGCGTTATCTTTTAATTTGGAGCCATCTAGTTGGATAAAAAACTGTTACGTATTATAAAGTGTGAATAAAAATTATTTAAATCGCCTATAGTTGCTGTTTTTTAAAAGTGGGAAAAACTAATTTATATTGCATTGAAGTTATTTTTCTTTTTTTATTTTTCTTTTCTTGGATGACTAACAACCTCCGCTAGCCTTCGGGCATAACTACACTCCGAGAAGAAAAGTGTAATTTTCCTCCAATGTAATATAAACAACAATTGTGTATCTAATTTTTCCACAATCTTCGAATTTTATGAAAAACAGGCAACGAATATATGTTCACAACCACAGACGTATATGTGAGAAATTACGTATTAACACCGGTGATGGGGATTGTGAGGGAAAACTTTTCGACATTTCTTTTACTCTCCACAATATAGGGTGGAAAACAACGACAAGGGTCTTGTCTGGTGGATACACCCTCTCATTAGGGTGCTGACTTGAATGTTTCTTTACGAGTACGCCTACGTATAAATGGAGAAATAAAGGAAGGAATAGAGAATAAAAGTTGTTTTGGGGTTCTTTCTGTAGCGCCAACATATTGGAGAATCCTTCACACATTCCTGTCAGTTTTATTGGTCAACGTATTATTGTTTTTTTATACGAATTGTTTTACTCTAAGTTATTTGGGCCATTAATCTTTTAACATTTACCATTTAAAATTTATCCCAAATTTCAAAAAAATAATGTACTTTCAATTTTATTGTTTTATAAGGCATAAAAGAAGTAATTGTTACAGAACCAAATCGTTAATTTTTAATAATTTTAAATATGCAAACGTTATTAAATTATGCAACGTTAATTTATTTAAATAGTTTATTTATCTAACTAAAATCAAAACTTATAACGACAAAGTAAGTTATTTATTTAAAATGTGGTTCTTCAAACTTATTCTAGAAGATTCTAGAAACCACCACTATTTTTTTATAACCATTTCAGAGGTTTGCTCACTTCATCGAATATTCTGGATACTCGGAAAAGTGGAGGCCTTAAGAAGCCCAAATAAGACAGATAGGAATTTAAGGGATTAAAGCAGGACAGAACTGGTGAAAAATGGCATGGCACTATCAAAATAATTTATTTATAACAATTTTTAGAGCTAGAGGCAATGCACGAGATTTTGTTTTCCATGTGTTCGTCTGTTACTCTTGTTCATTGTACAAGTTTGTACATGTATTTGACCGAGTGTGTTCTATAAAGTCTCGGATCAACCTGTGGTTTGGCTGTTTCTGTTTCCGATTCTTTGTGACACAGTTGGCACAATAGGTCCCGTTCTTGTTTTAAACTGGCTCGTATAAGGAGCATAAGGCGTATAAGTTTTCCACAGCAAATGGAAGGTATTAAAAGGTGGTAACTTCAGTGACTATAGACCCATACTAATAAAGATGGAGTAAATAGATCAATACATTAAAATATCCAAAGGGAATAATATTATAAACGCTAAATTAGACAGACCACAAGAAGCTGCCATCAGAATAAACGAGGAACTAAGCGAGATTCCGCTGTATCATATTCCTAGTATTAAGAGATCATCGGGGAAAGCAATAGACCCAAGAGACCCAGTGTTCTGGGCTAAATCTAACCCTACCTGCTTATAACAGACACAGATAGAAAAAGACGGATTCATCGAAATCTTAACAGATAGATTATTAAAGATCACAAGGCGCAGTTGCAGAGAGTGCAAAGGCGGAAGAAAGAGAAAGGTATCCCGACTGAGGAAACAATACCAAAGTAAACGCAGAAGAAACTTAGAATATCAGGTAGACGAAGATACGTATCCCCGTTCCAAATGGGCATACAAAAATGAAATTAGAACCGACAAAGAAAACTCGTGTAAAAACTTCCTAGACGATCAGCTTTCTCGAAATCCATAGGGAACAGTTTATAAGTTAACAGCAAACAAGATTAAAACGCAAAAGTAATGGGGGTGAAAGGGGTGATGAATCCATCACACTTTGGCACACGAGGATATATTAAGTAGATTGATGCCGGATGATGATCCGAATAATGATACACTTAGAAATACGAAGCCAAGCTTTACCTTTACAATGGCAACGAAAACACTGAGGTGGACATCAATAAAGCTCCAGTAATGATGGGGTGCAGGGTAAGATCATTGTATTATACTATTGTACTATACCAGGACAGGCTTTAGGCTAAGATATTTTCCCACAAAATGGAAGTAAGCAAAAATTTGTTACAACCCTCAAGAGTTCGAATAAAGAACGAGCAGATCCTAAGTCATTAAGGCCTATCACACTTCCACCAGAGTTAGGGAAAATTTTAAAAAAGGATCGTCCTAAACCAGCTAAACCAACTCATTAGAGCGATCTACGATAATGGCACCCGCAGAAATAACAGATATCATCAATATGTCAAAATCATTCTTTGTAGACACCTCAAAAGCTTTTGATAAATTATGGTGACCAATCAAAATGGTATTATATCAAGCATTTTATTATGAATGATTCAAAGTTACCTCCAGAACAGAACTATCAGATATTCTACCAAACACGCCACTGCGAACAAGCCATCCACAGTTTGCCCTCAAGGATCTGTATTGGGACCAACTCTCTGGAACGTTGTAATGGACTCACAACCAGCACAGTAAGGGGAGCTAGTAAACATAAACTGGACATCGTGTCAAGAGAATGCAAAAACCAAATACGTCGTATTTTCCAAGCTATCCTTTAGACGGAACCCAATAATCAGATACAATGAAAAGGCAATATAAAGAGTTCAATCTATTAAATGTCTGGGAGTCATACCGGACTATACACTTAACAGACAAGTGGACAAGTTTGAAAATTTGAACACAGTTGTTGAATGGTGCAACAAAAATGGCCTAACGCTGAATCCCGTCAAATGTAACGTAATATCATACACATTAAAAGGATTTAGGGGTTACATTTAACCCAGTATTGTCGTTAAAAGACCACGTAAATAACATTTAAACAGCAGAAAACTGTATGTATAGATTCATAGTACGAGTGGGCCGTGATTTCAAAAACTGATATTATTAAATCATTGTATATCTCATTTGTTCGATCTAAACTCGAATATGCCTCATTTATTTGAGATCCGTATTGTGTTATACACATTTAACGGATAGAGTCGGTACAAAGGCATTATCTGACCAAACACAAATTCACAGGTCTCGACGTAAGATGGAAGTACTTCTCCATAATTATTCTCTACAAAGTTGTTGATTTTAAAATAAATTGTGAAGCTCTTTTACATATATGCTTAGTTTTAGAATCCTCCTGCAACTCCTCGGACAAACATTCTGTAGTTTTCACCTGTATATAACATGTGTAATAATTATAACTAGTGTTCGCCCAGTGGTCGAAATTCGACCATAATCATTATATAAAATTTGAGGAAAACAAAATATATGCATTTGCCTGTTACTAACATTTTTTTATTCATATACAGGGTGTTTCTAAATGCATGCGACAAAATTCAGGAGGTGATAGCTCGTATGAAATTAAGATGGGTCTTTCCTATAACAAAATTTCCTCAACCCAACCCTTTCCGAGATATCAACCTTATTTTTTCGATTTATGGCCTAGGTGTATAAACCTAATATGCCAGTCTCAGTTTGTGTTTAAACTCTCAATCATGTGTGTTCTGTGTAGGCTTTGTTACTGTTTCCCAGCGCCACTTCAGGAACAGCACTGTTAATTAGAACCCAATAGTGAATGGTCGAGTGGGGAATCCTACCAAGGCATCAGAATTAATTTTAAATAATTAAATTAAATAAAAAAATTCCGGACAACGGTGGGATTCGAACCTGGGACCCTTGGATCCACAGGCAGAGACTCTACCACTGAGCCACCCACCCCGTGATATCACCCTTAAAAGGTGGTGACTAAAATTGAGTTTTTATTTTATTTTCTAAAATTTCAGTAAAGCTAGAAACTTGAAATTCTGTAATTTTTGTACACTCGCAAAGGACTAACCACGGGTATTTTTTCAATATTCCTATTACATTATAGGGGGGTGAAATTAATTGTATATCTCAGACCCAGGGCCGCCGAGAGCCAGACCGGGCCCCAGGACAATTCTCCAGATCGGGCCCCGCGACAATTTTATAAAAAATTAAATAACAAAAGGTCTTCAAGCAAAAATTTCTCCTCTACTTGAATCTCACAAAAAAAAGTTTTCAACTAAGAACTTCCCCCCTCTTCTATCGAACTTCTGAAAGTAACAAACACCACCGCTGCTGGGCCTCCCTATACTGCTGCCGGGCTCCCATTTGAACCCGGGCCCCGGGAATTAGTCCCAGCTGCCCCCCCCCCCTCTAGTCGGCCCTGCTCAGACCATATGTACTTACAATAAAACAGTTCAGTACAATTATAATTAAATAAAAAATAAATGCAATACAACAACAGTAACTCACAATTTAAAAACTCTCATTTATTGATATGATATGAAACACAATTTTTATTTTAAAATTACTCTTGAGGCCCCTAAAAAAGGGGGTTGGTTGTGGGTAACCTCCATCACTCTACTATATCCGACCTCAGCTTGCAACCCTGTCATGAACCATATCAAAAATAATCACTAACAGCCCAGAAAAGAAATAAAAAAAAGGGATGAGGGAAGGAAGTCGGCCTACTCTTCGAATTTTTCTAATTTTTAATTATCTATACAATCAATATCTCAAAATATGAATTATGAAAAAAAGGCAATCCATCGTACCCGAAGTTCATTTTTCTAAGTCTATAGCCTAGCGGTTCTATATATCAACTTCCCCTGGGGTGGAGGGAGAAGTAGGGGTGATGGGAAGTTAGGTGGTTTGAAATCGTTTCAGACGGGGCCTACGGTTCCGCTTTTAGTTTGTTTTTCTATCCCTTACCATTTAGTCTTGGTATAGGAAGAGAGGGGAAGTTGGAATGGTGGAGGAAGGAGAAAGTATTTTTCTTTCGTTTTTCGCGATTCTCTATCCGTCCATGTAATATTATCCAAGTCGGTTCGAAATTAAAGGGTGCTCATGTTTGCAATAGGCTAATTTTATTAGACAATCATAATTCATTATAATTGTGGAACAATGAATTTCATATATCGAAGGTTAGGCAAAAATACTATCTCCAAATTTTTTTTATTGATAACACTAAAGCTCGTCAATAGCTACTAAACAAAAATAAAACAATATTTTCGGTTCACAAACAGAAGAGAAAATGGTACTTAACTATTTTGTGTTTGCCTCTTTATACAGGGTGTTTCAAAAAGATATGTCATAAATTCTTCCTCTGATAGATTACCAAAAAATAAGTAGATTTGGCTATATTTACCTACATCAAAAACTGGCTCCTAACAAAGTTACACTAACATTAAAAAACATTTTTTGTTAAAAGTTTGTTGTTATGATTTTTTCTTTGAATTTTTTGCCAGCGCTGTAGATTTGAAGGCTCAATATTTTAAGGGGAAACAAAAATTAAAGCGACCCCTTAAAAAAAGTTGGTGGGGTTGGGTACCTTTTAACCCCCCGTATTTTTTTTGACATATAGAAACTTGCTTTATCGATCTTAAAATCAAAAAGAACTATGAATTTTTAATTTTTTTATATCAAAATGAACTTTATATCTTTCTTATGTAACGAGCTGAATTTCTAGAGCAATTCGTCCATCCTGGACTTTACATATCAACAAAACTAAGAGTAGGTCAGGAGTTATTGTACAAAAAATGCATATAAAAATCAGTGGTGTGGCTAGGGCTGTGCTTGAGCCGCCCCTGCAAAAACTACCTCTTTTATTTATATTTTTGTATTCAAGAAGGAGGAGGACATGTTGAAAATTTACTAAATTAAATAGTTTATAAAATATGTATAATAATTATTGTCAAGAGTTTATTTTTAATTGCTAATTTTTTGTTAATTGTTTAATTAAAAAAATATTTTTTTAATTAGTATTAAATTTAATAAATACATTTCCAAACTAACGTGTATTTTTATCAGTGGCATGGTGAACCCATCAGGACGGATTGCACACCATTTTTATGGCGCCAATCCAATATTATAAATACATTTTTTTACAAAAATATAAATAAAAGAGGTAGTTTTTGCAGGGGCAGCTCAAGCACAGTCCTAGGCACACCACTGATTTTTAAATGCGTTTTTTGTACAATAACTCCTGACCTACTCTTAGTTTTGTTGATATCTTAAGTCCAGGACGGACGAATTTCTCTAGAAATGCAGTAAAAAAAATTGTAAATAGCTCGTTAACTAAGAAAGATACAAAGTTCATTTCGCTATAAAAAAATTTAAAAATTCATAGTTCTTTTTGATTTTAAGATCGATAAAGCAAGTTTCTTTATGTCAAAAAAAATACGGTTAAAAGGTACCCAACCCCCCAACTTTTTTAAAGGAGTCCCTTTTTTTTTTCTTCTTATAATATTGGACCTTTAAATCTACAGCACTGTCACAAATTTCATAGAAAAAATCGCAACAAACTTTTTCAAAAAAAAAAAAACGTTTTTCTGAATGTTAGTTTAACGCCCTCTAACTTTGTTGGGAGCCAGTTTGTAATATAGGTAAACATAGCCAAATCCACTTATTTTTTGGTAATCTGAGGAAGAATTTATGACATACTTTTTTGAAACACCCTGTATATAGATAATATTAGTGAAGAGTTGGGTATATTTAACTGCAATGTTAAAAACATAAAAACACATTGTTCAAAATAATTTAGAATTTGTTTACTGCAATTTTGGTTTATCTATATACTTTTTGTTAAACATGTTTTCTTCCAAATGTACTTCTGTTCTGTAATTGGGTTAATACCTGTTGAACAGTGTATAAATAAATAAAAGTGTAGAAAAATCTTTCAATTACTTCGAAGAACGTTAAGTCGAAACTGGGGACAATTCTACAAATTCTACGACGCTGTACGAGACATCTATACATTCGCAATAATTCCTGTAATAGCAAACGTACTACCAATCTTAAGACAAAGAATCAACTTTGTAGTAAACAAGAACAAAATCGGGTCGGCCCAAGCAACCTGAACCAACATTAGTCCAATGAAATTAGTCGAATTTAGCCACAAATTTAAAAAGTCATTCATAACAAATTTATAAAGAAATTCGTTCCTGTGGACCTAGTCTATTAACGAAGGATGTGGTAATGATTTTGCATTTTAATAATCTCATTGAAGATGACCTTTTTCGATTAAATATTATACTCTTATATTCTAAATTTTCACGAAGAGTAACATATTGATATAAAATCACCCAGTATATGAAATTTTAATCCACAAAAAATCTCAAAACGGGCAAGTTCAAAACCTACAAAATCAATAGAAATTTGCAGTATACAATTTAAAAATGAAATAAATTTTATAAAAAAATGGCTTCTCCTCTCTCAGTTTACCTTTACTTTCTTTTAAACTTGTTTCTTTTATTTCTTATTTCCAAACATCAACAATTCTGATATTCTAATATTTAAATCTGTCTATTTTATTTTAAATTCATTATTCTTTATTATCCTCTCTGACTTTTATAATATTATATTATACACCAAAGAACTGAAGTGGCAATTGTCCCGTGCTCTTTAGGAAAAGAAAAACAAAAAAAAAATTAAAAAGAAAAACCACTTTCTAATAACAAATCAATGATGATATCAGTGCAAGGTTGTTGTACTGCATTTTCAATTGTATTGTAATTTTAATCCCTAAACAATTATAATCGAATTAAATTACCGGTTTTGAGCTTACATGAAATTGTAATTAGATGAAACAAAATGGATTCTATGTATTTTGAGGTGATCTTTTCGAAAAAAGACAAAACAAAATGTAGCAGTTTTTCGAAAGTGCCGAAATTTTGGATTTTGTCAATTTTTCAATTTTGCGCATGAGCATGTCGCAAATAAATCATTATTTTTAAAACGCAGTTTACGACAATTGAAAGCTTAGATAAAATGCTAATTTTTATGTCTCCTGAGAAATTTTGATCAGATGCACCGTTCTCGCGGTATGGACGATTGAAATTTGTTTAGTATTTCGAGGCGGCGAAGGTCGAAAAATTGAATTTGTTAAATGTTCAAACACTAAATTCTTCATAACTTTGGTAAAAATTAAGATATTTGAAGAAACAAAAATTCGTTTTGAACTTAAGGGATGTGACTATTGATTCCCAGAAGGGGGCAAGAGAAATCACAAAATTGGGCATATGGCGGAAGGGCAAAGTGTACCGCAAGCCTAATTTCATTGTTTGCCTATAACGGCCAAACTATTTAAATTTATTTAATGCCACTTACAGAGCTTACTCTTAAATATGAAATCTTATACGTGTGTGAAGTTTACCAAAATCGGATTATAATTGGCCAAGATATCAAACAATTTATCAAATTTTTTTCCCTAAAAAAAAACTAAATTTTTTTTCGAAAGTTTGAAGTGGCCCAAAAATGCCAAAAATGTACCCAATGGCTCAAAACTTTTTTTAAGAATACTTTACGGAAAATTCTGCAAAAATATTTTATCTATGTTTTTGACAACTGTTCATTGAGTGACGACCAAAAAACACGGTTTTTGAGAAAAGTTGCCTAAAATTGACGATTTTCAGTTTTTTGGTCTGAAAATTGAGCAAACCCAAATCTCATGTCTTCTCAATGTGTATACAAAGTTTAAAGTGTGTATGTGTCTTCTAAGTTGTAGAATTCTCCCGACAAAAGTCCCATTATACGCGCTCCGCGGGATCCAAAACTCGTGCATTTCTGTAAATTGATTTTTTTCTGATTTCCCGTTTTAAATTTTTTACATATCTAAATTTATTAGGCCTAAAATTTATTAAATTGTATTTTACTGACTTTTTATAAGACGTTTCTTGAGTTTTGTGCAAAAAATAGAATTACCGCAAAATTAGCCGGACGTCGTATCAAGGATAGTCATGGTCTCGACGTTCGCTATCCGACAAGTTTAAACTTGAAACGGTCATATTATTACAAATTGAATCGCTTGATAGTGTATATCGGCATAGATTTTTAATAACCGTGTTCAGCAAGCTCTGTGTACACGTGGTTTTTCGGACTTCTTCAGCAATTTATTAAGTAAGTACGTTCTTAAATTAAGAAAATTCTATCACAGTGCTATAATTTTTTTGTTTCCAGGTTGCAATGGCTGGACTGTGTTTATTATGTCATCAGAAAATTGCAGAGGGTGAACTTACCCCAATTAGACCGATACGATTGAAAGGTCTGCAGATGGTCAGCAAAGAGAGAGGGGATGATTTTTTCAGTTCTTTAGAACCAGGTTTTATATTGCATGAAAGGTGTCGCAAATATAACGTAGCTCGACGTTACGGAAAAGAGTTTATTTATAAAACCTGGGATAGGCATAAAAGGGCCGCGATTGACAATGCCAAAAAAAAGGAGGATGGAGCATCAACCGAGAAGAAAACCAGATGTTAGAGAAGAAAAAACAAGCTTATCACCAAGTTGGAACTTACACTCAAGCTTAGGATTAATTTCCTAACATTTTTAAAGTATACCTTCTTGTATATTTTTGCTCTTTTCGATGGCGCAGTTAGTTTCTTCAAATATATTTTTTGTTACATGTTTTCGGAAAACCCGGAGAAAATCATATGGGGAAAAATTAAAAAAAAATTACGCCTTCCGGTTTCCTGCGAATTCCCGAAAAATTATGGCAGATTTCGCCGCGGGACTTATTTTATTTGAGAGCCCAAAAAAAATACGCAACTTCTCTCATGGGCACATATGTCTAACATTTATAATTTCGCCACAAATTCATCGCAAATTTCATGATCATGATTCTGATCAAAGAAACGAAAAAACAACTTTTTGGTAAAAGCCCTTCTGGCGGCGAGAAATTCGCCATTAAAACTACCTATGCAATGAAATTCCGAATTATTTTTGCCTCCTCTTTCGATTGGTGCATTTAATTTTACTATCAGAATGATACTTGCCCAGATAATTACCATTTTTACCATGGAAAATTCCGGAAAACCCGGTTTTTCCTAATTTAAAAAAAATTGAAAAACTGCTACATCATTTTTTTCTTTTTTTCGGAAAGATCCCATCAAAATACACAAGGTCCACTTTGTTTTATCCAATTACAAATTAATGTAAGCTCGAAGGGGCTTTTTTTCGTTATTTAATTGGACTATTAATAGTTATTTATGTATCAAGGGCGTAAAACAGGCGTTTGTGGACCGCAACGTGTCAATTAGGCGAGGGCTACTACCTCGTAAGGTTCATAAACGCTGTTTACGCCCGAAATACATACAAAATTTTATGCACGACCCTTTTAATGATAATTTATTAACAAATATATAAAATTTTATGTACGACCATTTTAATGATAGTTTATTAATAAATAGCTATTGTTTTACTAAATAGATGTGATTTTTTTCTATGACTAACAATATAAGTATTATACATCCACTTTCTATTGATTAATGTAAGTGGTTACTTATACAGTAATTTTTTTTTATTACTCAAGTATTTCTTTCATTACTCAATTAATTTCAACCATTACTTAATTATTTTTAACAAACTTTAACCACAACTACAACCTACAAGGAAAAGCAGTTGACTAGTAAAAATATAACTACTAATGTTGATTTGGATTCAATGGCTTCTGTTAATTTTCAAAACTGTTCTAATTTCACAATTCATTTTGAAACAACTAAATGAAATAAAATATTTCATAACTCTTTTCTATTATTTAATTTAATAATCATAGAAAAACTATAGTATTCTACTCGTGGGTAATGGCTATTACTCAGTCGGATAATTACACTACTCGCCTACAGCGCGTAGTGCAAACTTCATCCTCGTGAGTAGTAGCCATCATTACCCGCTCGCTGAATAATATACTATTACTTTATCGCCCGGCGAGCGGTAAAGAGGCAATTTACGCCCGCTAAACGTATTTATAATCTGAACTTTATCGCCCGGTCGTGCATAAAAGTAATCTTTAATCCCTAGAGTGCCATTATGAATATTGTACTTTTACTCTCTAGGTATTAAAATTAAATTATTATTCCCTAAGAGTAAAAGTGCCATTTTAGTCCCCGAAAATAGGGACTAAAAATTAATTAATTTCCACACTAGCAATCAACAAAACAAAACAAACTTGATATATTGTCCAATTTAGTTTCTAGATTTCAAATGGCCTAGATTTACTAAATTAAATTTAAATTTTGACAATGAAAACTAAAGTTTGAGATGCAGTTTCACTACCTTGATATTTTCCACATCAATATATGATATTTGATTTACCAACCCTTAGGATACCCTTCATAGCCGTATTCTATGAATTTTTCATTTGACTCTCTTCTTGAAAGCAGTCTTTTGTGAAACTGAGAGGGAGTAGGGTCTTTTTATATTAATAAACCGTTGTCTCGACAAGCTTTAGTTAGAGAGTGATTTAACAAAAGAGACTTGATTTCTTTGGACCGACTTAAATGAGAATGCTATCCAGTTTGTGAATTGATGAATTTATAAAATGAATAAACTTAAAATGTTTTTAACATAAAGAGTTTTTGATAATTCGCGGACTTATAATTCGTTTCCTCTTAGAATATATTTTTTAAACTAATAGGAAAACTAATTATTCTGTGTTTTGAAGGTGTATTTTTTTGTACAAATTTTATTTGAAATGAACTATTAAAAATAATATTCACCATTCATTTAACGTTCTCATTCAATACGTAATATATACTATATCAAATAAAGTTTTGGTAACTCGGAAGTCAATACGGAACAATGAATACGTAAAAGGGACACTCTTGCAAAGAATACGAGGTCATCTCTGACTCCTTTAAACCACTGTCAAGTTCCAACTTATCTAAAAAAAAAAAAAACGGTCCAAACCAGTGGCAGTTCGTGGCTTTTTAATTCCGTTGCTTTCATGATAAATAATTATTACGAAGATAAATAAACACCACACTAGATCAATATAGCAAAACAAACCACAAAGCGATCGTCAGATGGACTGAGGGCTGATTGAGCTGCACCCGCCAACGGCGCCAAAGCAGGAATCCAAAATGCCTAATTTCTTTCCAATACTCCGCGATCTACACGTTGACGTCGGTAACCATATGGCAACCGTCCAGCGATTCACTACGGGCTACTGATTAATGTTGTGGGTCCTACCTGTACATACAGGGTGTTTCATAATATATGCGTAGGACTTCGGGACGTGATAGCTCGTCCAAAAATATGAAAAAACGTTTGGTTTTACTCTATTTCGGTCTGCCAGTGTTCTTAGTTCTTCGATGTATTCCCATACCAGCCTCGACGTAACTTTCTGACTCGATATGGCCTTAAGTGCCGCTTGGCTGTCTGGCATTATTTGAATATGCTGATTTTCGACAGCTCTTTCATTGTTCGTTTTTGCACATTGCAAAATTGCGTATACCTCGGCCTGAAATACCGAGGAATGTATTCCTATAGCATAGCTATGGTTAGTATCAGGGTTTTTGGAGAATACTCCTGCCCCAGTGCCTTCCGCAGTCTTAGACCCATCTGTATACCAGGTTTGTTCCTGTCGTTAGGCATTGGGCTCCCTTATGGTAATATCCGCTCTTTCCTGTATTAAAATCTCAAATGGAGTATTAAAAGACCACATAACCTCTTGGCTTTGTGGTCTAATCTCATGTCTCTTGTCACTAACCTTGAGATACTCATGTAACCTGGCCTAATGTCAAGATTTCCCAGTGTATTCCCTAATCTGTAAGCACCTAATCTTGCCTCCCCTTGTATCACATAGTGAAGAGGTGGGAGTCCTATTAGTGCTTCCATTGCAGCAGTGGGGGTTGTTTTCATTGCCCCCGTTATTCCGAGGCAGGCAAGTCTTTGTACCTTGCTTAGCCTCGTTATTGCTTTCCTTTGCTGTATCTTTGGCCACCACACCAAAGCTGCGTATGTTATTATCGGTCTCACCACCATGTTATAAAGCCAATATACCATGTTTGGTTTTATCCCCCATTTTTTTCAAAAGGATCGCCTTGCCATCATTAACGAGTTTTCCCTACTATGTTTTTTAATATTTTAAAAAAAGTTGTAACCTAGTAAACTGCGAGATGTCTATTAGGGAAGATAATGAATAAAAACTAAAACTATGTATGAAGCTATTTTGGAACCAAAGAGTTTGGAACCAAACAAATAATGTATATTATTGACTTTAAAACCGAAAAAAGTTCTATTTTTATTTGTTTTCTTTTCGCAATGGTGACAATAAATTTTTCGAAACTAGTTTCATAATGTTCAACATTATGCAACTGGTTGCGTAAAGTAGATCATTTTGACACTTGCTGAGATTACAAAAAATGCCTATTAGTTCTTCTCATCTCTATTGTTACAAAATAAAAAATATTTTGGAGGATTTTTTTTTCTTTTCATTACATCTGTTGATATACTTTTCAACACAAGTGTGATATACTTTTCAACACAAGTGTGATATACTTTCCAGTACATGTTTGATATTGTTTAATGGACTTTCTTATTTGAAGACGTTTTTTTGAAGGTTTTTTTACGTGGTCGTAGGAAAAATAGTGTACACAGGTCGTTGGAAAGTGTATTTCTGGCACTTGTTTAGTTTCCGCATTTGCCACTACACGGCTTGTGCTAAACTTCAACTCGTGCGTAATGTTACTTTTCACACTTGTTATGTAATATACTATTTTCCTCTGAATACGTAGTTGCAAAGCTGCGTTATTTTCGAGACATATTCGATTTATTTCCACATATTTATCTTAAAAGATGTTTTTATGAATTTTGTTTATTTTGAATTCGTACAAGCTTTAATTTAAATTTCTTCCATTGTCTGTAAGGTTTTTTGTTAACGAAACAATTAATTAAACTAGGATTGTCTAGATTTTAATATTTTACATCTATCTACCCTGTAAAAATATTCTTTCATGAATAATATAAGAAAATCACGTCGCTTCAACAAGTAACAAGATCAGTTATTCAGTATTCTACGTTAGCACCTACTCGAAGAAAACTTCTTAATTTCCTCGTTCCGACCAAGCATGATTTACAAAGAGAGAACAAATAAAATGGCGAATGTAAACTTTTACTTTGAACTGCGAATACAGCAAGAATTTTAAATTTCTCAAGATAGTTAGACCTTGTTTATGATGTACTATAATGTAGTGCCAATTGCAAAAGAAATTATTAATCAGTAGTAAAATATAACGAACCTAAATATGAGTAGGCCTAAATTTGATATTCACTCTATTTTAAGAAATCGTTATATTTGGAAAAATCATGAAAAATAGGTTATACCCTGACAAAAATGGAATTATTGGATTACTGGACGATCAAAAATGTAACATAGCTGCAAATTTGAAAACATTTTCATTTCAATATTTAAGATCTAAAGCAGACTTTGCAGCCACTTATGACTCCGGAAAGTAATTAATATAGTTGATCTCATTTAGTAACCAAAATATTAACAAGCTTCCAAAACCACAGTATACTCTCTAATACGAGTATCGCCTTAAATGTCTGAAAATTTGCAATTCTTTCCGATGATGGCATGATGGATTTTGTATAATATACAGGGATTTTCTTTTATTTATTTAAAAATGATTCGGCAAAATTGTAACATGTACAAATATTAATTGCAAATGGTAAGTTAGACATGCTATTAATTTTGCAATAGCGGGCAAACATACGAAATTAGCAATATTAAAAATTTCTAAAATATTCATTAAGGAAAGGGGTGATTATTAAAGTATTTATTTAAAGAATTTAAATGTTTTTAAATTTGTTTTAAAGTAATATAAAACTTAAAATGATCCATATCTCAAAAGTAAGTTTATGTTACATACGAGTAGACTACTATTGCTCCAGGGTCCTCAATTATTATGCATAATATCTACAATTTACACAAATATAAATTATATATACGGGTAGACTTATTTTTAAAGATTTCTCATAAAAATGGATTTTTAATAAAACTTGGTGCTTTGTCTAAAATGAAATACATATTAAATTAAATAAAATTTAAAATATATACTTCAGACGAGAGAAATCAAAGATGCCCTCAAGAGTAAAGTGCCCTTATTTAGGGAGACTCGTTTTCTTATAAAAATGATTTTTAATAAAACTTTGTCTAAAATCAAATACTAAATTAACTTAAATTTTAAATAAATGCTTTATACGAGGGGAAATCAAAAATGCACTCAAGTGTATATTATGTTATGTTGGGAATGGGGTGTTAATACACTGCGACCTAAAAGATCTTGCCCCTTCTATCGCTAATGCACCAAAAAAATGTCTCAATGCCTATAACGACCCTTCCAATCCTATCTTCTCAAGGAAGTGTAGGATTTGGAGTGGCTTCAAGTTAGGTAAATCTCCTTCTTCTATTTGATATCCTCCTAGGTATAGTGTCCTTGGATTCTGGAGTGCTACACATTCAGTTAGAATGTGAATGGAGGTTTCGTCCTCCTCCTCACAGAATCTGCACTCACTATTCTCTACTACTCTCAGTTTACTAAGGTGTCCTTTTAGTCGGCAATGTCCGGAAAGGATTCCCGTTACAATACGTAGCCTGTTCTTGTTCAGGCAGATGCAGGCTTCCGATTTTTTCTGGTTATATGCACCCAAAAGTATCTTAGCCTGTCTCAGCCTCAAGAGATTGTTCCAATTATCGGTTCTTCTACTGCCCAATTCTTTTTAATTTCTCCTACTCAAGAGTAAAATGGTCTTACAAAAATTACAAAATACTAATTTAAAAGGAGATTTTTTTTTATTTTTCCTAAAACTCGTATAGATTTATATAAAAATTGGTTTAAGATGTAAATTTTTTAATGAATGCTGAATTTTTTCTGTAAATTAAGTGTCAATTTGACAAAATGGGCATATGTTAGTTCTGCATTTAATATACGAATTATCACGAGAGAAATACAATAACTTAATGCTACTTTTAAAACCAGTGATGTAATAATATATTTTTTATACATCTATATATTTTTTTGTTTCTCAAAGCATTTTTTGAGTTGAAAGTTTAAAAAAAAATTCATTTATTAATTTCACTTAATCTTTTTCTTATTAGGAAGGATAAAATGCAAAATTTTTAATCCAGTAAAAGATCTATTAAATTCAATAAATTTGTAAAAATAACAAAATACATATATAAATAAACCTTGTCTTATTTTAAACAATTTTAAATAATTGTAAGAATGAATACATACAATTGTTAAAAAATCCGAGTAACAATCGAAAGATGACAAAAACATTTGAACGAATACCCAGGAATTTATTGATGTGGTTTCCTGATTGGTCATGGGGATCAGGAAAGATATTGCCCAGTGTATGTCAAGGTGTAGTTATGACGTATTGATTAGAAAATAAAAAAAAAATGTTTTTTTTTTGTTATGTTGTTATGGAATTGTGATTTTTTTTTATTGATTGTCAGAGGGGAACGACCGAAGGGTGAGGTATTGAGAGTTGATCCTTTTGGATTGATTATTTTTTTTGAAAATTGGTTTTTCTCTTTATATAAAGAGAAAATCACTGAATTTAAAAAGAAAAAAATCACAAAGTCCAGAATCTGATGTATTCATTCTGGAAATAAACACACATATTTGTAAATGGAGTATCATTTCGTTGGGATACAGAGGTAGTTCCAAGATACGAGCACAGCGGTTGGTGATATCCAAAGAGGAAGAAAAGAAAAGATAAGTAATTTATTCATTGATTAAATAGAGGTATTTTGGAAAGTCTAAGTGACATTAAGACAATATTTTGACACTATAAGTTTATTGAAATTAACAGACAGTAGCGTGACACAAACCAGAGGTAAAGGGGAGAAAGCAGAGAAGCTGACGAATATTACTATTTCAGAAAGAAGGGGGTTGTGAAGAGTTGCAGTTCGTCAATAGCTGTTCGGAAAAATTAATTGTGTATAAAATGTATTAATTGATTGGACAATTTTTTTTTAGATAAAAGAAACACACCTTCTGGAGAAATTTTTCCAGGTGCTCTGGCTAGTCGGGGATTAAATCCATATCATTATATACATTGAAGATATGTATAATTTAGTTTAAAGTGCAATCCTTTGGGGATGTTTCTATATATGATCTCTGGCAGCACATACTGATTATAAAAATTTACTAATTTATATTGTGATGTTTGTTTATTTTAAACAACAGTTTATTAATTAATAATTTATTTAAACACTTATTTATTTATAACAATACTATTCTAATTTATATATATTTCGAATGTCTTTAAACTGTTCACTATTTATCTTCACTGTCCATATATAACTGATTCCACTGTGTTCCTCTGGAATAAACTAGAAACATTATCACGTTGACTCAGGAATGTACGCGAAAGCGTCTCAGACTGTTTAAGGTAATTGGTCCATGACATCTTTCCGTCGAAAGTTGGAGCTTTAACATGAGAAGAGTTTACAGCTCCTTCCAATTTCAACTTCGACTCTATCTCATGCCACTTTATTTCACCGTCCTTGGTCGGGTCTGAATGTTCCAGTTCTTCTATCTTCTTTTCCATCTGTTTTATTTTTTCCCCAACGGAAGACATTATTTTCTCCTCAACGGAAGACATTATTCTCTCCTCAACGGAAGTCATCTTATTTTCCACATCAGCAGAAATTTAATTTTTTATAGAAGAAATTTTGTATTTCAAGTCAGAAGAAAGTTCGGTTTTTAAAGAAGATATGTCAGAAGACACCTAATCTCCTAAGGAAGAAACTTTACTATCAAAGGAAGAAATATCACTTCTTGTAGAAGAAACCTCTGAAGAAACTTTATTTTCTAATAAGGAAATATTAAAAGAAATATCGGTTTTCATGGAGGTCATATCAGAAGACATTTCGGTTTTCAAGGAAGATATTTTACTTTCCATATCGGAGGAAATTGAAGAAATTATAGCAGAAGATGAATCATCAGAAAATAGACACGTTTCCGAATCAAAACCTTAATTTTCGATTGCTTCTTTAAGTCGTTCTGCCAGTTCTGTTTTCTTCCCTGTCGTCTCCAACTCGCGATCTTCTAACTCCCGACGTAGCTCGGTCACTTTTATCACACAGTCTTTTAGCCATTATTGTCCACTATTTATTTACATTATCCCACTTCTGACACCAATATGATGTTTGTTTATTTTTAACAACAGTTTATTTATAAATAATTTATTTAAACACTTATTTATTTTAAACAATAATATTCTAATTTATATATATTTCGAATGTCTTTAAACTGTTTACTATTTATCTTCACTGTCCATATGTAACTGGTTCCACTGTATTCCTCCAACATTTATATACAAATTTCTAATTTCTGGTGGGTTCCAGAACGCTCGTCCACCAAACTATAAACATCCCGTTATATCTGGAATAAATTAGAAACATTATCACGTTGACTCAGGAATGTACGCGAAAGCGCCTCCGCCATAATGGTCACATATTTTTGGTCTTAAGGGGTGTAATTATGTATGATAATCGGACAAGTTGAGCCTCAGAGGCCAACTGTGACAGAGAGGGCCTTGGAGGATTAGAGCATGACTGAATAATGAAATAGCTCGCATTACAATATTATATACCTTATTCTGTCAAAAATGTTCGTCTTCCATGAAGGGGTTGTTCGTCGTTTATGTAAATTATATAAAATTCTATTTTACAAATATTAAGTTGTCCTTAAATCTAAAAAATATATAAAATACTAAATTTTGTAAATGAAAAAAAAAATGCTACATTTACTTTTATTTAAAGCTAAAAATGCATATGTAAACTAGAATGAAGATATATAATGCTTGGCATTCTATATTATACTCTTCACAGTTTAACATACTCCCCTTAACCCCCAGTTTCAATCAGATTTTTCAGAATCAATAGGCTTCACCAATTAGCTTCGTCCCCTTATATAGAGCTTGATTCTTCCTAAAATTTTCAAGATGATATAATTTTTCGTTTTTGACTTATCGTGCAGACAAAAAACGTGACATCGGACGAACGCGCATTATTAAAAGATATTTAAAATTTGCTGAGAAGGATTTTGGTACAAAAATTTGTAAATTTGGACCAACATTAAAAATTTTGGTTCCTAGAAAGTAAACCTATAATATAATACTCTTCACAGACTACTGTGTGAAGAGTATAATGACTTTTTATGAAAATATAAAAATATTGAGAGATGAAATATTTTCAGGCAAAATTATTATAGGAATCCTCATCTGGTAATAGTAGCTATGATTTCGCTTTAATTTATTTTTTATTTCTAAGTCCATTGTAGATTTTTCTTCTACGCTTGCCTAATTGTTTTTTTGTCTTGTGAACACTAGAAAGCAAAATATGAATAATCAATATAATTAGGCATTCCAAACAAAATGGTTGCTCGTAGATAATGACAGGTCACTGACATGAGCATGATAGGATATGATATGGCAACATTGTGGGCCTGGTGATTTGACAGGATCAATGATATAGATAGTTAAATAGATTGACCATTCATGTTTTTAAAAATAAACATAAGCTTATGCCTTGAAGTAAAAATGTAGGTAATTATTGTTTTTATATATTTAAAGGGTCAAAATTGGTTTTAAAACACATTTTTGCTAAACCGATTCAAATTAATGAACACTTGCTAGGTAATATGGCCGCTCGCAAACGACCCGCTTTGAAC
This sequence comes from Psylliodes chrysocephalus, assembly GCA_927349885.1. Taxonomy (NCBI): domain Eukaryota; kingdom Metazoa; phylum Arthropoda; class Insecta; order Coleoptera; family Chrysomelidae; genus Psylliodes; species Psylliodes chrysocephalus. The sequence continues at coordinate 33,450,691 of OV651821.1, forward strand.
AATCTATATAACTATATATGTATCACTGATCCTGTCAATGACAACAGGCCCACAGGGTTGCCATATCTAAACTGTCAGAACCCACTGGCAGCATTTTGACAGGTCGTTGGATTGCCTAACTAATTGACATGATACATATATTGTTACCATCCGGAGAAACTGCCAAACACCCATTCAACCCTGTTAAAACTTGAATTTTGAATTTTTAAGATATAAAGCGCATAAGAAGACGTACTTCCTCACATTTTTCATCCCCCTTTGCATAAAATTACCTTTACCTCAAAATTTGAATGATTATGAAAGGATTATAAAAGAGCACACTTTTTTAGTACATCCATAATAAAAAAGTTACAGGTTACAAAGATTACTTTTAAGATTTTTTAATAATTCAAAACTGTGATAAAATATTTTTTTAGTATTCAAGTATCATAAACCCAAAAGCGTCATAATCGGGTCTTTATCACACGCCGTACGTATAAAGGTTGCTAGGTAACCGCTTCAATAAATAAGATTAGATTATGTCAGATTTTATTTTGAATTGTCAAATTAATGAAATTGTTTATAAGTTTATCTAAATCAAGAACATTAACAGAAAAATTATTTAAATAATTAAATGACATTTACCTACCCACTCGATACAGTGCATGTAAATTATTAATGTGAATTTTTCAATTAAAATGATTGTAGTTATTACTACTATTACTATTGTAATTACGCATTCATACTAAAAAATATCGTATGACATAATGCATAATCGCCTTTAAAGAATTCGCAACGTTAAGAGGCCACTCCGCTGCGCGTCGTGGCCATAGATATGAGAGGAGGGGAGATAGGAACTGTCATTTCAGAAAACGTTTACACAAGGAGAACCTGCCGGGGAGGCGGAGAGTCTGCGCAGTTGAGTGTTTCCAGGATTGTACTCAGTTTTTTTATTAATTCAATAAAAATATACATATAATTAAATGTAAATTACGAATACTTTTTTAATAAGAGGAATACATAATTAAACAAGATTGTGTATTAGTTGAGATAATTTAAGTATAGCTAGTGCGGCGAGGGACGTCTAATTATTTGCGTTGGCGTTAAGGGGCAACTATACATAAATTTATATTATTCTCTTTAGATTATCTTCCGATGAGATGAGACAGGTTACAAAATTAGTTTTATATTAATAAATAACTAAATTTCATAAGGTTAGCTAAATACAACATAGGCATTCAAAAAAACATTCATCACATCATAGATAAACGAAATACAATGCTCACATATAGGTACGTAAAAATTGATTGAAATATTAAAAATAATTTATAAATTCATCTAACGAGTAGTCTTTAAATTTTTGTATTAATTTTTTTCTTTATGAGTGTTTATGTAACAAGTGATATACATACAGGGTGACACCGAAAACTTCCCAAATTAAATATCTTTCTTCCATTAAATAATGTGAAAAATCGCAAAAACCCGTCAATTTTATTTTCAAGGAGGACACCTACAATAAATACTTTTAACACTCATCGTGGCTCAACCTCCTAGGAGGGGTAGTTGTTACCCTTAAATCTTAAATGGGAAAAGGGGTCAAGAGGCACATCATTTTAAAGGGCGTTTAATTATCTTCCCATAATGGTACCCTAATTTATTAAACAAAAATTATTCTATCGAGTTAAATAACAGGAGGAATATCAAGTCTACATGTTTAACTTTTTATTTTTTTGGTTAGGTGACTTTTACAAAATAAATAACTTTTAATTTGCACAAGAAATTTTAAAAATAGAACACATAAGATCTACTTGTACACTATTTTAAAAACTTTTCAAAATGTTGTCCATTGTTGGGAAACAGTAAAAAGTCTGTTTCCCAACTCCTCTCTAACATTTCGGAAAACTTTTACCGGAAATTGACCGGCATGCTTGTGTAATTCTCCTTTTAAGATCATCAATATCAGCAGGTTGTGTTTCATAAACAACGAATTTAAGGTGTCCCCAAAGAAAAAATTCTAAAGGAGTTAAATCAGGTGATCTTGGGGGCCATTCAATTGCTCCCCTTCTGTTAATCAAAGGGCCTGGAAATCTCTGTCAGACGAGAAGAAAAAATGAGGTGTAGCAGCGTCCTGCTGGAAATGTAACACATCTCCTGTAAAACTAAATTACCTTCTGCATCAGTTTGTTTCTAGCTCCTGAGTTTATAAGAGGATCAATAATCTCTGCAAGCATATTAAGGGACAGATCGCCTGGCAAGTTTCCTTCATTATATAAAGAACCAATAATTGCGTATGCCCTTCTTGAATAACATACCTGGTGTTCATCACTCCAGTACCAACATTTGTGTTTATTACATTGTCATTTAGAAAAAAATATAAAATAAAATGTCATCACTGAAACAGATATTCAGCAGAAGATTGGGGTTGGCGTTAACTTGATCAGACATGGTTTTACAAAACTCTATTCTTTTATCAAAATCATCTTCGTAGAGCTCTTGAAGTAACTGCATTTTACAGGAATGAAATTTATGCATTTTCAGTGCTCTTTCTTACAGTCTCGCGTGATATTCCCATCTGTTCTGCTACTATTTGTATGGAGCTAGTTGACACGGTAACAAATGTTCCCAAAACCTCAATTAGAGCTTTTTCATTTAGTACTCGTCGGTTCTTTTCCTATTTTTCACCGAACCAGTTTCCAAAAATTTTGCTACCAAATCGAGAGTATACATATGTCTTACATTACAATTAGGATGCCTTTCATTTAAATGCTGCCCTTCGTGCGCATTTTCCAACCTCTTCATAAAGGATAATTATTTCGATTCTTTCCTGTAGAGTAAACCATTTTTGCTATAGAATTACAACCAATGTTATCTCCTGATCACAAATGAATACCAGATGCTTACCGTTTCCACTATCGAGTCGAATATTGTAGACAACGAGTGAAATATTTATTAAATTATACCTATCAAAACTTAATCTTGGAAATAAAGGCAAATTTAAGTTTAGGCTGGGGACCAATGAAGAAAACAAAACTAGGTACTTATTTGAACTATTTCTTTTATTTGAAAATCTTGCAAGATGCTACAGAATACAAAAATATTTAACAAACATTGCAAGTATTTCAATAATAGTTTAGTATCAGGTGTAAAAGTTATTAAAAAATAAATGAGACACTTAATTCAAAGAAAATTACCTAACATTTGAAAATCCTTGAAAAAAAACATATATTGCAAGCAGTTATTTTAATAATAGTATTAGGGGTACAAATTATAAGAATTGAATAACATTTTGTTCAAATACAATCTTCAGGACATTAACAAATACAAAGAATATATAACATTTAATTCAAAGAAAACTACTTATTATTAAAATATCTTTAGGATACTAGACAGGTACGGACTTTTTAACACAGAAGGTATATCTTACAATGAGTTTAACAAAGTTTAATAGGAACATGCAGATAACAAAGGGAGACCACTGTCAGAAAGCATCGATATGGTTCCAACTTACGTTCTTTTCACTACATACATCGACACAAATTTAGATGCTACGAGTGACAGGAGTCTCTGCCTGATATTCGCAGGTTCCTAATTCAAATTGCTTTATTGTTGAAAAATACATCGTATTGACAAAGACAGAAAACAAATATATACATATTTAAAAAAATGTGTACATACTAATATAAATGTATATTGTACCCAGATACAAACAACCGATTGCAACAATATTCATTAAAATTTATAGGTACGACAAACTTTGACAGAGTTTGAGAATGTGATTTGTCTTAATGATATGAACATCAAATTACGTTCAGTCTAATAAAATTATACGATCATTAGATATTGAAAGATATATATAAGTGTTCTTCCAACTGGGTGTCAATTACAATATAGAATTACAAAATATATAAAAATATAATTATTTGTATGAATTGTATTAAATTTAAAACTGGCTGATTGGCTAAGGATCTATATATATTTTTTATTATAATTTATAGATACTGTAAAATAGAAGGTTAGATTTTTTATTTAAAATTGTACAATATTTATTGTATTATCTAAATTGGGCTTTTTTTCTTTATTTTGGACATATCGAGAGCCACAATGCAGGACCTCGTAACTAACATTGTCACTGAAAATTATATTTTATGATAATCTCGTTTAAAAGATTCCACTCCATCTACTGTATAAATGAAGTATGTATTAAAATTTTTGAACAAAATATGGTTAAATTTTAGTCCCATTATAGAGTAAAATGGATTGTTCTATGCACTTGTGAATCTTTTTTTTTTTGATCTCTTGAAAAATTTTGATTTTGCGACTTACGAGGTCTAGCCTTGTTGCCTTCGATATGTTGTTTACAGTCGTCAAAAGTAATTGTAAAATATATAAAAATATTAAGGTATAAATAAGTAAATTACATACAACTTAATTATATTATTTTTGAAAGAACTCTCGATCATTGCCTGATTAGAAATACGTCTTGTATTAGAAAAGTATTACATTTTTTTAACTATTATGCTTTATAAATGTTTTTATTGAGCTAGAATATACATTGGTCTACTTATTATAAGGTATACTTTCCCTTTTAAAAATTCTATAGCAGTATATGAAATACAAAACATACACAACATATTACAAGTAGATATTTTGATAAGAGTATCAGGTGTACAAATTATAACAACTACATGCCATTTATTGACATTTAATTCTAAGAAAACTACCTATTTGAAAACATTAACGACACAGTAAAAATGTTCCAGCATTGATACTTATCATATTTCTCTTCTTTAACACAGGTAGAACTTGCTAAGGGAACGAGTGTAACATTGCATCATTTATACGTCTGCTGTCTTTTTTGATATCTGTACCACATTTAGTTTGTTTAGATATCTGCATTTCTGTCTTCTTTACTGTATTTCTGCAATTAAAAAAAATCACTATTTAACAGATATTTACATGGAAAGATTTAAGATTATTAAATTTGCATGCTTATAGCTGTGCTTGTTTATCATCATATAGGATGCATCTGATGAAATGTGAATTTTTATCACGTAACAGAAGATTAGGGTTAAATGTAGATGTAATAAAGAAACACTCTAGACCTACTAGCCATGTGGTAAAAATGACAATGACAAGTTTTATACTTTTTGTGTTTGACCTTTGAGTCATTATAATATGAATACAAAAGTAGTTGTCGTTGTAATTTTTCTTGATTATTTACTTTAAAACTATTTTTTGAATTAAAATACCTACTCTCTAGTTACTGATGGTTAGCGATACCTATATTATAGAAAAAATCTAAATTTGAAAACTTAACAAAAATCAAACAAATGATCACTTTTATATTCATGAGCATATATGGCTAGCATAAACAAAGGATAAATCGATAAACCTGTAACTGAACCTGGCATGGAACGAATCCAACAACAAAAAATGTCAAGTTTGACAATCCTCAAAATATCATTTTAAATAAAGAAAATATAAACAAACGCAGATGTAGTAGATGTGAACAAACAAATAATAATGCTCCAGAGGTAAAAAATGTGCATATTCAAATGCAAGCATATGAAACGAATAGTACATGACATTCAATCAAGTCACTTAAACATAAGAATGAATTCTTTTGTTTCGTTTTCAATAATTTCTATTGGGAGATCATCTCCACTATCTAAATTGCTTAAAATTCTGTAAAACAGTGGTATAATATAGACTGCATAGGCATTATGTTTAAATGAAGTATAAATAAACCTACCTAGCCTCCTTTGCATGAACTTCTGTAGCATGTTCTCTTTTTGATTACTTGGCAAAAATTAAGTAGCAGTAGCATTCCTTCTAATCACAGTTTTATCACTGACTAAAATTCAAAATGCTTCGAACATATTTTAAAATTTTCTTTGTGTGATCTTCCAATACTTTTTATCTAACCTAAAACAGATAAAAATTAATAAATATAATTTATAACTACATGCTGGTTATGAAACACATTTAATCTGGTAACTTACACATTAATGAATGATTTTGGTTAGTTTTCAATAATTTCTTTTGGTAGATCTTCTAAAGCCAGCACTATTAGAACTGCTTAAAATTCTATTAAAAAATGGTTTGAAAAGTTTACTAAAAAAAAGAAGGCTTCATTATAAATAGTGTTAGCACGCATATAGGGTATTACCTATATTTAAATGAAATAGAAATAAAACTTACCTAGCATCCTTTGGTGACATTTTCTGTTCATGAGCTTCTGGAACATGTTCTTTTTTTTATTACTTGGCCAAAATAAAGTAGGAGTAGCATTCTTTTTAATCACAGTTTTATCACTGACTAAAATTCAAAATAAGAAATGCTTGAACGATTTTGAAATATTTCCTTGACATACATTTTCTTTATAGGAGCTTCCATTACATTAAGCCTTTTTTTTCTAACCTAAAAGACAAATAAAAACGAATAATTATATATAACTAGACAAGGTTTTTATTAGAACCCCAGTATGGATACTGGGCTAGAACAATAATTAAATACCTAATTGATTCATCCAAAAATAATTGTTAAATACGGGTCTGTATTGGTGTTAAAAACTTACTTATGACAAGTTCTTCGGAATTATTTCATCGGTTTGGACAGAATAAAACTAAACATGTTTTAACCATTGTTTATAGAAGTCTTTAGGACGTCTTTAGGGATCAAAATAACTTTCCAAAACTCACAAAAACTTTAAAAATCGTACAAAAATTGCTAAAAATTACAACAATCACAAGACAACTAAATGTCAAATGTCACAATATTCTAACTAATGCGCAGACTCAAATCCTCCCCCGCATTTACGCTATCGTAAACGTTTTTGCTTGCCACCCGGGCAGCCATTTTCCTATCTCCCCTCTTCATGTCTATGGTCGTGGCCTTAAACTCGTTGCTCATGCTTTAAAGACTCAATTATGCATTAGTGTCATAATATACTATTATTCGCTACAAAAAATCAAGGCAGGTAACTATGTATGAAAAGTATGTGGAATTTCATGCCTCGATGGACTGCCTCACACACCAAAAATTCAAGATTCCAACTTAAATTTTACCAGAAATAAAGGCATCCAAGTTTTTAGGCGAACTCGGTATACACTTAAAATGACCTGACGCCTTATGTCGACGGATTTTTTTGAGGCACTCAATCCACAAACTATATTTTTTAAATAATCAATTTAAATTTTGTTTTATTAAAAGAAAAGTGCTAAAACACAAATTTAGTATACAAAAAAACTGCACAGCCAATGTCACATTAACGCAAAAATAATATAAATATACTAAAAATATAAAAAAAACACGTAATCAAAGTTTGACAAATAGAAAATTCACATTTAACAAATAGCAGTACATTTTCTTTATTGATTCTTAAGACCTTTTAATTGATTTCTTAAAGTGTCTTAAGATTTTTTTTAAAGTTTTGTTTTGTCATCTGTGAATTTCATCTCAACTCCCTTGGTACATAAACAGCTATTATGTTAAATAATAAAAACAAGAAAATTTAGAACTAATGCTACATATTTTTTACATGTAAAGGGTGTTTAAATTTGACATTTCGATTTAAATTGACCGCTATTTTTGCTAATCTTCATTGACAGTATTTCTATGGTGACATATGTCAAGTAAAAACTTTGCGGACACTTGTTTTTTGGTCAACATGGAACAAACCTCGTTTTTATTGTGAAAACTTATTACCAAACTGGGAAATGTTTTGCTAAAACTGCACGAAGAGGTCGTACGCATTTCGGAAGAAATTTAGCACCATTTGTTTTAAAGTTATTGAGAGTTTTATGAATATATTTCAACAGCGAAATCGCAGATTATGGGGTAAAGAAAATCCAAGAGAAATATTGGAAAAACGACTGTATCCAGTAAATGTGACTGTGTGGTGTGGTTTTTGGTCTGGTGGCGTTATTGGTCCTTATTTTTTCCAGAATGAAGCTGGTGATGCGATAACCGTGAATGGATCGCGATACAGGACAATGATTAGAGATTATTTGTGGAACGAATTAGAAGGTATGGATGTTCAGAACATGTGGTTCCAGCAAGATGGTGCCACTTGCCACACATCGGATAAAACACTAATTCTTTTAGGAAAGATTTGGCAATCGAATAATTTCTCGAGGAGCTGAGGTTAATTGTTTGCCTAGGTCGTGCGACCTTACACCATTCGATTATTTATCTTATGGGGCTTTTTAAAAGAAAATTTTGTGCTAATAATCCTCAAATACCTGAACAGCTTCGAGTTAACATTATTCAAAAAATTTAAGAAATTGAACAGAATGTTTGCGAAAATGTTATTAAAAATTTTGGAAAAAGAATGTTAGCATGCAAAAGAAGCAGAGGGGTCAAATGCCGGATATCATTTTTCATTATTAACCGTAACATTTAAACTTTAAAATAATACAACAACATTATAATATTTCAAGGGTTTTCTGTGTTTTATAATTAAATTAAAACCAAAGGTCAAATTTGGACACCCTATATTAATCTCACACGTATAATAAGTTGTAGAAATAAATAATTAACTCTGTATGGTTTACAATTCATCTATTTATCAAAGAAAATATGAATTCCAAGTTTAAACATTTCTTGGAATTTATGCCATATCTAAATTGCTTTAAACACCTCCACGCGATGTTTCCAATAAACAACTTGCGCAACTTGCAATTCAAATGCCGGCAATAGAGCTTTATTCCGTTTGTCTAAAGATTTCAGAGATAGATACGACATTCCCTCAGGCGAACTTGCCAAAAGACATTTTCACGAACGTAAATGAGTATTCTCTCTATTATTGTATCGCGAACGTTATGCAGACGAATAGTATGTCTAATACTTAATTAAATTCTTGGCGACAGGTTTTCAATTTGAACAATTCTCATCTATTAGATGTCATAAATATTGATAACTTATTTAATGTAATAGATCAAGTAAGTATTGTATTGTTTCTGGTATCTGCAGAAGCATTCTTTAGGAGAGATTTAAAAAGAATTGAGCAGTAACTAACATGCGACCATTGGAAGAATCTCTTAGAAATAAGATATTATGGGCAATTACGACTAAGAAATAAGATATTATGGGCAATTAAGACTAGGAAATATCGAAAACCTGTTTGTCTGAGTAAGAAACAGCTACACATATTAACGAGGATCCTCACCTTAGTAAACTTGGACTAATAAAAGATAGTGACAGCAGATTCTGTGAGAATGAGAAGTATGAAACCATCATTCACATTCTACATTATCCAAGAGCACTATACTTGGGAGCATACCGGATAGAAGATAGGATTGAAAGGTTTGTAACAAACGGTGAGACCATTTCCTTGCCGCCTTAGCAACAGAAGGAGGACAATAGATCTTTTAGGTCGTATCTGACACTTCATAACATAAAAGGAACTCCTAGAAGTAATTCTTGGGCCTAACAGTCTTGATCTTTCCAACTATCAGTTCCTCTAACCCTCATGATTATAACTATAAATAAAATACACACTCGGCGGAGGATCCTTATCAGCATCATATATCTGAATAATGAAAAACCAGAGATTTCTAAATTAAACAGCTTCCGTTATTGCCGTAAGGGAGAAGTCTTTAAATTTCATCGAATAGAAATCAATATTTTAACATAATATTTAATTAGAAAAGAGAAACTTGTAAATAAGCATATACTTTGTAGTATTTTAGGCCATGCAGCTGAAACAGATGGAAACTGTAGAAGTGCATTTGCCGATAGATGTTTTATTCTTTTCAAGATTCATGATTTATATCAGAGTAATAATTCTATACAATATCACATTAGAAAACAAATAAATATAACATTATTTCTGCCTATTTTTCTCTACGAAGTTGAACTACCTATGCTAGTGGGCACGCTATACACATTACACAATATTTTTTCTACGATCACTATCCAAAGTAGGCGAACTGACATTAAGTGACAGCTGTGTCGCTCGCCGAGCGGAAAAATTTACAGCTTTGTTTACCAAAGAAAAATTGAAAAAGCTGAGAAAAAATACGTGCAAAACCAAGAGTCGCACCCGGAACCTCAGACTTGAGCTCTCTCCGCGATAATCAATTAAGCCACCTCACACATATGGTTTGATGTCCAACTTAACGAATTCGGACATCAACACGTATAATTTTCATAATTTCGTAGAGGAAATTAGAGATTTTTCATTTTCAGAATTTCCATATCTGAAGAATATAATGTTTGAATTATTTTAAGTAAAAAAAGAATGAAAAATTATAATTTTGTAATTAGTACTGGTATATTGGGGTGGGTTGGCTCAGTGGTTAGAGTCATGACTTTGAGATCGGTGTCAGGGATTTTTATTTAATTAAGAAAATTAAATATTAATTCTAATGCATAGGTAGGATTCCCCACTCGACCATTTACTGTTGGGTTCTAATTAACAGTGCTGTTCCTAAAGTGGCGCTGGGAAACAGTAACAACGCCTACACAGAACACGAGGCTAATGGCCGTAGTAGTCGACGCCGATGACAAAGTACTGGTATATTAGAAAGGCTGATTTTAAAAAACCTGGGTTCATTAACACCTACCGCCATTTATATATAAATCATGAACAAATCACTATTTTGTTTTCAACTAAGCTAATTGCAACAACTACAGATGGCGCTGGAACATAGATATAATTTTTCACTGTTGAGTGACCCATCTTTTAATGGTATGGTCTATGATAAGAATATTTAAATATTACGTTCAAATTTGAATTTTTTATAACAATAGTTTTTGGATCATATTAAAAATACATTAAAATATTACATTGTACTGAAAAGTAGAAATCTACTAAATGTGCAACATTGGATCAAAGGTCTCCGGTCATAGTAACCTGATTAAGTGAAGTTAACTGTCGTGTCGTAATCTACGTGCGATGCACAAAATGGTGCTAAGAATAGAGTAACCACCAAGCGGGCACTGTTTGTTACACGTATCTGTTGACCTCTCTTTTTAACTGCAGGCATTCGCGGAAACCTCTCGCGTTCAATCAGCATTTTGCACCGACAGACGCGATCAGCCATATCGCAGTGACGTACCAAAAATAGAGATTAACACGTACGAAAATAATTAAAATATTGATTGAATTTATATATTTATGTTAAGATTAAAATAATGTGTTTTTATGAAATTTAACTGAGTGTTCACTGCACAAATGAACCAATGGAGAAACCGTCCCTGCCTCTGTTATAAATATTGTGTTTCTTAAGATACATATACATAGAAACAATTTACACTATAAATAAATGTTATAAGTAAATGCTGTCCAGTGCAGCAAAAACAGATTTCTATTGAAAACCCAGAGAATCCAATAATAAATCATCTTCTGTGGAACAACGTCGTAGGTTGCTCCAACCAAATTACTCTCTCTAATGATAGTCAATTAATTAATACAGAAACAGTCAAGTTCCGCTGCATTTCCGGTACTTGGCAATACTTTTACACATAAATGAAATACAACTTAGGGTACCTAACAATTGTATTGGCACAGTTAAAAAGAAAATTATGATGCTATTTGCTATTTTTGAAATTAGCTATTTGTCTAGTTTTAAATTAGTCCAATTAGTTTAATTTTGGAGTCTATTGCATAAACAAACATATAAGGCAATGAAACCATTTAACTGTGTTCGAAAAACTCCCCCTTGAAACGAATGATGTACTAAAAAGACCATTTCTAAGATTTCCTACTTTAAAAAATACGTTCACCCAAAATGACGGTACAAAATCAGTACAACTTAGTGTGGTGTGTGGAGTGGAACAAAATCTGTTCTAAATTAAGCACTGCCAAAATATGGTTGAAATAAAGCTTTCGAGATCTTGACGGCAGTGATCATAAAACAGGATGAGAAAGAGAATCGCGCGACATTTGAAACGGAATCGTAAAATTCCAACAAAGGTTACAGATAAAAAGGATGAAGCTATAAAACGAGGATATAAAAGCGAATTGGAAATATGTTTATACGGTTGCAAAATGAGCATTTTTAAATTCCTTATAAGAAAAAATATAAAACTAGGTTAGTATAAAAATGTTTGGGAAAGAAAACGGAATATTACGGTAATCGAACTGAGTTGTTGATAATGGAACGATTAATTGGTGTATCTGTTTTCCATAATTATTTTACCATAGAAGTAAATTAAATTCCACATAAATGTACTTGTTTATGAATTAAACGTACGGAATAGATTAACAGGAACGCGGCGACGTCCTTATAGGCAAGGCCATGCGTCGCGTGATGACACCAATGTATAAAGGTATCGGTAGGCGCCTACTAATTTAAATTGAAAAACGTTATTTTAAATTACACAACAAATTTTCATAAAAACCAGAAATTATACACCAAAAATAGTGGTTTAGGTTTCAGTGCATCCTCCTAAAGTGATAGGCCCCTATTAGCTCGTCAGCCAGCCTACAGATTTGATGTAGTTGACAACGTCACCGAGAGGTGCTTCTTTTTTATCAGCCGGTGTTAGCCAATACTCGTCGAACACAAATCTTCTAATAAATGAGAATGTCGGGCAATCGTAGAGGATATGATCGATGATCTCATCTTCTTGTTCGCAGCCTCTGTAGAGTGCGGATTCTGACAGCCACATGCCATGGAGATGCCGAAATCGGCAATAACCAAGCGCAGATTCTTTCTTTCCCTGAACCAGACAACTGCGCCGTATGTTAGCATAGGTCAAGGTTCGTATATTATAGGTTGCCTGGTAACTCTAGTCCTATCAGAGACAAGCTTTAAAGCGCGCGAATGACGTTACTCAGCGTGCCAGTTTTAAATCTCTATACATATAATAAGTTAATCTTTCTTAAAACACACTTACTTGTTGGCATTTTACAAAAGATTTATGATTATACTAAATTATGCACTTATAGATTATTCTACATAGAAGTGTTTTGTTTTTATATGTATTAGGTATTCAGAAGATAGAAAGTAAATAATACACTTCTGGTAACTGGGTTATTTATATAGTTAGAAATTCAACATATATTTTATTGAAAATGTGTAGAGACTGTTAGTATTGATGCAGCTGATGAGGGTGTCGATGAATATGTTCCACAGTAGATGTGTAGTACCCCTCCCTGTGGACATCTTTTCTACACTTATATTTACTGTTTCACTACTGTGGAACATTTCTGTTGATTAGATAGTACATTATCCTGGGGAAGGTGGTCTTGTCAAAAGTAACTTCTATGTCTATGAAAACCATCGAGATAGAATAAAGTAGAGACGACATAAACACTATTTAGCGATATTACAGATGGACGCACTTCGAGTGACAGAAAATTGTAATGAATATGGCGACTTGAGTCGTACTTTGATTTATTTGAAGTCAATAATTTTATATTTGAATACTGACGAAATGAAAATGATTTTATATCATTTAAATGAACCAATTTAAAAAAGGTGGCAATTATTCTCACCAAAACTGACTAGCTCAAATATCTCGAGTTTGACATATGACGTAAAAATGTAATGCAAAAGTGCGGACACTTTATCATCGTCATATCATATTCTATCAAAATGATGAAAATCAATGAAAATAGCCAAGGCAGACTCTTTATTGTCCAAGGATCTCTATATCCAGCCAACAATTAGGTGAAGAGCTGAATGAGTAGATCTGCCTCGTTCATCGTGTATTGAAAACTTAACGCCGCGCCGGCAGACGAAGATATGGGCTCAGTATGCATCTAAATGCATTTTTCATATACATAGAGGTATTTGAAGATTTGAGAACGAACCTGAAAACGGTGCTTGTCCCGAATTAGTACATCAAACTATCGGCTGGGAATCTCGACAATCAATGTCGCGATGGTCCAGTGGTTAGGGCATTTGTGTACAGAATAAAGATGCCTGGGTTCGAATCCTGGCGCTGACAGGTGTTTTCAAATCTCCAAGTATGTGTTTTCACCTTTGGGGTTCGGGGATGGTCTTAATAACTCGTAGGGGGATTTTTGAGATTTGTTTCCGAATTTTTAAATTATTCTACAATAAAAATATTGTTTGACGTTTTTTCAAAACCGTTTCCACATAATTTTGTTGTAAAATATAATTTTTTTGAAAAAGTGGTATTGAAAAATGAATTGTGTCATATATTCTGATAGATATTTTAGGCCTCTGTGACAGCCACATTGTAATTATATGCGACAATGGTCTAGAATAAGTTTTATAATTTATTATGCTTATTCCTCACCATCCCTGTTACTTCGGCTTCACTAGAAATATCATTTTGCCTAAGATCGTTTATTTGATATACACTGAAAAAGAATTGGTCAAAAATTAAAAACAAAATACATTATATGAAAAAATTATTAATCATTTTTCACAATCCAAATATCGTAGACTCTCTTCAATCTATAAGAATACCTAAAATAAAAAATATTTAATAGAAATAACTAACTTATGTGTGTTATAGAATTTATTTTGTCTTTCTTAATTTTATAATCAGAATATTATTTTTATTCCTCTACACTTCTTCGTTGGTTCTTACTGGGCAACAATTAAATATGCCCTTAATATATTGGTTCTAAAATCACCAGATTGTTTAATTGGCTAAATAGAGGTTTTAATTTATAGATTTAGTATTTTTACACCTGCCCCCTCCGCGAAAAAATTGGCGAGCTGCCAGAGTTCAATACACATTTTGTTAATAATTTTAAATTCTACATTCCAATTGTAATATTAGGAAGGCTTTGATGATGGCTTTTAGCGAAAGCGCTCAGCCGAATTTTATTAAATTAATTATTTACACTGAAATATTTGTCCATTTCATTTACATATCATAAATTGATTTTCCAGTTTTTTGTGTTTTGAACGTATCGTTACAAACATTTCTTTGTAACTTTGTAATTTGTATTTTGTTAAGATATCAATAAAAAATTAACGTCGCCTTTATAAATCGATTCCATGATTAAGACAGGATTGAGTCTACCAATAGAAAAACTGTATAACTCAAAGGAAAGGGCCAATGCATATACACGAAAGAGGCGTAGCGTCTGGTTAGAAAGTAGAGAGTAATAGTGAGTCTGTACCTCAAGTTTAATTTCGGTTAAAAAGTAAAAATCAAGTTGGGCAATACTGACATGTTTTTGGTATAGTAAAAAGGCGTTTACATTTATTTGACCTTTAATGAAGTTCGACCATAAATATTTGTGATTTATTATGATTACAAAACGGGAGTAAAATGTTGGAAAAAACTAATGGCGAGTTAGGATCTCTAGCTCTCTCAATTAAATTTAAACATTTACTAATTCTGAAATTTTGAATTCATAGAATTTTGTTAAACAAAGTTTGCCCATAATAGTTAGGCACTTTAGTATTTAGAATGATAATGGTTGTCAATTTTGATAGTAATTATTTTTTTTTTTAAGAAATGCCCCTGTACGATACTATTATTACAAGATCATTTTGACCCATAGAAATAATTAAACACATTTAAAAATTATAGGAGTCAATAAATAAGTAGTAGGTCATAAATTTAAATACTATGGCCATGTTATCTAAACATTTTTTTTTTTAATTAAGAAATATTGAGAAATTTTAAATGTTAAGGTATAAGTCGAAATTTATATACAGAGTGTACAAAAAGTAACGTAACATACTAATATTTAGATTCCTGATAGGTTTGCAAAACAATTTTGAAAAAAATTTTATGAAATGTCGGCCGGACGCGCTCGCTTCGCTCGCAATCCTCTGTACTGGTTAGGAGGTGGGTGGGAGGAGCGTAGCGTGATCTTATAATGTGGGTGGAAAAAAAGGCACATCAGCCAGGCGCGCTCGCTTCACTCGCTCTCTTCTGTAGTGGTTTGGAGGTGGGTGGGAGAAGCATAACGCGATCTTATGGAGAAATTGTTTACATGGAAACGCTTGTCAAGCTAACGACTAAATAAATCCCGTAGTGAGAAAATGCCTAGTTGCCAAGTTATAGATGGTTTAATTTTCACTTTAGTTTAGATTGAGATATTATGTTAAGAGTTAATCTAAATATAAGAGACAACTGCGCATTTCCTCACCACCGGATTTAGGTTTTTGTTTAGTCGACATCACGACAAGTGTTTCTATGGCAACGGTTTCTCCGTAACCAGCTTCAGCTACACTGAAGTGAAAATTAAATGGCCTGTAACTTACAAACTATGCATTTCCTTACCACGGGAATTGGGTTTTTGTTTAGTCTATGGCAACAGTTTCTCCGTAACTGATTACAGCTAAATTAACTCATCTGTAACTTGGCAACCACGCATTTCCTCACCACGGGGTTTGGTTTTTTGTATAGTTATTACTATGTCAAGCGTTCCCATGGCAACAGTTTCACCACAACTGATTTCCTCTAAAATAAAGTGAACATTACATGATCTATAACTTGGCCACTATGCATTTCCTCACCACGAGATTTGGGTTTGTGTTTACTGGTTACCATGGCAACAATTTTTACGTAACTGATTTCGACTAAACGAAATTTGACCTCAAATTCCGTTTTAGAAATCCCAAACTTAAATTAAATTTGACATATGACATTATATAAAAGGTTACCACGGTATGTGTGACGTCACCACAGTAACCACAATACTGTAACTAAGTATGTTGTGGAAAGC
This sequence comes from Psylliodes chrysocephalus, assembly GCA_927349885.1. Taxonomy (NCBI): domain Eukaryota; kingdom Metazoa; phylum Arthropoda; class Insecta; order Coleoptera; family Chrysomelidae; genus Psylliodes; species Psylliodes chrysocephalus. The sequence continues at coordinate 33,467,285 of OV651821.1, forward strand.
TTATAAAGAAATGCCTTAAAAGTATCCACCGAGTGACGTCACAGTTAACCCAACACAAATTGAACTAATTCAGCTATCCTCTTGTTGATAGTACTCTATTAACTTGGCTGGCTAGCGTCATTTATCAAACAAATAAATTCACTTGATTCAAAAAAGTTTTAAAAACTTTTGGATAACATAACGTGTTTCAAAGTTATCGAAAAGCACATTGTTTATTACTTTATAGATGAGGTAATATTAATATTTAAAATCTATGTACTGCAACAATTCAATCAAAACGTGTAACAGGCTTCTGGTTCACCTACAGTGAATCAGCGAGTCTGTGTGGCGCTATGATGGTGATTCCCGAATAGGGGTTGCTCAGGCGCCAGTTTTGGTATCGCAGTTTGCTCTGCGACCCTGTAGTATACCAGAGTGTACTCAAGGTAAATTCAGTGGAGGTAAAAATAATTCCAAGCGGTCACTGCTAGGTAGCCACTATACTAGAATAAATATAAATAAAACACTTATCTCCTTTATACCTCGTACCCTACGGTACCCTGAAAGAGAACGGTTAAGAACCAGCAATAAGAGAAACACAGGAATAGGTAATAAAATATATATTTACAAAAAAAATACAACGGTGGTAGTGCACGGTTTTGGCACGGCGGTAAATGGAAAATTAAATAAAATGAATGATTACAATTGAATGAGCTTAAAGAGAAATAATTAAAAATAAAGTATTACAATTGAAAAACTAGTCAAATATTAACGGCTCCCTATATTCGGAAAATTTATTAAAAATAATGTATTACAATTGAAAATTAGTTAAATATTAACGGCTCCCTGTATTCGGAAAATTTATTAAAAATAAATTATTACCTATTAAAACTAATTAAATATTAACGGCTCCTTGTATTCGGAAAATTTATTAAAAATAAATTATTACCAATGAAAACTAATTAAATATTAACGGCTCCCTGTATTCGGAAAATGTATTAAAAATAAATTATTACACTTGAAAACTAATTAAATGTACCACCCGGTATATGGAAGGTATGTTTTCCCAAATACACGAAATTAAATTAAATGTTCTAGTCAAAATAATAAAACAAAAAAACGGTAATTAATTAAAACGGAGTAATTAATTTTTAATCAAACGGTTGACCAACTGAGAAGTTCATAAAAATAAAAGAAAACGGGTAGTTACGACAATCCCTGTATACGGAAAATGAAGTTTACTATTACCACAGTTAACCCACCTACAATGTAAGTTCAGAAATGGAAAATGGTACAAAGTTTTCGGAACCTCCTTGTATCTTGGTCTCGAGCGATCGGCAGTGGCAATTTTCGTCGAGTGAGAATGGTATGAATTTGCGCGGTGTTTGGACAGCGAAGGCGACGGTGATAAAAAAGATTATTTTGAGATTTGCCCAAAGTCGATCAAAACGGTGTGTGAATTAATTTTATAGAAAACGTCAGGCTTCGTTCAATAATTAGTTGTTGACGGGAAACGGAATGATTCAAATATAATTGAATGAATAAATAAAAGAAAAGAGAAACTTACATGAAAAATACTGGGCGCTTCTTATAAAAAGTTGCCAACGGTTTCCCACTAAGGTATGAAATGAAAAATGCTGGGCATGAATCAAAATTCTTTCACTTGTCGGACGAGTGTCCCAAACTAATTGTAAATAAAAAAAAATTATATGCGGTTTCCTACCTTAGAAAAATAAACGGGGTTGTTCAGCAGTCTAACAATATCACGGTCACTCACTAGTCGGTGGAGAAGAAAGAAGAGCTTACGGTTGCTGGAAATCAAGAGAGCGTAATTCCCAGATGTGATCGAATTTATGCTTTTTCGCTGAGCAAGATTGAAGACCGGTAAGCCCGAGTGGGGGATACCGCCACTACAGCCGACTGTTTACAATTTAAAAATAAAAAAATGTCCTAGTACCTTGACAAATAAAAGTAGATAATTGGTATGAAATCGACTCTACAAAATGTCCATTCGGATTTCGGCAAATATAGGAATATTTTAACTTACGAGGGTACTCGCAATTGTTGAAAAACGGTAATTCCTGGGAAACAGAAATACGGGGATCTTCTACATGTCATCAGGCGGAATTAATTGAAATATACATTTTTAAAATTATTTAAAAATAAAATTTAGTGTCTTCGTCACAAATGGATAAATAAATCATCGGGTGTGACCGGAAATAAATTAATAGATCTGCTTTTTAAAGAGTATGGAAATGTTATGTCAAAAATAAGGTATTTTTTTATATTCCTTTTTTGTTGATTTTAATTGGACACTTGGCAACACTGCGCTAATTTGTATTGACAGAGCATGACATATATAATTCTAAATTTCAATGAATGTCTAGAATGTATGGAATGTTGGGAATGTTAGACGTTAGGAATGAGTGAAATGCGTAAAATAAGTCACGTAAGAAACGCATTGGCGGATTTTAAGAACATTGATATTAAAGTAGTTAGGATGAACCGAAAATTCTGAAAATCAATAAGGTTCTAAGTTAGAAAATCAAAACCTCAAATCAATCAAAACTTTCGTTCTAGAGATATCGTGCCGGCATACATACACACAGATGACCAGACGAATTTTTTTTTGCAATTTACGGACTTAGAATGATCGGAAACATGAAAAAACGTATAAGAAAATGGGGATAAGAATTTTTTTTCGTCTGGAATACTGAGGCTCCATAGGTAGGGCCTCAGTAATATATTCATTTTGTTTATTGCTGAAGTTGATATGGATAAATCTGCCTTCATTTAATTTTATTCGCCATCTCTTCGTCCAGATATTAATCTCGTGTATATATTTTTGTTATTTTCTATTAGCGTCTTCGTGATTTTTTTCAACAGCAAGGATTTGCTGTATCATCTGCAAAAGTAGTCCAACTCCTTTTAAATCTAATATAATCATCAGCAAATGTTGCGATAGTATTGGGCTCAAGATTAGGCACATCTCTGGTATACAACAAGTAGAGTACTGGCCCTAGTACACTACCTTCAGGTACTCCTATCTTAATTTCTCTTAGGTCGGAATAGGCTTCTTCCTGATTTTAATAGTTCAGAGCAGGAATATGTCTAGTTTTTGAATCAGGCCTTCATGTCATACGTTGTCAAAACCCTGAGCCACATTCAAAAAGATAGTAATTGTGATGTTATCTATTTTCGTATACATATATTATATTTACACTGTTTATCTATACCCTGTATATGTATATACGTATATTTCAAGTTTGTTAATATTTTATTACACATCTTGTATACAATGTATACAGGGTGTTTTTAATTTAAACGGACACAGCTTAATGGGAGGTAGAGTACACTTAGCTGAGTTCAAAACACCCCTATACTTAGCCTTTAATCTTACTCGTTTCTGAGATATAGGGTGGTTTATGACTTTTTGCCAAAACTAAATTCGGCCATTTTTTTTTGAACGGCTAGAGTTATTTTGATAAAATTTTATACAAAAGTTACACTTACTTAGTTTAATCAAAACCATAATTTAATTTTAAAAAATTCCAGGACCGGAATCTCTTTTTTTTATATTGCTCTTCTTGGCTAAAATATCACCCTGTATATCGGATTTTAATAAACGTTACTGCATATTTAAATAGTACGCGGATCAGTAAATAAAATAATGTAATAATATTTAATGGCACCATCTTGATTTTCTTTCAGTAATTTTTTATAATGGCGACTACAATATTATAAATCAGTATTTACAAAATTAAAATCAAAGATTTTACTCTGTACTTTTAAAACTCTACACAAATTAGGTACCATCTTCATTTATTTTTAACTACTGCATTTTCCAATAATAAATTGAACATCTATGCAGGACCGGGCTCATTTTATTTGATAAAGTAACAGAAGAAACTAACAGAAACAAATAATTAATTTAAACTAAAGTAAATTTTCAAGGTGGATTCATAAACTACGTTCAGTTCGCGTTCAGTTCACACTCAGTTCGAGTTCAACATAAACAGAGCAGAATGACACGGTATGTTTTGGATAAGAAATTATAACGGATTCATAATTATTTTATAATCAACACCATCTACAAATATAATTAAAACAAAAATAACATCAAAATATAATTTTATTTTGTGGAATTTGTGGTTATGTCTTGCCAACTCGAACTGAGCGCGAACTGAACGTAGTTTATGAATCCACCCTCAAAATGAACACCGTGAACGTCAATACACCTAAAAATCTACTTTAGCTTTAATTAATTATTTGTTTCTGTTAGTTTGTTCTATTACTTTATTAAATAGAGTCAGCCCGGTCCTGTGTAGATGTTCAATTTCTTATGGAAAATGCTGTAGTTAAAAAAAATGAAGATGGTTCCTAATTTGTGTAGAGTTTTAAAAGTACAGAGTAAAATATTTAATTTTAATTTTGTAAATACTGATTTATAATAATGTAAGTCACCATTATAAAAATTTATTGTAAGAACATCAAGATGGTGCCATTAAATATTATTACAATATTTTATTTGTTGATCCACGTACTATTTAAATGTGCAGTAACATTTATTAAAATCCGATATACAGGGTTATATTCTAGCTAAGAAGGGCAATATAAAAAAAATAGTCAAGTCCTGGAATTTTTTAAAATTAAATTACGGTTTTGATTAACCTCAGAGGGTGTAACTTTTGTACAACATTTTATCAAAATAACTCTAGCCGTTCAAACAAAATGGCCCATTTTAGTTTTGGCAAAAAGTCATAAAACACCCTATATCTCAGAAACGAGTAAGATTAAAAGATAAGTATAGGGCTGTTTTGAACTCAGGTGTACTCTACCTCCCATTAAGCTGTGTCCGTTTAAATCAGAAACACCCTGTATAGACATTGCCATTTCCTATTTTATAATTAAGCTTCATCATTTACAAAAAAAATATATATATATTTACTAATAATATTATCTTTTTATATAAATTATAATAGTTATTTGGACAGAGAAGATCACAAAGAAGAAGGAACTATCCTTAACTAAAGAGTCAATAGTGTGACTAAAATTCCGCAAGGAATGTACTGTCATATATAAGGTGTGCATTTTTATTTTAATTGCAGCATAGACACTTTAACCCTCGAGCAGTGTGGTCAACAACCCCTACAATTTAAATAAGGGAAGTACCAGGAATTACACATTAAAAATAATTCGGTAATAAGACTATTCATTGCGTTACTTTTAATTTTAGCAGCCTTTATTTGAAATCTAATTTTATTACTAATCCAATGCACTACATAACATTAATCTAAATATCTCCATAGTGCGCTTTCAACAAAATAAAGTTAGCAATAACGCAAATAATGACCAATTTTCAGACTGTTGCAAGTGCAATATGGATATATTTATATTAATGTTATGAGGTGATGTGTCATCATTGGTACTTTATTTAAATTGTAAGGGTTGTTCATTCCAGAGCTCGAGGGTTGAAGTGCCGATGCTGCAATCGGAAAAAAAGTGTCTCCCTTCAAACTCAAATCCACCAGTACGAGCATTTTTTGTTTTTTGCATCAATACGAAAAAAATCTGGATGGGAAGTTTTCGGTATAATATAATTATAATAATAATTTTGTAAATTTTAATAGTCAGTTAATAACATAATTAATTAAAGTAAAATTAATTAAAATTAATTTCTTGTTTCTTGTGAAGATTCAATTCAATTATAAATGTTAAGTGAAGTTTAAATATAAATCGTGGGCGCAAAAATTTGAGTGATGAGTTTCTATGCGAAAGGTCGGAGATTCAAAATCCTTTAGAAGGCAAATTCTTTCTTTGTCCAAATTTATTTTATAAATTGGTAAAAGTTATAATTACTTAGTTATTAATAAAAAGAGACAATCCTAGGATTTATCTAGTTTTGCTACTTCGATCTAAAAATACACACGAAGCAAACAAACTATAACCTACTGTTTTTGATGTTAGACTTAGATTTTACTCTTACTGTCACGTTACCATACCAGTCCAATTTCCATTTTATGATTCAAGTTTTAATTTTAAAGGTCTTCGTTATGTAAAACTGCCAACGCTAACATAATGGCCAAAAAAACTGATTTAATATGAGATTTTTATAGCGATATCAGCATTTTAAAAAAATATATATTTCTATTTTATGAGGTCGTAAAGTGGAATGTATGACTGTCAGCTTCAGCTTTGATATTTGGCAAGAGTGGTTTAAAATGTTCTGCATGGAAAATTGATTATATATGGTATATAAAATATTTTTAAGACGAACATTTTTTGTCGTTTTTTGTTTTTATAGTAAGTAACAAGAATAATATCTAATTTAAAATATTGTAACGTTCATTTATTAAAACAGTTTATTATTATACTCTCCACACAGTAGTCTGTGAAGAGTATTATAGGTTTACTTTAAAAAAACTAAAATTTTTAATATTGATCCAAATTTAAAAATTTTTGGCACCAAAATCCTTTTTATCAAATTTGAAACAACTTAAAAATGTCCGTTTTTCCGTCCGATGTCACATTTTTTTGTCCGCACGATAAGTCAAAAACGAAAAATGATTTCAATGGGTCATTCCATGTCAAATCGCAAATGGCCGTCGTCAGAATTGGCTCAATGCTCTTGCGACACATACTTTGATTTTCTTTTACTATACGGAGAATGGTCGCACTGCGCAGCTGTCTGAGTGCCTTTTAAAAGGAGATAGAAAACTCCGCCATTTTGAACCCTTATTACGTGTTGCCTACATCTTGGCGCAATATTTTTAATAGGTGCGTATTAATCATCCGCTTCTGCTTCGGAATTATCGGTTTTCTTGTTTTAATCTGACAGGTTAAAACGACTAAACCGACAATTCCGGAAGCAGAAGCGGATGATTAAGACGCACCTGATATTTTGCCTGCTGCTGTCAGTGTCAGTGAATATTATTTTTGAAGTCACAGTTTATTGCTAAAGAATCAGTTAGCTCACTCGGACCAGTTGAAAGTTCCAAAATAACATCCACTCCAGGGATACAAATTCAGGATACGCAGAAGACTGCTGTTTTATTATAGGCGGTTGTCATATATTGTATTATCCGAGTTGCACAGTGTATAAACTGAAACATTGAGATCAAAAGTGCCGACGCAGAGTGAGCGATCTGATTCTTTAGCTGTAAACTGTGTCACAGGGTTCAAAATGGCCGCGCCCTATGTTGGGCGTGTCGGACCTCTCACTTGCCTTGTATAGTAATTAAAGTATGTGTCTTGCGACGTACAAAAATTCAAATTGAAGATCTTTTAACGTAGAATCGAATGCCGTGTGTTGTTTTTGGAGATAATTGATTCTTTGACAGTAATACTGTCAAATCTGACCACGCTGATATGAAATTTTATTGACATTCGGATGGCGCGGAGAATTTAATCAACGGATTATGATGAAACTTGGTACTCGGGGGTTATAGGGGCCGCTGATCACGAATCCGAGGTCAGATTCGCGAAATTCGTAGATGGCGCCACATTTTGGCGCATGTGCAGAAGGAAAGTGATTGAGAATTGGCTGGTTACCCTGAAACTTGGTACTCGGGGCATTTTGAAGATCGCTAATCACGAATATGAGGTCAGATTTTCAAAATTCGTAGATGGCGCCACTATATGACGCAATGTGCAGCAGGAAACTGATTGAAAATTGGCTGGTTACCCTGAAACTTGGTACTCGGGGGGTTTTGGGGGTCGCTGATCACGAATCCGAGGTCAGATTTTCAAAATTCGTAGATGGCGCCACTATATGAGCTCCCACTTGGATCTAAGTTACGTGATTCTGCAATATTATTGTTGTTATTTAATGAAATTTCTGCAGAAACATTACTGAGATTTGATGAATTTGGAATTTCACTACTACTTATACTATTATCAATTCCCGGAACCTTGGTTCTAATTGATTTACGTTCTTCCTCAAACATATCTTAACATTTGTAACAAATCATACTGCCGACTGGAAAATCCGGGAATGTAATTTTTGGAGGAGATGAAAATTCTCTTAAACGTTTGCCTACATGACCCTCTCTATTGTAAGGATTAGCACATCTATCTTTTCTTAAAATTTGACTGCGGTTCATGTTGGTGTTTACGTACTCGTGACGAAATCTGTCACAAATTCAGGGCAGCGCGTGGCTGAACAATGGATTCGACGCCTGGTGCAAAATCTTACTTATACCACGGCATAAGAAACAATCGGCAGGCTATCTTGTCTTGGCGGCAACGCTACGCGCACATCTACGTGCACACCACCATTTTGGGGTCCAATCTCTCAATCAAGCCAGTGGCGTCACTGTCGTCGTTTATACCGACAAAAACAAACAAGTTGCAGCAGCTTGGAATCAGTAGCGTGGGTTTTAAATGTATTTTGTTTGTGATGTGTGTATTATGTAGTTATTGTTATTTTTTTAGAATTATAGATATTTTTTGACACTTTTTATATAGTGTTTGTTTTCCAGTGTTAATTTGTTAACTTTTACGTGTTTTACTATGTCTGGGCAAAGTTGTGTAGCAAAAAATTATATGAATAAACTGTATTAAAAGATTTTTTCGGTTTCTTAAAGATCCTATTAGGTAGATATGTATGGTATACTTTTAAAAAAAATCCTAGGTTATGGGTCAGTTTGTCAGTTATAAACCTATTAGTAAGATGTAGGTAGGTGCCTAGTTAACGTCACGTAAAGTTTAGCGTCCATGTATATTTACTTATGTGGGTATATTATTAAGATTTAAAGTAAAATGTTATATTTTAAACATCTCCTGTATGGAGTTGACAAAATGGAAAAATCTTTATTTTTATTTTAGGGAAAAAGTCATTATAAAAAAATGACTTTTTTCAGAAAAAAATGAATATTAATCGTAATTGTATTATTCCCAAATATTGAAATGCTTAACAAAAATTTAATTCTGATATTCATTTTGATAATAATTATTCTACACATGCGAATAACAAAGCTTTATAATCTGGATAAATCTAAAGTATTTTCATTACAAAAGTAGTAAATTAAAAATTAGTAATGAGTCACATACAATCAAAATCATGTGTCTTAAGCAGTTTTTCGCTTTCAACGATTGTTTTTTTTTTTTTTTTCGTTTCAGGATTTATGGCTGGAACTCTTATTTTATTTCGCACGATTATAGAAAAATTTTGTTTGTTTTATGTTATTTAATATAGTTGTTTATTTAGAATATGTATATTATGTTTATTGGTGTAACCAATAAAGATTCTACAAATAATATTTAGTTGTTACAATTTTGTATTATTGATTTTACACTTCTAAAATTATTTAACATAAAATTTTCAAACAGCATTCTTCTGCGCATCCTGAATTTGTATCCCTGGAGTGGATATTTTTTTTGGAACATCGAATTGATCCGAGTGAGCTAACTGATTCTTTTAAGCTATAAACTGTGACACGGCATTCGATTCTACGTCAAAAGATCTACAATTTGAATTTTTGTATGTCCCAAAAGCATGGGGCCACATACTTTGATTACTATACGAGGCAAGAGAGAGGTCCGACACGCCCAACATAGGGCGCGGCCATTTTGAACCCTGTGACACAGTTTACAGCTAAAGAATCAGATCACTCATTCTGCGTCGGCACTTTTGATCTCAATTTTTCAGTTTATACACTGTGCAACTCGGATAATACAATATATGACAACCGCCTATAATAAAACAGCAGTCTTCTGCGTATCCTGAATTTGTATCCCTGGAGTGGATGTTATTTTGGAACTTTCAACTGGTCCGAGAGAGCTAACTGATTCTTTGGCAATAAACTGTGACTCCAAAAATAATATTCACTGACATTGACAGCAGCAAGCAAAATATCGGAATTGTCGGTTTTCTTGTTTTAATCTGACAGGTTAAAACGACTAAACCGACAATTCCGGAAGCAGAAGCGGATGATTAAAACGCACCTGATATTTTGCTTGCTGCTGTCAGTGTCAGTGAATATTATTTTTGAAGTCACAGTTTATTGCTAAAGAATCAGTTAGCTCACTCGGACCAGTTGAAAGTTCCAAAATAACATCCACTCCAGGGATACAAATGCAGGATACGCAGAAGACTGCTGTTTTATTATAGGCGGTTGTCATATATTGTATTATCCGAGTTGCACAGTGTATAAACTGAAACATTGAGATCAAAAGTGCCGACGCAGAGTGAGCGATCTGATTATTTAGCCGTAAACTGTGTCACAGGGTTCAAAATGGCCGCGCCCTATGTTGGACGTGTCGGACCTCTCTCTTGCCTCGTATAGTAATCAAAGTATGTGGCATGGGGCCAATTCTGACGGCGGCCATTTGCGATTTGTCATGGAATAGGGAATAGGGAAACGTAACCTATTGATTTTGAAAAAATCTGATTAAAAATGGGAGGGAGTTAAGGGGGATTGAAATTTAAAAAAAATATAAATCCATAACGAAAAACGATATCAACTTAAAATTTTCAGGAAAAACAAAGCTCTATAATGGAACGAAGCCTATACATAAAAATGGGGGGTTAAGGGGTCTGTTAAACTGAGAAAAGTATAATATACAGGTTGTCCCATTAATGCGTAATTGTTTAATAATTCAATTTTCAATTTGTGTTATAGACACGCAAACAAGTTTTAAATAAAAGTGATATGGATTTGAAAAATACATATTTTTGGATATACAAGGTGTTGCGTTTTTGCCTGGCAAATAAAAATGTACTATTTTTAAATAGAACATCCTGTATTTTTTTGTTTTTCATTTTGTTTGGTATTACTGTATTCAACCCTAAAAAAACATGACAGGGTTGCCAAGAAATTAATTTTTTTATGAAATTAGATAATGGTGCAGACTCCAAATTGAATTATTATAATTTAGGTAGGTTTACATTTACATTCAAAATTGTTTAATATACAAACTTAAAAGATACTTAGCTAACGAATAGTGCTGATAGAACTGGTTTATTTTATACAGAGTATTTTGAAACGTCTAAAATATGGGTAATTTTAAGTTCAATTTACTCAATTTTTTTTCAAATGCAGTACCATGTATATTATTTAAGTATAAAATTCCCTATAAATTTGTCTATCCAATGATACCAATATGTTAGCCAATAAGACATATACAAGGTGTCCCATCAGATCAATAGCTGTTTTATTATTGGAAATTCGAAAAAATTTGTAATATAAAAGTTGTATGATCATATTTAACAATTAATCTTGAATATACAGGGTCGTCCATAAACGAGGTGCTAACGAAACCTATACTGGGTATGTCAAAACACGACGATTCGATTTTCACAATTTTTTAAATGGAATACCCATTATTAATTGGTGGTATAACATACAGGGTATATAATTTTAAAAAATTAAGAAAATCGTAACCTAGCATTTTGACATACCCTATATACAACAAAGCAAATGAACAAAGTATTAAAACTGTTTGACGATGTGAAAACAATCAAATATTTATAACTACCTGCAGGGTGTTATGCTTTGAAAATGTATAGGTTTGGCCAGCCCCTCGTTTATGCATCGGCCTGTATTTTTAAGAATAATTGTTAAATATGGTCATTCAACTTTTTTTTTTATATTTCCGATAATGAATCAGCTATGGATGAATACTTCACTGATGGAACACCCCTGTATATGTGTTATTGGCTAACCTGTTGATATCGTTGGATAGGTAAATTTGTAAGGAATTTTATGCTAAAATAATATACAAGGTGTTGTATTTGAAAAATTGAGTAAATTGAACTTAAAAATAACCATATTTAAGACATATTTCAAAACACTCTGCATAAAATAATCCAGTTCTATCACCACTATTCGTAAGCTTAGTATCCTAATAAGTCTTTAAACAATTTTGAAATCATTGTAAACCTACCTAAATTATGATAATTTAATTTGGGGTTTGCATCATTCTCTAATTTTATAAAAAAAAGTAATTGCTTGGCAACCTTGTAATTTTTTATAAACAAATTCTCGGGTTGAATACAGTATTACCAAAACCATTATAAAACTGAAATAAAATAAAGGGTGTTCTATTTAAAAAATATAAGTACATTTTTATTTTCCAGGCAAAAACGATACACTCTGTATATCTAAAAATATTTTTAAAATACGTATTGTTTTAAATCTGTATAACTTTTATCTGAAATTTGTTTGCGTGTCTATAATACAAATTGAAATATTGAACAGTTACACACTAATGGGACACCCTCTATATCTTCATTCTACTTTGACAACATACATCTTAACACATCGATTTCTGTTTCTCGAATGTTTCCGCATTCGCCAGAACTAGCTTCACCAGAACTATTCTAAACTATAACCAAAACATACGTTGGTGGACCCACCATTTTATAGACTGGTGCTTCCGGTAAATTTAAGTACATTCAGATCAGTGTATCCACCAAATTCTAGAAGTCAACTGTTTATAACGATTGATGACTAGTCATAGTCACCCCTATAGGGGGGTTTTCGGAGGTGACTTCTTTAATCGAATAATTCAGGTAATCGTAAAAGTGGAAGCGGTAAGAGGCCGAAATAAGACAGAAAGGGGCTTAAAGGATTACAGCTGATCGGACTGGTCAAAAATGGCTCGCACGACGAAAAATAAAAAGTGGAAGAAAGGTATGAAAAATTAGAACTATCCAAGGTTTCATTAAATAAATGAAATTTTGATTTAATAAAATCGTTGACATTGAAAATGTGTTCATGTTCTTCAAGGGCTGTGGTGAGTGAGTAAAGGCAAACTTATTTAATGGTTTCTTCAACAATCTTAATCCGATTCACAAACCAACTGTATGAAACACATTGGAACCGTTCAAGGCTCAAAAACACAGGTCGAACAAAATTTACTATAACTGAAAATAAATTTGTAGAAATAGAAAATATTGCAGTCTCGTTTTTGAGAATGTTTTTCTTGTAAACCAATATACTCTATACAGCAAAGTAAATCGCTAGAATCGTAGATACCTGATCCTTAACAATCCTAATTGGATGCTTGAAGAATATAGACAAACAATAATAATTGTGTGCGCGGGTAAAGTTAAAACTCAGGTTCGTCTTTTTAAATAAAAATACAAAGAAATGAACAGGAGCCGAAAACAGAGATTCAGTGTCAACGTTGAAAGGAGAACTGGGAACTGTAAAATTGAAGATGAGGCCCACGTTCAACATTGAATAAATACGTCTGTGAGAAAGAGTGAGTTTGACATTATTTTCTTTTTAAAAAAATGTCCACGTAGCTTTTATTTAACCTAGTTTTTAAGCTGGGTACTCCTAACGAAATATGATTTTGCTTTACTAAGTGTAGATGGCGCTACTTTTTGATTTCTTAATTTAAATCAACCAATATAAAGGTAAAAACATTAATTTTACGCATATACAGATACCATTAGATATTGAAATCGAAAATGTCTATTCTTGATCTGGTCCAAGAATGACGTTCTTTTTAGTAAGCAAAATCAAAGCTAGGTTGTTAAAAATAATGTTCTTCTATCTCTGCCGTTTTTACTTAAATGTAATTTAATGCCTGTTTTGGTAGTAGCTAACGGAGTAGTTGTTTTCCAAAGATAAACGGTCGCTCGAATTATTTTGTTTGACATATGGCTTCGTGATTTATTTTTCACTTTAAATAAATATTTATTTAGGTGACATTTAAAGTAAATTATTTGTTTCATTTTTCCAGTATGTGATTAAGACAAATACATATTCTTTTTTCGATTCATAAAGGCAAACAAATCCTTAAAATTGATAACAATATAAATAATAGTTTGATTCATAGGAAACAAATATTTTTTTTAGCAAAATTATTTTTTAACACAAATAAATAATTTTAGCTGTGTGTTATTCACTTCTTTTTATATTGTAAATATATTTTATAGGTACATATTAACTTTTCCTATTCTCTTGTACACCGATTTACAAACAATCTAGATCGGTATTTTAGATAGAATGAAATAAAAAAAATAGAAAATTTAACCTATCTTACCTATATTTTCTGAATGCTTGTGGCTGTGCAATTCCAAACAATAGACATTCCAGCGATATGGCACCATAACCGAAAAGTAATTTCAAGCAATACATACGCCGGGGTTATACTGATCTGATTCAAAAAAATTCCAATTTTATCTGAATGTATATTGTTGTTACGGATTTCGCCGGCGCTTGTTTTTTATTTATGTCCTGCTATTTCATTGCAACAATGCTTATCGAAAATACTTGATTTATTATTTTCACATATACAGATAAGTTGCTTGATATTGAACAAACGATAAAGGGCACAGTCATAAACCAGTGAAACGATCCACTATCAGAATTGATGTTTTTTTTTTAATTTCTAGTAAATTAAGCAAATTTAAATCAAACTAGGCAATCTTCTAATTGTTTGTTCACTAAGTAAATTTTATAACAATTTGTAGTCGCAGTCAAAAGCAAACAAAGAGGCTGAAGAAAATTCAAGAAAACTCAGTGGTAAAGCCTCTGTCTGTGGATCCAAGGGTTCCAGGTTCGAATCCCACCGTTGCCCGGAATTTTTTCATTTAATTTAATTATTTAAAATTAATTCTGATGCCTTGGTAGGATTCCCCACTCGACCATTCACTATTGGGTTCTAATCAACAGTGCTGTTCCTAAAGTGGCGCTGGGAAACAGTAACAAAGCCTACACAGAACACGAGGCGAAATAACCTTAGCAGTTGAAGCCGATGTCACACAAAAAAAAACACTCAATCAAGAGGTGAAAAAACAAACCATAGAAAAATGGAAAATCCGGTCCTGGTGAGAATTGAACTTTTTATACCTTACCAACATTTTTACCACTATGCCACAGAGCTTATCCATCCTGTCATCTAGTAATTACCTAAATTGAGGCATGAGCAAAGAGTAAAAAATAACAGGAAAGGGTGGTTAGAAATATAGCGGGATACAGGAAAATCGTAGCCGGCCACGTAGTGTTTATGTAGTATATTTCAAGAAACCGATATAGTGTAAGTGGTTCTCAAAAGTCATTTCTCCCTTCGTACTTTTAAACAGTTATACTTAGACTAATGAAATTTGGAAAGTGAAAACAAACGGATGTAAGCTGCTCTACTAGTGGTAACAGGTGACGTAATAGTAGTAGATGACGTCACAGGACCATTGTGACCAATAATGTGAAATGATACCTTATGGCAAGTGACACCTTGTGAAGGAATTCTTGAATGCGGGGGGGAGGGGATAACAAACAAAAGAAACATTTAAATAAATTCTACTCTTTTTTAGTATAACTGAATAGATATTTTAAATAACTTGTTATAAGGTCCTCATTTAAAACTATTGGTCACAGTGGCCTGGTGAGGTCATCCATGACTAGTACGTCCTATTACCACTATTACATAGGCTTAAAAACAATATTTTTTCTCCCTTCAAATTTGATTAACTGAAGTATAACCGTTCAAAATATACGATGGTGGAGGGGTCACTATTGGTCACAGTGGCCTGGTGAGGTCATCTATGAATACTACGTCCTATTACCACTATTACAGAAGCTTACAAATAATTTTCTCTCCCTTCCAATTTGATTAGCCGAAGTATAACCGTTCAAAATATACGATGGTGGAGGGGTCACTATTGCTTACAGTGGCCTGGTGAGGTCATCTATGACTACTACGTCCTATTACCACTATTACAGAAGCTTACAAATAATTTTTTTCTCCCTTCCAATTTGATTAGCCTAAGTATAACCGTTCAAAATATACGATGGTGGAGGGGTGACTATTGGTCACAATGGTCTGGTGAGGTCATCTATGACTACTACGTCCTATTATCAGTATTACAGAAGCTTACAAACAATTTTTTTCTCCCTTCAAATTTGATTAGCCTAAGTATAACCGTTCAAAATATACGATGGTGGAGGGGACTTTTGACTAGCAATGTAATAAATATCATTTTCTCCAGCAGATTAAAAAATAAAAATAGCACCGCAAAAAAATATCTACAGTGGCCTGTAGTCGACACCTGTGTATAGTCAGTTTGTAATGAGAATTTTGCGATTGGTAGATAATGTAACGTTTGTTTATTTTAAAGTTTATTTAATTTATTTGCACTAAGACACTAATTTATATCTCTTTTACTAATACACCAATTCATTGGCAATATAGCCTATGCTGACACTCCGCCTATTTGCTTATCTAGTTACTTTTATATTTACGTAAAAAATTATGGTGAATAAAAACAATTTGAAAATTGTGAATTTAAATCGTAAAATCGCAAATCAAGCTCCGAAAGTCAGAAATATCTGAAATAAGTAGCTGAATAATTTAAAAATTCGGAAACAAATTTCAAAGGCCTCCTATGAATTATTAAGACCATCCCGAACCCCAAAGTTGAAAACAAATACTTGGAGATTTAAAAAAAAGCCTGTCGCAGCCGGGAATCGAACCCTGACATCCTTGTATGCTAGACAAGTGCTGTATCTTCCAAATCATTACGACATTGACGTCGAGATTTTACGATTTATTAAATTCGCACTCGGGTTTAGATCTCTTAACTTACATTAAAAAATTAACTCACGTAGACGAATATATGATGGGCTTAGAATGTATAAATGCATTTTTCATATATATACAGATGCATTATTTGAAGGCGCCGAACTAACACATCAAATTTCTGTCTAGGAATCTTGACAGTCATGATGGTCTAGAACAGCGTTACTGAAAGTGTGGTCCGCGGAGCACTGGACCTCCGCAAAGCTTTTGTGGGGCTCCGCGAAGAAAATAAAAAAAGCAGTATCTATCGCTACAACAGGACTTGGCTTGATAACCTTTTGTTTTTTATTTAGAAGGAGTTTGGTATTTTGGGATTTTAGATTGAAGGACCTTTTTTTAGAAGTCAGGAGGAGAAAG
This sequence comes from Psylliodes chrysocephalus, assembly GCA_927349885.1. NCBI lineage: Eukaryota > Metazoa > Arthropoda > Insecta > Coleoptera > Chrysomelidae > Psylliodes > Psylliodes chrysocephalus. The sequence continues at coordinate 33,484,154 of OV651821.1, forward strand.
GAGTATATGATTTTGGTATTTTGGGTGGGAGGATTTTTTTTTGTAGAAGTCAGGAAGAGGAAGGCGTATATGATTTTGAGAATTTTGTTGTAGGGGCTTCGCAAAGATTTTATAAATAAGAGTTGTACATGAGAACATCTAAAATTATATCGTTAATCGACTCAATTTTCATAAATAATTTAAACGCTTTCTACTTAAATCAAGCTACAGATTTCACTTCTCAAAAAGGTTCCATCACCAAAAAAGTTTGAGAACCACTGGTCTAGAAGGTAGCGCACTGGTCTAGCTACAAGGATGTCCTGGTTCGATTCCCGACCGCCTTTTTTTAAATCTTCAAGTATTTGTTTTTATATCTTTGGGGTTCGGGTAATTTTTGAGATTTGTTTTCGAATTTTCAAATTATTAAAAACGATTTTTTATTAATATTACTATTTAGAACGATCTTGTAACTAAAACTGCAACTTCCAATGGCAAGACGATCTATTTATAACATATATGTGGCTTCTAGAATGTTCGTATATCCGCCAAATCTTGGTACGGCAGCAGTGCTTTCACCAAAATTTTAATTTCAATATCACTCATCGAAAGATGTAGAACATTCCAGAATGGATGATTCACTTCGACTGGCGGTGTCCATGGGCTTATCTTAAGGGTTTCGGAGGTAGACTTATTATATCGAGTATTCTTAGCAACGAGAAAAAGTCCGTAAAAGGCTCAAATAAGGCAGAGAGGAAGTTAAGAGATTAGAGTAGGACCGGACTGGTCGAAAATGGGCCACATGACAATAACAATAATATCTTCAAAAGTCGTCCCCTTAATAGTATTACAATTCATTACTAGAAGTTATTCTACTACAAGTTACTCTCTGAACGTTTCTTGTATAATTTTGGTTGCTGTTTGACCCAAAAAAGCGAAAAAACATTTTTTTTACACCCACATGGATATTAGCTTATCTACGCACAGACTACGAAACGGAAAGGTATGCCATTGCGTTTAACTGAATCAATATATTTCATATCCATTATACCTAGTAAGAACACTGCATAAAAATAAAATCCAGCAATCACAGTTCATATTTTGGTCAAATTTTGGTCATATTTTGGTCATATTTTGGTCATATTTTGGTCATATTTTGGTCATATTTTGGTCATATTTTGGTCATATTTTGGTCATATTTTGGTCATATTTTGGTCATATTTTGGTCATATTTTGGTCATATTTTGGTCATATTTTGGTCATATTTTGGTCATATTTTGGTCATATTTTGGTCATATTTTGGTCATATTTTGGTCATATTTTGGTCATATTTTGGTCATATTTAGGGCATATTTTGGGCATATTTTGGTCATATTTTGGTCACCTGGCTACTATTATTTAATTTTAAATAAGTGACAATTTTGTAAAACTAATTGTCAGTATATTTTTTAGTAATTGATATTAAATATACGTAAAAATGAGTTATTCTTGTGAAGAATCGATAAATAATAGCATTTCTAATTTTATTTTGTCTATATTTGCAAATAAATTACAAATTTTAATCAAACTATATGAAATCAATTTAATTACGAGAATTAATACTAAAATTGTATGTCGATGGAGGGCGTTTGACTATAATGCGATTGGCAGCCAGGGTTCAAAATTGGGATGGAGACTAATTAAAATAAATCTCTTTTTTTTTCATGTTGAATTTATCTTATAAATTAGTAAAAGTCAGAAATTATTTTATTAGCTATTTTATCTTAACCTAAAATAATTTTTAAAATTTGTAGATTTTCGTTAGTGGGTCGTAGATAAAAATAAAATGTACGACTCGAGTGGATTGTCCATATCCACTCTCGTTGCACAAACTACTATTCCAAAAATTACTGCTTGTGAATTGAACGCATTTACATTAGTTTTATATCTATATATCATATCCATATCTGGTCCAAAACTAAATGTTTTAGGCGTTACGATTATTGTTGAATTATGTACAACTTCTTTATGGTAAACTTAGTCGAACTTGGGAATTAAAAAAAGTAGTCATCAAATATACAGTTATAATAGCTTATTATGGAAGTTTTTACTCTTTATGGTTAAAATTTTGATTTAAAATTTAGGTAAATGTGCAGATGATTTTTAAATTAAATTTATTACCTGTTCCTGCTTTGTATGTTTATGAATGTTTTTGTTACGCATTTTGAGATGAACAATACTACTCGTATTCAAATTTTATAATTGATCATAAACACAATACTCGACAGAAAGCTATATTTCGTTTTCCTCTTCACAAAACCACATTACTAGAAAAATGTTACTTATATAGATGCATATCATTGTTTAATTTGCTACCCAAAGAAGTACGTGATATCACATCAATTGCAAAATTCAAAACAATTATTAAATAAGTCTTATATCAGCTGAACCATGTGATGTAACATAAATAAAAAAATGTAATTGTTAATTTTAAAATAGAGAATAAATTAATTTTTAAGGAAATTCCCGAAGTAAGTAGGTCGATTGTAAATTTCAATTTGACACAGTTCGGACAAAAAGTTACATATTATACAGGATTATAAACATGCGAGTAATGACGTCAGCGACAATTTTTTTTTAAGTGGGACATCATAAGTATTCAATTTTTGGAATCGTCATGGAAAGCTGAATTCAAAAATATCTCACACAATGGGTTTGTATACAGTGCGTCCGTTAAATACTACGTGCTATCGTAAAGAAGTGGAATTTTATTTTCATTCATGATCATTCGTATAGGCGGAATGATGACATCGATATTTTTTTAATGGATGCACTACTTTCCATGGATATTTCAAAAATTGAATATTATAATAGTGTCCCTTTTAAAAAAAATGTTCATCAGGTATATATAACTTTTTGTTGAAAATGTGGTAAACTGAAATTAAAAATCGACCCATCTCGGGAATTTCCATAAAAATGGATAGTTTGGCTAAAATAAATGTATTCACTACTTTACAAAAGCATTGTACAGTACTTCTAAGTTTAGTAACGTCATATCGTATAAATTTTTATTGTATTTTCTGCATGTGTATTTTGACATACACAACAAAATGTAAATTGTCCCTAGAGCGTAATATTTATATTTTTTTTATTCTTTTCCGATTTACTTCATTTTTTTAAACAATCTATAAAATTTTATCACCTTGTTATTTATTTCGTATTTTAATTGTAACGTTTTGTACTCTTGCTTTCATATCATAAAATACGTTTCTAATTGCTCCTTTTTACAGTATCACTTATATCATTAGTCTTTAACTTCGGTAGAATGAGCGATTGTCTTTGTGTTGTTATTGTTCCTTTCTCAGTGTTTTTCGTGTAATACGTGTGACCAAGGAATACATAACCAAGAAGCGAAACTGAATGAGTTTTCGTATGTACTAAAGCAAGAGAACTTAATACACTGGAAAACATATGAAAATTAATCAGTTTTTGTCGTTTGGTTCATGAGAATTAAACACATACTAAAGCAACAATGACAGACAGAAAATACTTACTATGTTCATTATGTCAACGGACACTGAAGCTAGCGGCCTAGGCACAATGTGGCCAGCAAGAAAGCTGTGTCGTAAAATTTCATCTTCTCCGTAAAAAAATCTGAACGTGAATATTTGGACTTTCCACGGTCCAGATTTTTTCTACAGGCCCTCAAGAATTTAAAAAAATCAAATTCGAGAGGAGAGGAGGCCAAGGATCAAGTCGAAGGACATGAAATCCTTAGTAAAATTTGATCGACTACGTAAACAAATCTGAACGTGAATATTTGGACTTTTTACAGTCCAGATTGTTTCTAGAGGCCCTCGATAATTAAAATAAAACAAATTTGAGAGGAGAGGAGGCCAAGGATCGAGTCGAAGGACATGAAATCCTTAGTAAAATTTGATCGACTACGTAAACAAATTTGAACGTGAATATTTGGACTTTTTACAGTCCAGATTTTTTCTAGAGACCCTCGAGAATTAAAATAAATCAAATTTGAGAGGAGGCCAAGGATCGAGTCGAAGGACATGAAATCCTTAGTAAAATTTCATCTTTTCAATCTGGTCCGTGACAAATGTAAAATTCACGTTCAGTTTTTTTTACGGAGTCGAATAAATTTTACTAAGGATTAAATGTCCTTTTTTCCGATCCTTGGCTCTCCTCGCTAATTTAGATTATTTGTGTATTTGAGAACCTCTAAAAAAATCTAGACCGTGAAAGGTTCAAATATTCGCGTTCAGATTTTTTTACGGAGAAGATGAAATTTTACTTAGGATGTCATGTCCTTCGACTCGATCCTTGGCCTTCTCTCCTCTCAAATTTAATTTACTTAAATTCTAGAGGACCTTTAGAAAAAATCTAGACCGTGAAAAGTTCAAATATTCGCGTTCAGATTTTTTTACGGAGAAGAAATTTTACTAAGGATTCCATGACCTTCGACTCGATCCTTGGCCTCCTCTCCTCGCTAATTTAATTTATTTGTTTATTTGAGGGCCTTTAGAAAAAATCTGGATCGTAAAAAGTCCGAATATTAACGTTCAGATTTTTTTACGAAGAAGATGAAATTTTACTAAGGATTTCATGTCCTTTTTTCCGATCCTTGGCCTCCTCTCCTCGCGAATTTGATTTATTTTAATTCTCGTGGGCCTCTAGAAAAAATTTGGACCGTGAAAAGTCCAAATATTCACGTTCAGATTTTTTTACGGAGTCGATCAAATTTTACTAAGGATGTCATGTCCTTCGACTCGATCCTTGGCCTCCTCTCCTCGCTAATTTAATTTATTTGTGTATTTGAGAGCCTCTAGAAAAAATCTGCACCGTGAAAAGTCCAAATATTCACGTTCAGACTTTTTTACGGAGTCGATCAAATTTTACGCCACTGCTTTTTTGCTGGCCGCTGTGTGCTTAGGCCGCTAGCTTCAGTGTCGTATTATGTCAAATATATTATTTTAATAACGAAATAAGTACTGTAGGTACAATAATAACAGTCACTACACAATAGCGAAAGCAGATGACCTGGTCATTCTGCAAATAGGGAATTTTGAGAACAATTATGGAACAGTGGTGCAAGGACCATTCACTGTCTATCAATCTCAAGAAGATAGAAATAATTCTTGTCACAAGGAAAAGGATGAAAATGGAATTAAAACCTACAGAGCTCCTACACACAAAACAAAACTTGCAACAGAGGTGAAGAACCTAGGTAGCACCTTTGACAACAAGTTAACATGGAACTCACACTTAGAAAATAGAGTCAAAAGAGCATACATTACTAATGAACAATGCCGCCGAACCGTGGGGCGTACCTGGGGTCTCCCCCACAGACGTCACATGGACTAACATGGTCATCATAAGACCTATGCTAACATACGGTGCAGTTATCTGGGTCCCGAAAATCCAAAAATTGACAGCTATCCGCAAAATAGAACAAATTCAAATAACAGCATGTCTCAACATAACAGGAGCCATGAAAATCACACGAACCAGAGCCATGTAAGTCGTTATAATTAAAGAATATTCCCTTTCCCCTTGTTAAATTAAGATGGGATGAAACAAGAAATTTATGAGTTACCAGGGAGGTTTTAAGTTATCCTGACAACACCACGACAAACAAATACTTGAGTACGACTAGACAGAATCTGCGTCTGATCACAGGCATTCTGACTGCTCATTGCCAAGTACGGAAGCATCTTCATATCATGGGGCTGTCAGAATCCGCACCCTGCAGGGGGTGCTAACAAAAAGATGAGACCATTGAACATATCTTTTATGACTGCCAGTCGCTTTTATTTATTAGAAGATTTGTTTTCAGCTAGTATTGGCTAACACAGGCCGATATTAGAGAAGCACCTCTTAGCGACGTTGTCAATTACATTAAATCTGTAGGCTGGCTCACGAGCTAGTATGTGCCTATCATTTTAGTAAGATGCTCAATGGGCCTAGTGAGGTCTAAGTGCCATGGGGTAACTCACCCTCTACACGTTACATATCCGGAAGTACTGCAGGTAGCAGTAAATGCATATTGATAGGACTTCGAAGTTAGTTTGTCATATATTTTAATTATTGTTTTGTATTATTGTTTATTTACTGTTTTAATTCGAATGGTTTGAAAAACAAAAAAAAAACATATTTAGACGTAGGCGTAAATTATCATTATAGGTAATACTGATTTAGATATTAAAAATAAAAAACATTGACAGCCAGATGCAAGAACGTCCAATAAAATTTACGAATAACGCAATGTATATTTTTTCTTGTAATACAAATTGTAAAACTATCTAATTTTGTAATTACTACTTAGTTAAATACAACTACTTAACTATACTGCAATTTTCACAAAACGCTAATATTAATATACCAAACGTTGCTCTACATAAATTGACAGCTATATTTGACGTTAAACTAATTCTAAAACACTGAGAAAACTTGCAATTTTTTGTCCACGAATCGCCTCTTTAACCGACTTCAAAAAAGGAGGAGGTTATCAATTCGTCGCGATATTTTTTTTTTTTTTTATGTATGTTCAACGATTATTCTTTAACACGGTGTCCGATTTCAATAATTTTTTTTTTGTTAAAAAGGGGGTATTTCAGGGGTGGTCCCATATAAATTTATTTAAAATCTAATAATTGGGTCCATGAGAAAATCCTCAAACTCTTCATTTTTTATGTATGTTCAGCGATAATTTGTTAACACGGTGTCCGATTTCAATAATTCTTTTTTTGTTAGAAAGGGGCTACTTTAGGGGTGGTCCCATATAAATTTGGTCAAAATCTGATAATTGTATCCATGAGAAAATCCTCAAACTCTTCATTTTTTATGTATGTTTAGCGGTAATGCTTTACCACCTTTTCCGATTTATATGATTCTTTTTTTGTTAGTAAGGGGGTACCTCAGGGGTGATCCCATATAAATTTGGTTAAGATGTAGTGATGGCATCTGCACGTTTTTTAAGTCGGTTTTTTTAAATTTTTAATTTACACTTGTTAGTTTCGCTTCTTGGGTAGGTATTCTTTGGTGTGACATTGCAAATACTAATTTTAAAAGCATCTGTAACTCGTTCATGCAAATAAAAATGGTATTAAGGGTCCGCGTTGGTATAGTACTCCAACAAAATGAGAACAAATTGTCTATTTGCTTCACTAATCGTGCTTCCAGGCATATTAGTATTGAAACACAATCACCAAGAATATTATATTTTTTCGATTTAAAATTGAAATTTCACGGTTTGAAAGGAGACGTCAAATTGACAAAATACATTTTTAAAACTTGACAGTACTTCAATAAAGGGGCGTTTGATTTGAAACTCGATCAAGCGAGTGTCGAGGAGACCGAGAAGTGATGACGCCACAATAGAGCTTTGAATCAAATCAAATAAAACAGAGTAGAAAACATAACCTCACTTTTTTGTGATTGTTGTTTCTGGTTTGTGTGTCAAAATTTTAGTGAGCAAAAAGTAAAGAAAATGGAAAAACTTTTAATAATAAGGGGTAATGGCCCGGAAATGCAGCATTTACCACAAATGCCCGCTTCGCTCTCATACTCCATGACTGTGATTACTGGTGATTAGATCTGGACAGAGAAAATGTATTTTCCAAACACACATTTTGTGTTTTTTATGACGAATAATTTTAGCTATAAGACAAAAGAGGCTAAGTAATTTGTTGACTTCTTGTCTGGTATTTAATTTTGAGATTCAAATTTGTTTGTAAGTTAATTAAAAAGAGATAAGTAGAGACAAAGACAAATTTCTCCCTCTTCTCGATCCTTCTACTCTGAGAACATCGAGCTCGCTCTATGTTCTCGCTCCAAAGCAAAACAAACACTTTAGGGATCTCTCGGAGTGTCAATTCAAACACGTATGCAGTGCTCGGAGATCTCCGATGATCAAATCAAACGCACCATAACTAACTAACTTCGGTAAATCATTTGCATATTTTTGCAGGTACACGATTCAAAAAACATGTGCCATTGCTAGGGTGATTCCTTGTCCAAAAATAAGAAATAGTTCCCGCAGATGCTTTGTTTTAAAGATACAGAATGTTACAAATTTTATTTTCCAAAATATTGCCGAAACGACTTTAATGAATTGAATAAAAATTTGGTTGTATAAATGTACGCAAAAAAGGACATATTTTAGCAAAAAAATATGTAAACAAAATTTACCATAATAATTTTTAACAAAAAATATGTACACCATTGTCTTTTTAACATTTTGATGGCACATTAGTCCAAAAAATATTAAAAGGGGCTTTTTATTAGTCATTCGACATCTAACTAATTGTGCTATCGAAATGTAAACAAATCAGTGGCGAACCTATCTTTTGTTAAAAATTATTAAAAGGCCCGTTTGCACATGCGCCCGTGATAAACCTCTTCACATATTTTCACCATACAAAAAAAATTATTCAAATCGTTAAAGCTGTTTCGGAAATATATCGAAAAAGCGAAAAAAAAAAATTGTAAAATCATGTATCTTTGAAATAAAGCATCTACAAATTATTTAATGTTTGGGCACGAGCGATGTCACATGTTTTTTGTAACACCCTGTATTTGTATTTGCATTACTCCTAATATGTCAATTAGGTTACCTCTACTGCCCCTCGTAATGAAATTAAACTAGCATAATTTATTAAGTCTAGGAATAATTCCTTTATAAATATACACAACGGTTGAAATTTCTCCGCAATGGGCGGAGAAATGCAAGACTGGATGCATGTACTCGGTTTTAAAATGAATATTCGCCCAAAAGGCAACGAGGAGCAAAGTTTATGACCCACGGTAATACAGAAAGTTTACTTATACAGTAATTTGGTCGACTGTTAAATAAACTAACTTAACAATTATTGTGTGTTAGGGAAGGAACTTCATTGAAATAAAACTGCAACAGTTGTTATACTCTGCATGATATTAGTTTTACTCTTTGATATCAACTTTGTAGTAAGGATAAAATACAGTAATTATAAACTGGTTTGAAACTTCGAATTTACTGATTGAAGTATTTACTTCTAATATCTTTGATTGTGAATAGCATATTGAATAGTATGTTAAATTTTCAGTCAATTTGTATGTTTTTTTTATTTCATAATCACGAAGAATTGTATTTTAAATGCAACCAGTGCGATCATACTCTAATTTTTTTAAACCTCTCTGTTTTATTTCAACCTCTTACGATCTCCACTTTTACGATTACCAAAAATATTCGATTAAAGAAGTCACCTCCGAAACCCCCTACAGGGGCGACTATGGTTAGTAATTAATCGTCGTAAACCGTTACTTTTAGAATTTGGTGGATACAATGATCCGAATATTCTAAAAATTTACCGGAAGCACCAGTCTATAAAATAGTGGGTCCAACTACTTATGTTCTGATTATAGTGGAAGGACGTTTAGGATTTTCGTAACATGTTTTGGTGAATGCGAGAACATTCAAGAAACTCCACAATTGTATATAAATAGACCACGTTTGATGTTATGGTCAGTTTATAGTTAGAGATCTTATGCAGTTAAATATTTGAATTTAAACGTTTGCCAACCTTTTCATTTTTGCCCTATTTAGCCTTAAATCTTGAATAATACTTGACCTTTAATAATTTCATTGCCAGAGAGTGAATTTTGTGTATTATTTTCGGTTAATAGCTCACAAAAACTTCTTTTCATGACTACTTAACTCAATAATAAACGATTTACTGCCGTAAAAAGATGTACATATAGTATTTTCAATACAAATCCCGTTGCACGTCAGAGATTATTTATGACGTCATGGCCTTGCAATGTTGTTAAAATAGAATTTAGAAAGTTTTGAAATTGTAAGGTTATGTATTTGTTTGTTATGTTACTATACTCTGTTTTTAAACTAGGAGGAGCGAATTGAAAAGACGCATTTACACAGGGAAAAGTAACTAGATTTGTTACTAAGAGCGTTTCAAAATATAGTCGTATTCAAAATTTATGAAATAATTATCTTTATCGGCCTTAGTTGGTGAACGGCCAATGAGCGGTCAAGAAACGAATAAATGTCATAGAAGTAATTTTTTAATTGGTCCCAGACAACGGTCGCAAATTTCACATTATTGTGATTTGAAATGTGTGTCTAAAACGAAATGTCACTGTCAAATTAAAGTCAATATGGTTGTTGATTGATGTCAGAGATACTTTTTTCTTGCTTTTGAAATCGACTTTTTGAGAATAACTATGATATTTTAAAATGGATATTAAATATTTAAGAAAATTGTTAATGGAATATCCAGGTGTAGCCAGGTTAGTATAAAAATATAAAGATCTGTTTACATTTTTAAGGATATATTTGTTATAGGTATAAAAAGTAAAAGTTAATCAGTGAATGACAAGTGGATCATACAGTAACTGGTATCTCTTCTATGATTAATGTGGATATTATGGCTTATTTAGTGTTAACCCATGATTAATGCGCTAGAGGGCAAATAAAGGCATTCAAAAGTTTACAGGCCTATGAGTTAGAATTTGTTTTGAAAACTGGAACCAACATTTTCATAACACTACATGTCAACATAAATTTTTTAAAGTGAACTATTTATACATACCTATGTATTAATTTTAAGTATTTTTAAAATATTTTTTGTGAAAGTAATGTTAACTCATTGTGCCAAATTAAGATTATCCCTAAAGTAGTAGATGGTGTTTTAAATGTTATAAACAATTTTGTAAATAGTTTTATTCTATTCTAATAAATAAAATTTGCTTGAATATTTAGTTACATTTTAAGCATTTTGGTTAGAAATTTTTAGTATTAAAAAATCAGTAATAAAATTATTTTTTTCTAAAATACTTCGGAATTCATCTCTTCATGGTAATCTCCCATCTTTTTACCTTCAAAAACCAATAATGCATTTTCTATAAAACCTTCAGAATCAGCATGTAAAATAATGTGTCTTCCCTTTCTTGTAAGGCTTTTCAGGAATTGCTACCTTTAATAGTACCCAGTGTAGAAGGATCCATAATTGTAGATTTTCAATGCAATTGCTTACTGAAGAACTATTATTTACGAAATAAAGTAAAAAACTAAGTAATGGATGAGATATCAAATTATAAAATGTCAGAACTGTCAACAATATCAATTATTAGCTGATTTTCATGCTAAAAAGTAATGTGTGAAACTTACTGTAATCTGACCAATCAGAAGGCTACAGAATTGCAAACTTAAATTCAAATCGCTCCTCTTAGTTTAAAAACAGAGTATAGTAGGAGTAGTAGGAACAAAAGCTGTAAATATATTGCAAGTCATGGAAAATAAAACTGTAAGGTAGTATATTGCAGATGGATCAAAAGTGATCCCGAATTAACACAGAAAATATCTAAAACTAATTTAATTTCACCAATAAAGTTATTTAACATAAATACATTTAAGTTATAAACCATAACACCCCATACAATTATAGAGATCATTGAAAAAATGAAAACTACAGAGGCATCTAGAGGAGTCATAATATCAGTAGATAGTAGATACATATACTTAAAGAATTAAAGTTTGAAATTGCTAAAATATTTGAATACAAGAGAATTGTTAAAATATTTGAGTAGGTACTTTAGCAAATCTCACTTTCGGTATCTCAAGTATTAAAGATAGCCAGAAATGCTTCAAAAATCGACTGATATCACTACTTCTTTTCAACTCTAAAGTTATTGAAACATGTATGAACAATGGATTCATCACTCAAACATCAAGATTCTCTATACTACCAGCTTCGAAAGATATTTGAAAAATGTTGTTCTCAGTGGATTCTTTAGAAATATGAAACTGTGAAATATTCTACTTTTTGCTATAATAGCTACTCTTATATTTGTTTATTGGTACTAGTCTTTTTCCAATCATTGTAAATATTATTAAATTGTATAACTCGCATACGAAACCTCAGAATCAAATATTTTTTTTATATTTTGGAATAAATTAAAGAAAAATACAGATATATAAGAAATATATCAAACTATTTATTGTTTTAAAAATTTAAAAATTAAATGATAGTCTCGCGTGCAATCATACGAAACTAGAGAACCAATTAGAAGAAAGCCGGTAAGCCGGTGCGAGCTGACAAACAACAGCAGCAAAAAACTAAAAATCACTTTCGCTTTGTCAGTCGAACAAGCAACAAGTCGCAAAAACTTTAACCTAAAAAGCCGGCATTCGCGGTAATCAATTCCAAGCATTGTGCGATTTGATTTATAAAAGCTAATATGTAACGTATCAATAATTTCATGTAACAAAGTTGTAAATGTGTTAAATGTGAAAATATCAAGCAGTGAATAAATCAAAATCAAATGTAGGGTGATGGTTTTATTTTAAACACCCAGTGCTTCAACTAGAACTTCAAGAATATCTTCCAGAGGCTACAGGGTGGAGCATAAGGCCTTCACCCCAGGTAATCTATTTCAAATACAGTCATACAGTCCACCATGATCGAAGACAGTATATTTCAGGCCCAATAAAGCTAGGGTAGAACAATCTTTGTTTATGAAAGTGATGTTGGGGTTGGGTGCTACATTTACTATCCAAAAAGCCAAAGGTGAAGTGTTCCAGATATACATGATAAATAAATTTAATGAAGGTACGATAAATGGTTGTTTATTTTTGGATACATTACTACTATTATACTAGAAAACCAAAAGACTGTCAATATGGAATGGTATGTAGATTTCGTTTACTTTAAGAACAGGTCAGGAACGTTATCAACAGTTCTCCACTCACTGCCGTTGAAATGGTGGTTCATCACCGTTGTTTTTATTCTACCAACTGCAAAACAAGCGATTAATTTAATTTTGTACAAACTTAGATGCATTTTGGAAGTTAAATTAGCTGTATTGTCTATTTGAGCTTGATATATATTATGTATAAAGAAATTACTGGGATTTGTAAAACGTAAATTTCTAATAGTAATGACGTTGCAGCTGCGAATAATTAAATTTATTATTAATATTTCGAAAGGTCTGCAGCCTTTGACAAGTAGTTTGACAGAATGGAAACATGTACTGGCTCTACAATTGTTTCAAATATTTAAGCAGTTTCATTGTATATATCTTAAAAATAGCATATTCTTCGTATTAATTGATTTTCATGGGTAATCCAAGAATATTAATCGTTCGATTTCATGAAAAAAGATCTGGAAAACCCTATGTCTGCGTTTTACCAAACGATAAACCAGTCATTAGCGTCTGTGGCGTCCATTAAGTTGACAAACGACCACAAATTAAAATGACCATCCATATACCTGCTATCGCACGACTGCGGAACATTTTCGCTTCCATTTCATTAAATCTGGGTAATTTTAATAAAATGCACATACGAAAGGCCCCGTTACCTAAATTAAGATTTTATGTTACACAGAATTCCAAATTGAATAGATATATATTCAGAGTGAGTCACGAATAACTGTACCGAGTGTACAAATAAATAAGGTAGCTGTTTGCATTCCAGAAACCGTCTACGTAAAAAATTTTTAACGTAGTCCCTAGAAATGGCTTTAAATTGTTTTTTACATAGACAGGTTCGCCGTTAGGGGGCGTAATACTCATGGTCAATAATAAAACAATACGTTACCTTTCCCATTCTGATTCCAGAAGAACGGTATAGAATCAGATTTTGGATCACATTCCGCGGAAGATTGTCCCATTCCTACACCAATCCCATTCCTACACCAGTCGCGAAGCTCTCTAGAATTTCTGGGAACCGGTACATGGCTTCGTAAACGTCTCACCATCTCATGCCAAACATGATCGATCGGATTTAAATCCGGACTTCGAGCATGCCAAACAAATCGCGTGATTTGAACGTCGTCAAGATAAGCAGTGTTAGACCGTGCATTATCATGCATAAAAGTTGCGTCTTCTGCAAGAATAACCATGAACGGTACTACATGGTCTTCTGAAACCTCTGTCAGGTACATATGCAGTCAAAGTCCCATTCTGGATAAAGACCAACTTCGTGCGAGCTTCAAAAGATATACCTCCCCAAATGGAAGTCGTTCGGCAATACACGCTTGAGCATATCTCTCGTCCCTTGTCGTCGTCACACTCTTACACGTTTGACAAAATCGAGATTCATCGGAAAAAAATACGCGACTCCAATCCTCTATTGTTCAAGCCAAGTGTTCTCGTGCAAAATTCAACCTTGCAATCCGGATTCACGGGAAAGCGTCAGTCCAGTAGCCCTAGTTCGAGACGATAATCCAGCAGCATGAAGTCGCCTCCTAACTGCCCAGTCACTTACATTTACATTTCTCACTACTTGCAGATGATTTTGAAGGGAAACTGCCGCGACCATTCGTTTTCTCAAAGCAGTAGAAACGAGAAAGCGATCGACTCTAGCTGTTGTAGTCCTTCCTCGTTTAGAACTAGGTCTTCGAGTGAGCAGGAGCAGACCAGTCTCTTCGTATCGCTGAAATACTCATTAGACACTGGAAAGACTTACATCAAAGTTTCTCGCAGTCTCGCGCTGACTGAGGCCATCTTCTATAGCTGCCACAATTTGTGCCGCAACAAAGAGATTTATGGTCATTTCAAGCCATAATAACAACACTAATCAATCAAACAATTTGCAATAGAGAGATAAAATCACGGAAACAAAAAATATGCTGATTAATTTTTGTCAAACGCTTATCGAAACCAAAACACTTTTTTAACCTACTTCAAAAATGGAGGAGGTTCTCAATTCGTCGGAATATTTTTTTAATGTAAGTTCAGCGATAATTTTTTATCACGTTGACCAATTTCTATGAGTCTTTTTTGTTAGAAAAGGGGTGGTTGTGTTATATAAAGTTGGTTAGTTAAGATGTATTAATGGCGTCCATAAAATCTTTGTTTTTTTATGTATGTTCAGCGATCCGATTTTTATGATTCTTTTTTGTTAGAAAGGGGTACCTCAGGGACGGTCCCATATATATTTAGTCAAGATCTGGACAGGGATTCTTATGTGCCAACTCAACACGTTACGTGTTGAGTAGAGAGAGAGAGACATTACATAGGAATCACACTCTGTCGAACGAAGATAGAGGCTTCAAGATAAGAATCCCATTGCTGATGACTATAAAATCGGAAAACTCAATTTGTAATGGCATTTGCACTATTTTGAAGTCGGTTTTTTTTTAATTATTTTTATAACCACGACAAAATCAATGCATAAAGTTAGTAAACTATGTCACGAGCGAAAAAAATCAGAAGAAGCTAAAAATTTCTAACATAACTGCAAATTTCGGGGTAACCCTAATTTTTGGCACGACAGTGTATAATTAAGCGTCTCATCTAAATTTTGCGTGATGCGTTGGTTAACGTACTGTATGTGGTATCTTCTGTCTGTCATGTTCTTTTTATTTTCTCAAGCTACGTATAAACCGAGCGAATAGTAAGGACTTGGTGTGCAATCGTTATGTGTTCGGAGTCTCGAAAAATTAACCAAACACAAAGCGATTCGAAGCATATATAAACAGGGTGCGCTGTTCGGTGCCAGTGTGTTCTCATTAAAATCTAGAATATTTTTATAAATACCCTCAAAATAATAATTTTTAAACATTCAAGCCATGTCAGATGAAGAAGTAATCAAAGTTAGCTGCTTGTTTTATTATTTGCGGAGTAAAGCAAAAAAAATAGAAAAGCGCATGTATTCAAGTCGAAACCAGTATAGGGGAAGTGATTTAATTACTGATTTAACTAATCAAGATTTAAGACAGTTTCAGTTGCAGAAAATCTGCCACACGTTTAAATTAAAACGCCCTGTATATATTAAAGATATATGAATTATTTTTATCCACCTCACACTGAAAACGTCTGCCCAAAGCGTGCTGAGGTATCTTTAATGGAGTGACGATAAGCGAGCTTATTGTTGAACGTTTGAAACTGGAGTGAGGGAAGAAAGCAGCGATGTTAGTTCTTGTGAGTTGAGAGCGTGTCCAACTCGCAATTTTACATCATCGAGAGTGAAATTATGCTAAAATTATTCTAGCTTTGTTAAGTGAGAAAAAAAATTAAGAAAGATATATAATATACAGGGTGTTTCAAAAAGATTGTTCATAAATTACACCACGTATTCTTGGGTCAAAAATAGGTCCATTAAATCGTACTTACCTATATATAAAAGTGCACCCAAAAATAGTTATACGATAAAAATTTAAATGAATTTTTTTAACGTTGCTCTTAAACCGTTTGACATTTTTTCATGAAATTTTATATGACGTGTTGGAATACCATGACTAACAAAATCGAAGTAGAGGCAATATATTTTTTTTATTTTTGAAGGATTTTGGAGGGTCTCACCGCCTCTTTCTCTAATCAACTTTTTTGTAATATAAAATTTTATTAAAAATCGAACGCTACTGAAATGCAACATCTGTTTGGAAACTTTTTTGTTTCTTAGAATTTGTTTGTAAAATGTTTGGTTTAGACGATACAGCCACTTAAAATAACATCTTAAAAATATTCAATGTAAATTATACGTATGCAAAAATATTAAAATTCGATTTTCATTGTTAAAACTATGTAGTAAGTGTATACAGGAGGAGAATGTAATTTTGAACACCTGTTAAATTATTTTTTGTTATTCTGATGACATTAGTTTGTAATTTAAAAATAAACTTGATTTTGATATTTTTCATACGTAGAATTTCATTGAATATTTTTAAGTTATCATTTCAAATGGCTGTATCGTCTAAACTAAACTTTTTATAAACAAATACTAAGAGACAAAAAAGTTTCCAAATGGATGTTGCATTCCAGTGGCGTTTCATTTGTAATTAAATTTTATACTACAAAAAAGTTGAGTGGAGAAAAGAGCGGTGACCCCCTCCAAAAACCTATAAAAATCAAGAAAAAAATATTGCCTCTTCCTCGGTATTATTAGTCATGGTATTCTAACACGTCATATACAATTTCATGAAAAAATGCCAAACGGTTTAAGAGCAACGTTAAAAAAATTCATTTAAATTTTTAACTTATACAAGTTTTTAACTATTTTTGGGTGCACTTTTGTATATAGGCAAGTACGGTTTAATCGACCTATTTTTGACCCAAGAATATGTGGTATAATTTATGACCAATCTTTTTGAAACACCCTGTATAACGGAATGTGGTTTGGTTTTGGGTCGTATTGGTTCCTACGTGATGTTTCTCAGGTTTTGAAAACAATATATTTAGCTTGTCAAAAAATAAATGGCGAATGCCATGCCTCCAGAATCTGTCCGGCCGCCTTATAACAACAAACAACTACTTACAGGGCTATATGCACAACAGTACGTTAGATTACCGTGTTATAAAACGTGTTCGCGACCGACTTTATCGATACAACAAACCCTTTGATTTGGCATTTAAGGAGCTAACATGGCACTCGCACTCGCCATTTATTTAGCATCTATTTACCTTCCATTTGAGAGCGACCTCGGTCGTCTATTTTATTTTTCATATTTAGCTTGTACTGTAGCTGGGACGAGATGAGATTGTTATTTATAAGATATATAATATGCTTTTCTTGAATACGTAGATTTAAAACAGGGGCGGTTTGTCAAATATTATGTTTAAATTTAAGATTGTTATGAAATTTAAACAATAGTAGTGATCTGGATAAACAGAATTAATTCACTGAAGTCAAAAAAGGCTGTGCATAGATAACATTTTTGACTTGATTAATTTTTTTTAACAGATTTGGTGTTAATTAGAATATACACTAACTACCTGTATAAATAAAAACAATATAAGTACATTAAACAAATAATTAAATAACAACAAGCATATTCCTAAATTTATTATATAATATTTCCATCCCGTTGATTACCCTTCGGGTATGGAACCCTATTACTAAGCCTCAGCTGTCCGTCTGTCTGTCAGTGGGCTGTATCTCATGATCCGTAATAGGTAGACAGTTTTAATTTTCACAGAATGTGTACTGTTGCCGCTATAACAACAAATAACAAAAATAAATTGAAAATGAAATGGGACTTCCCTACTAGAAACGTGTTTTTTGGATATCTTAATAAAGCATTTAAAAGTACCTACATTTTTTGTTATAGCAGCAACAGAAATTTCAACTGTCTACTACGGATATGAGATACAGCCCGCTGACAGACAGACGGACAGACTGACGGACAGCGGAAACTTAGTAATAGGGACCCGTTGGTTACCTTTCGGGTACGAAACCCTAAAAATCGTTTGTGTAATGTATCTAATCTTTTCAGATAACACGTACCAGCTCCTCCCAAACGGAGGATAGCATATCTTATGCGGGAGTCAATGAGTAAATAATAGAAGGTAGTGCATATTAAGTATATTTTTAAGATATTAGTAATGTTCTCAGTGTTTATACAAGGCTTTCAATTTGTACGTCAATCTTTAGATGACAGACTCTGTAGAGCCCGAGTGTTTCTAATTTCGGCAGTGTACTAATGATGTTAGAGAATAGGACAAAATAGGTCTTTTCGGGGTTTACGGTCAATAACTTGTGACTAAATAAATTAAAAATATGTTTTAAATAATTTTCTGCTTTAAGTTTCAGGTCTTTGCAATTATCAGCACAATAGACAATGGCCGTATCGTCGGCAAAGTTTACCGTCACTTGGATAATTAAGTATACTATTTAAATAAATAAAAGGTCCTCAACAATGTGGTCACCTTAAGATGGATCAAAGGTCACGCCACATCGAAAGGTAACCCCGTCTTGCTAATTCACTAGCCAAGAAAGCAGCCAACCAAATACTTTTTGGGCCTGACCCTTCTATTGGCCTGACAAAATTGGTAGTGACAGACTTAATTAAAGAACATTCCCTTGTGAAATTCAAGGAAAGAAGGGATGAAACAAGAAACTGCAGAGTTGCCAGGGAGCTCTTAAGTTATCCTGACAACACTGCAGCAAACAAATACTTGACTATGACTAGACAGAATCTACGCCTAGTCACGGGCATTCTGACTGGTCATTGCCAAGTACGGAAGCATCTCCATATCATGGGGCTGTCAGAATCCGCACTCTGCAGAGGGTGCGAACAAGAAGATGAGACCATCGAGCATATCCTTTACGATTGCTCGACGCTCTCATTTATTAGAAGATTTGTGTTCAGCGAGGATAGGCTAACACCGGCCGATATAAGAGAAGCGCCTCTTGGCGACGTTGTTAACTACATTAAATCTGTAGGATGGCTCACGAGCTAGGATATGCCTATCATCTTAGGAGGATGCACAAAGGGCCTAATGAGGCCTAAGTGAAGTGGGGGTAACCCACCTTCCACACGTTAGAGATACAGATAGAAACGGATAGGTCCTAGAACTGTACCTTGAGGAACTCCAAAGCTACAATAGATCAATCTAGGTCGTAGCGGAAGGCTATACATTCCACTCATTTTAAACCTAATTCTAAAATTAATTTCATTTTCTTGATTAAGTGTTTCCGATTCATCAACTAGTTCAAAAAAAAGTTTATTTGGAAGTCCCCGAAGTTATGTCGAAAATATGAAAATCTTAAATTTGTGCGAAATTTTAGCCAATTTTGACGACCCACTCGTTTATCTGCTTATCATTACCATAAGCATTGCACTTAGATAAAAGAGACCAGAGATATAACATACACCGGTGTTTAACCTGTGCAAATGTTGCCAATTTCTAAAGAAAGGTTAACGGAGTGGGGAAACTGGGCAGAGACCCGAACTCTTTGACAGAGGCCGGACTTTGTTTATTAGCATCATAATTATTTAAAATATATGTACCACGACATTTTATGTAAAGAGAAGACCTTTTATAGAATATTTCGTTAGCGTTTATTTACTACGGATTTTTCAGCAAGAGACTTCAGTAAAATGTTGAAATAGAAAATTGTTAATAGAGCAAGAAATGGTACTCATTGTCTACGAGTATATTAAATGTAATTTGGTCGCTAGGAGTGGGTGATTATCGAAATAAATTATCGATCATTGAAAATAATCGATTATTTTCGATCGATAGATTATTTTCAAACAATCTATTTTTTGTCGTATTTCCTTTAAAATCTTTGAAAAATTAAAAATAATCGATTACTTAAAAAGCCAATTAACCGATAAATCAGCCTTTACAAAAAATAATAAAAGAATTATCGTTTATTTTAAATAATCGATTATTTTCAAATAATCGATTATTTTCAAATAATCGATTATTTTCAAATAATCGATTATTTCCAAATAATCCATTTTATTTTCGTCCATTGAAACAGATTATTCGATAATCTTTGAAAAATCGAAAATAATCGATTAATTAAAAAGTTGATTAACTGATAAATCTATTTTCAAAAAAAAACCGAATTATCGATTATTTTAAATAATCGATTGTTTTCGATCAATCAATTATTATTAATAATTTATTTTAATTTTATTTCCTTTAAAACGATAATTCGATTATCTTTGAAATATCAAAAATAATCGATTATTCCAAAATAATCGCTTAATCGAAAATAACCAATTAATTAAGAAGTAAATTCTACAATAAATCTATTTTCCAAAAAAATAACCGAATTATCGATTATTTTCTAATAATCCTTTTCATATTTCCTTTAAAATTGATTATTCTATTATCTTTGAAAAATCGAAAATAATTTTCTTTTTTACGAATAATACGAAAAATTGACCAAAACTTTCTAACATGCGCTGTAGCGGCGGAAACGAAGGGTTTCCGGAAAATCTGTTTCAAAGATTCAAAAGGAAATTTTCCGCTCTACAACTTTGTTTTAATGAAATTTTCCACCAAAGTGCGTGGTTTTCATGTAAAATGCAAAAAAACGCAAAATATATACATTTGTTTTTTTTGCGCACTCTAGCGGCAAAAATATGAATGTATAAGGACATAATCGGCATAAAATCGTTTGTTCTTCAAAACAAGTCCAGTAAAATTTTTCATGAAATCACATCGTTTTTGAGTAAAATACAAAAAACTGGGAAAAATCACCGAAAAATGTATATATAGGGTGTTAGTATATTAGACCGATAGCGCTTTACCCCAGAGAGCTTTGGTTAATTAATGACTTTTGATATAGGAATATGAACCCTTAAAGCACTTAGTTACCGTGATACAGGGTGTTAAAAGTTTTCAATGAAAATTCAAAATTTGCCATAAATCAAAAACATTCTGAAATAATTTTTTCAAGTTTGATTTACCAATATCTTGTCAAATACACCAACTATTAAAAATTTGATACGTGCCTACTAGATTATAATTTAGAAATATTGTAGTTACAAATTATTTAAGTACATACAGACTTTTGTTTAGAAGCAAATTTTTGCAACACCGTTCATTTTATCTCCATAAAAGATTAGTACTGTTTTAACTAAAAATGAACAGAGAAAAAAAATAAAAAAGTGATTTTTCCAGTGGCGTAAAAAATAGGGGGAAAATGTTACTTTAACTCAGCGAGCCACTGGCAAATTTTCCAAAAGTAAATTGGTCACCAAATTTGAAAAAAGATTTAAAAGCGATTTCGATTTATGTCAAATTTTGAATTATGTTTGAAAAGTTTTAACACTCTGTAACTTGGTAACTAAACCCTGTAAGGGTTCATGTTTGTATATAAAAATTCATTCATTAACCAGAGCTTTCTGGAGTAGCGCGTTGTCGGTCGAATATACTAACACTCTGTATACTACCTTCTTTCGATCGTTGCGCATAGTGAAATTTTGTCAAAAGAAGTCAAACCCTTCATTACCTGGGCCTCTATGCTGTACTAGTTTTAAAGTAATTTTTAGTCTAATTCTGATGGACTATTTCTACAGTAGCTAGAGAGAGATAGAGTACAAACCCATAAAAAAAATAAAATCTCTTTACCTGAGATTTGCTGGATTTTGACCAAAAATTTCATTTGGTCAGAAATAGCTCATATTATTGGGTCCATGTAATATACGAGGCAGGGTTCGGAGGATATATATCAAGTGATATAATATATCATGATAAATATCACGATATATATCATGATATTTATGCCTTGATATATATCCGATATATTCGATAATTTTATTTTTTAAATAAAAAATGTTTTCCAGCATTCTAAACATCTGAAAATGTCTCAATACACCCTTAAGTCATTTTTATTAAACAGGGGAGTATTAGTTCAGTTATGCCAGGACCATAAAGATGTTATCGAAAGTGACATAAAGATAGTCAATGATTCTCAGGTTGCATTAAATGTCACTGACCTAATTGCTCGTCTGGATCCAATAGCCATGCTCTTGATATAGTTCAAAGAGACTATACAACTATATCTGTGTGTGTAGAGGTGTGGCATAAATTAGAATTGGTTTTCTCAGGACAGCCACTTTTAATAAAAAAAAGAAAATACATTACAATACATTATTGATCGCCGATTTTTGGGACGGCATTTAACAGCTACTCAAAAATTTCTTTTGTTCCATTTGTAATGTCTCTTATATCAAAAGTAAGCCCATTTCCAAAGTACTTTTTTGGGGATCATTTTAGGCTTACTCCACCAATAACGTGGTGGAAATCGGTTCCTGTATTGTAATGAGACTGGCCAGACAAAAATACTTTTTTAGAATTGTGTGAACAGTTACACACTGCAGTGGCATCTACAGCAGGGATTGAAAGGACCTTTTCTTCTTTCGGTTTGGTTCGATCAGATTTACGGAATCGCTTAGGAAACCAAAAGCCAGTAGACTGGTTTTTATGTTTAAGTGTATGAATCAAAATATAAACAAAAAGAAAACCAACCTTGACTGGGCATGGGAACCAGCTATATTTGAAGTTATTGCCACTAATTAACAAAATAATGTTAAAATCTGTTTGTTTTTAATTTTTTTCATTTTAGAATTAAAAATGTTATAATAAAAGGTTTGTTGTTTAGAATTTAGAATGTAGGTTTCTAATTAGGTGTTTGTGTTAAAATATTAATGTTAATAAAATAATGTTAAAATCTGTTAATTTTATTAATTATTTTTGTTTTTTCTTTTTAATTTGAGTTAGAATAAACGGTTTTGTTGCATGATATATATCGGATATATATCTGATATATATCCGATATATATCATGTGATATGATATTTATAATATATTTTCGAAACCTGATACGAGGTGATATTGGTACATATCTAGTTAGCCTGAAAAGGTTCTAGTAAACAAAATTGTTTTATAAATAAGTTGAACTGTGAGTTTTTGAAGATATTCTGAGAAAAGACTAGATTTCGAAAAATATGAGTTTCGGTCAGTTATTAAGAATTTATTTTTGAAATGAGTATCGGGTATAGACATTTTTGTTAAGCTAATCAGTGTCACATTCCACCATTAAAGATTGGGTTACAGAATTACAAAGAGGAAGATCAGATATTAAAGATGAACACCGCTCTGGAGGACCAGCATGTCATATTAATATTGGAAATGTTCATATATGGGGCCAGATTATGAGTTTTCGTTCAAAGTCAATATACGATGGTAAAGCGATATAGTGACACAATACATTAGATGGGTGTTTAGTAGGTATGTCGGTGAAAGTAAGATGCTCAGTGGAAAGCTCATTTTGTGGAAGGATTCTAAGTGAATACTTCGACAAGCAGGTACAATCGGTAGGACGATCGGTACGCTTATTTCGTAGACGGTAAATATTCTTTTTTAATAAAAATCTACTATTTTCTATTCCATTTCAATATTCATTTATTTTGCAATAATAATTGGTTTTATATAAAAAAATTGAATGGAATTTCTCGTGTTGTCTCGATCATTGAGACAAGAATTAAATATACTCTCGACTCGATGTCTTTTTCGAAAAAAAAATCTTAATCTCGAATCTAGACTCTTAAAATTTCGACAGTCTCAAAAACAAATACTTAATATTATTAAAAAATATAACAGAACAAGGGTAATCTTCTATGGTACACATATTGCCCGAAAAATATTTATTGAAGAAAATACAAGTGATCACAAGCCTTCCAAATAATCCCCTCCCTTATCAAACAAATCTACTTACCGATAAAGCGAGCTGTGCATAACGTTTGGGACAACCCTCGTATTATTTGGAAGAGGATAAAACAATCACGGTAGCAAATTATACCGAGCTGCTAGTTAGATTACGTGAGAAAATTGTTGAAAAGGCGGAAAACTTGCCAAAGGTGTTCTCTTATTGCAAGACAATTCCCTGCGTACGCGTCGTTGATTGCGATGCAAAAAATGTATGAGATTGGTTTTGAATTGGTTGACCATCTGCTTTATTCTTCGGATTTAGCACCATTCAACGGCGAACAACTACTAGATTAATTTTGTTTACAAAAACTGAATTGCCAGCATTCACGGTATTAACCACGTAGTTGACAAATTATTATGTTACAAGGATTGTTTATTGTTATAATTCGGAATTAACTTAACATAAAGCTCTAAAAGGCACAAAAGGTTTTAAAAATTAATTAAGAAAGTTCTTATTGGAAGTTATTATCCGTTTTGTATCTTTCTGTTTGCAACTATTATTGTAGCTAAAGGTGATTTACAGAAAATTATACGGTGTAAAGCAGGAATCATAGTAAGTAGTACGACCTAATTCATTCATAAAACGCGTTCTCGCACCTCAGATAAACAAACTCGCACAAACCATTCCCACCCAATTTGGCAGGCGTCTCGCTCTTTCTAATGAGGCAGCCGATGTGACAGCTATCTGTCTAATATAAAACACAATCTGAATGCTTGCAATGAAAGGGCTTAATTATGAATAAATGGATTAGTCTAGTAGTTTTTCGTCGTTGGCACCATCTGATTATTATTTTTTCTCAAAACTTAAGAAATACCTGAAGTCATATGCGCAGTTGAGAAGTGGTTTACAGAATTGCATTGCAAAATTTTTTTTTTTAGGGCGTTGTGCTGTACAAGACTATTTCGGATTAAACTGAATAATTAAAATTTTGTTTTGTATTCAATTTCCTACGCTCGCGACTGGAAATCAATCTGTGTACGATTTATTGGTAGATTATGTATGTAAAAATATTATTAATATCTAATATTTAAACGTAATACCTTTCAATTTGTGTGTGGCTGAAGGACTAATGTCCATTGCCAATAAATCGAGAACAAAAAATTGTTTTGATATATTCTGGCGTTTTATATGGTAGGTTAAGTAGGTATTTCTCAATACCAACTCGTACTATATCGTACACTAGCTCTATAATATCAAGTATTACGCATAAAAATAATTATTCCAAAATTCTAGGCGACGCTTTGGATGTTTTTAGTTTTGACAAGAAATATGAAATCTACTCACATTGATAAGAAAAACGTGTGAACATAATAATTTTTTTAGTGAACATGAAAAATATTTTTGTGGGTATAAATTGCCTAAACAACTGAAAAACAAATATTTTCAGGAATAAATGTCTGAACTTCGAGGGATGGTAATACATTTTTCAATTTTTTTCAACGCTTGACAAAAAAAATCATTTTTTGTGACACTTCATATATAATATTATTATTCAATTAAATTTAAGTAAAATAATCATACATACGTATACTTAAAGTAGTTCACTCGCGACAGTCGTACATAAAAATATCGCTTAATGGTGAATACCAAAAGTTCGAGATTCTCAATGCTAATCAATTTTATATTTGTAAGAGTACAAAACACATGTATATAAAACACATATGGACATGTTTTAATTTTAATAAAATTCATCCGGCAAACTCGCAAATATATGAACGGTATTGTATAGAAATTTGTGACTTCCTCATACTAATTTTAAGGGTTTGTTTTGGTTCAAACAGAACCGCTGATTTCAGTTCTCAAACACAGTGGACAAATTCATTTTTCAAGAATACGTCGCGAGTTTATAACAACCTTTACGTTATTACGCTAAGTGATAACAATGTTGCCAAGTTGTAATAATTTTACGAAACTACTCGTCAACTGCTTTAAAAATATTTTTATTTTAAAAATCTATATCTTTTTACTAAGACAGTCAAAAAATTCAGCGACATTAGTTTTTAAAAAATATGGTAAGAACCGTTTTCGAGATATCTTGAAATAAATGCATTGCTTGTGTACATGACAGGCTTCAAGAGTGTTAATTATGCACATTTTGATTGTTAATATCTCGTTTCACAGACAGTCAAAAAATTTAATTTTTTTTAGTTACGTAAACGACACTTTCATTAACTTTATATTTCAATTTTATTAAATTCTTAAGAAAAGCCGTTTTACGAGTGAACTACCTTAAAGCAAGTGCCAGATGCGTATTATATTAACAAGTGAAGAGGGGAAATTCCAAACATTTTAAGTGCCAATTTCCTCAAAATTGAGATTTTTCTTATATAAGTCCTATGTGCCATCGCCAATTCCTAAACACGTTCTAAGTGCCAAATACAGAGTCCAGCCCAGACAGGATCCTTGCTTACTGTAGCACACAAAAGACGCAAACTTGCTTTTGCTCGCGAACATATAAATTGGACAGTGGACGATTGGAAAAATTTACTGTTCACAGATGAGTGTAGAATGTGCATATATTATGGAAAATATGGCCTAAATAAGGTTTACAGAAGAGCTACAAAACGTTATGCTGCCTATACTCGGTCACCTCGAGTTACTTTTGGGGGTGGCTCAGTAATGTTTTGGGCAGGAATTTATTTTGAGGCACACACGGATCTCGTTATTATTGATAGAGGCGCATTAACATCACGACGATACATAACATAGATCCTAGAAGAGCATGTACCATATGCTGGGTTTGTTGGCAATGGTTTTCTGCTAATGCAGGATAACGCGCGACCACACACGGCAAGGATAGTAACACAATACCTTGAAGATGTTGGTATTTCCAAAATCGATTGGCGTCTTCTAAGCCCAGATCTTAATCCTATTGAGCATGTTTAAAAAGATGAATTATATCGTAAATTTTTTAGGTGGCCCGTTTTCTCTGACGCGCAGTGTAGAGTAAGTTAAATTTAATGTGTAATTGTTGTTGTTTGTAAGAAGTCAGGATATATGACTGTATAATTTTATATTATATTTATTATAGAAATAAACTACACTCATTAAGATACGTGTTGTGACTAGTTTACAATTTAGACATAAATATATTATTTTACTTATATAAGAAGCTTTAAAAAGACATTGAATTGATTTCTCCTTGTGTTTTCTTTAGTTTTACATCTAATTTGTATCCTGTTTTGCAATCTGGACCGAAGTAAATCTTGCTTTGATGTCTTTTGTCACTCATGTTACTTGTACTCGGATACTTTTTTCATATAATTTTAATTCTTTTCACCAATTTTTTAAAAAATCACTTCATTTTACATTGACTTACATAGTAAATGAACGGCAGTGACATTCGACCTGCCAACTACAGTCAATTTGGCGAACTAAAAAAGAAGGACGGAAATTCGAATTTTAACCATTGCCTATTCGCCTCATCTCTAGTCTTCATATTTGAAATATACGATAAAAATGGAAAACAAAAGATTAAAACGCATTTGCAGAGAGGTATAAAAAACGCGACAATCTTATACAAACCGAAATAACAAACGTGTTCCAGCTCAGCCAGCTCCTCAAGAAAATGTTAAGTATTTTGCTTTGATAATAAATTTCAATGAATAGTTTTGATATAAAGGCGGGTACAGATCTGAGCACGTACAGATGTAGGCACTATCAATTTAAAAATTTGTTAATTTCTTACATAATTAATAATCATTTAAGTTAGTCATGTATCAATATAGTTAAAAGGACCACAGTACCACAGTATATAGAACGTTCCTTAAAAACTATTTTTTTTGCATGTAAGATGTGTGTGTTTAGTTTTGTACTACACATGTTACGAACGAATATATACCTTCAATACAAAAAATAATAATAAAATTTAACTTACACAGTTTTATTGTTTTCCTGAAAAAAATAGAAAAAGGCATTTAGAACGTTTGGAATTTCCACTCTTAAAGTCAAATAATCTCTTCAAAATAACACTTCTGTGGACCTAGAAACTCCTCCTCATTTCCTCGAAACGATTTTCTGAACTAAACGCCGAATTTCTGACCCTTCCATTTACCAACAAAATTTCCGAACTTAGTTTCAACATGTATAGGTCGCTGTTCCATTTCTAATTAAATTTTCCGAATCCAAGAGTTTGATAACGATCTAATTATCTCGTTCAACTTCGGTAACATTGTTGTTGTTAAAAGTCCGGTTGAATTTAAGGGATAAAGGAATTTGCAGTTGTTCCCATTCTCCGCAGTAGCAGCGATTTTTTTTTTTCAGGAAATTTTTATACAAATAGCAGAAAGTTTTAGTTCATTTCACGTTGTTATTACAAAACGTCTTTATAGATGCTACTAGACAGTAACCTGAAAACTTTTATAATCTTACTGTCAAAAGCAAAATGGTGTACTAAAACGTGGCATACTAAAAAGTTTCCGGTTAAATATTTTTAGAAACTTACAGAAATTCTGCAACTTTTATACCGGAGATTAAACTAAGGACGTTTACTTATATGTTTGCAGTGTATACTAATTAAGACGAATAAGGAGGCACTTTTATAATATGTGGATATTTTCTTACTGAAATAACTTATTATGACAATTATTTTAACCCATAACTACAGACGTATCGTATGAGCAACTTTATAACAGACGTGCGATCACAATGACCCATTCAATTAATAATGTACAATTATTTAATAAACAATTAACTTCATTAATATAACTGTGTTAAGTTGTTTTTACAACCTTTTTAAAACATGTTTAATAAAAAAAATATCCAATTGATAAAAGAAAATAAATTCAAAGGCTCAATAATATTCATATATTTTTTCGCATAAATCTATAACAACCATATATTTATTAAAATTAGTAAAATAAAAAAATAAAATTAGGACGTTTGTAGGTGCCTAGGCGTGCCAGAAGATGAAGTGATACACTTCGAAACCGGTCGCAGTATACAAAAAATTCAAATCTTTGTGAGATCTTAAGGACCTTTTCCTTTAATCCCTTTTATATAAATTGCTCAAAGAGCGTCGCATTGCGAAAGGCCATATTGCCTCGCAAGTGCCCATTAATCAGAATTGGTTTAGCAAAAATGTGTTTTAAAACTAATTTTCATCCTTTGAATATAGTAAAATAAAGCATTTCGTAACTGGTTGCATAAATAGCTATTTAATGTATTTCCTGGATAAAAAACAAATCCTGGCAAATCTTTATTTAGCATTTATATGGTAGTATACTAAAAATAATAATGATACCTAGTATATTCTTTATAAAACGAATATAAGACGTCTAATCCCTTTTTTGGCATTTTTTATTTGTACCTAGTCGTGCTAGGTTTTTTTAAACATAACTGAATTAAGGAGATATATTTTTTTTATAATTTGCTATAGTAGGTATGGTATTTTGCAACCATATTCTTATACAGAAAAATAGAGATGACAAATAATGTCAGATTGATACCAGTCAGGATACCAGGTTTTTTGAAAATTTGGTTAAATTTAGAAGCAACTTCCAGAGGAGGATATTCACAACATTGGAAAATGTGTTGAGTCCAACATCAATAAAAATGTATCGTAGATATCCAAGCAGCCACCATAGCGCTGGAATTTAATTAGCTCAAAGGTAGTCAAATGCCTAGAGATACTGAGACTGAGAAAATTTTAGGGGACTTGGTTATTATACCAAATAGAAGAGGGCGATCTACCTAACATGAAGTCACTCGAAATCATACACTTATAGGTATCGAGAATATTTCCTTGATGCATTAGCGACAGTAGCCAAACATTGGTACAGTCATCAGAAGAGAGTTGTTCAGTAAAATATCCAACAATTGAA
This sequence comes from Psylliodes chrysocephalus, assembly GCA_927349885.1. Lineage (NCBI taxonomy): Eukaryota > Metazoa > Arthropoda > Insecta > Coleoptera > Chrysomelidae > Psylliodes > Psylliodes chrysocephalus. The sequence goes on from OV651821.1 coordinate 33,513,895, forward strand.
GAGATGGCGCAGGGCTAAGACAGGCTAAGACCCTCTAGGTGATAGTAACTAGGAAAGATCGAATGCCTATTGCATGTAACTGTCTGAACGAGAATTATACAAAGATTAGTAAACTTCCTTACCGGGCGTTTCCGACTCAGAACACTTTAGGAAACTAGTGGAAGAAACTGAGTTCAGATTAAGTGAGAAAGAGGAGAAAACCTCCATCCACATTATTGCAGAATGTGTGACCGTACAGAATCCCAAGACACTATACGAGATAACCCAGATGTCTTCCCAGCTTGAAGCCGCTTCAAATTCTAATCTTCTACAGTGAAATAGAATAAGAAGGACTCTATTATAAAAGCTGTTTACATACATTACTAAAATACGGCTCTATCGACCGATCTTGTGGACTCATCTCGATTGAATAAAATTATCTGGTTGTAGTGAGATTCATAAACACTCTCAGCTTGTTCCTAGTTTCCGACAGTAAAAATACTGGTGATGCAGCAATTCAAATTTCACATATTGCTTTAATAAATAATAAAAATATTATGAACTGTTTACATGTATCACTAAATATCACAGAGAGAAAGAACGTCGGTTAACTACTGAGTTTGTAAGTAGAAACGTATCACTTGGGCAGAAAATTATTCATTTAAATTTCATTGTAAGATATAATAAGTCTTGAGTTGCATATTTAGTGGCGTAACTGCCTCACGTTGTATAAGAAAGTAATTCATATTTTGCGCTTGTAGGTTATGCTGAAAAGAAGAAAAAACTGCTTCTACTCTTTTCTGGTTCCCCTACCAACGGTATATCGAAATTTCTGGAGCTCCTGTGACGTCATGTTTTTAACGCGGCAATCTTGAGCTTTTCTAACTGTAATTTATTTAAATTTATTTTATCGTTTGTACGTGCAAGAGAGAGCGCTGGGCTGACATGGATACTTTACAATTTTATTGTTCTCGAAACTTTTAATTGATTTGGGCAGGTACGGAGCGCTGTTTATTTGAATTATTAATTAAATTCTTGTTAGATTAATTGGATGACTTATTTGAAGAGTTAATTGTTTAATTATCAATTGATTGTCAGTTTGGCAAACAGGGCTGGGCTAGCCTGTTGTATTAAGCAAATATGTTAGATGTATTTCCAACAAGGGATATTATTTAAGCGTCAAACTTACTTTCTTATCGGCTTTGTGACATAATATCTTTTAGGACACAGTATATTTAACATCCCAGATGCACATAACTCTTGATACTTTTTCTAAGCACTTACCTTTAATGGTCTTTTTATAGTGACTGTTTCTATAGTTGTCGTTGGTTGTGCCATATTTCTGAAACAAAATAATTATTCAATTTTTAAAAGTAAACAATATACAAAAATATGCGAAAATAGATGTAATACATAAGTAAACGTGAATCAGTAATAAAATCTTAGGTTGTACGACTTTAATCCCTAAGGATATTTTATTAGCCACTCGTTTTAAAATAATACACAAAAAATCACCAACCCTATCTAAAATAATAAAAACCACCGACATTTGTATTTAAAGTCATTTGTTGTTAGATAAATCGTGTCATATTTGTCATATATGTTGAATTTATTTTGTATTGAAATTAATAGGTAAATTATAAGAAACTAAAACTTTACTTTTCGAAAGGTTTTTAGGTTAGAGAAAGTAACCTATTTCAAAGCCATGTGTCAAACTTCACACGAAAGTGAAGATTTTGTGCACGAGTACTTAGCACACTATACTTTTCCTACGGCCACAATGACTAACTTTTTATGCAATTTTTTTTACTTCAATTTCAAACTTATTACAAAAATTAATATTAACATCATTACAACTAGGGTTGCCAGATTTACAAAAGAGAAAGCGGGACAGTGGTGACGACAGGAGATCAGGTTAAAAAAACAGGTATTTTTTATAAAATCAGGTCCTTTTTTGTGATCTAAAAAAATGGTCCTCTGCTTATATTTTTATAGAAACCAAGTCTCTTCCTGAAGAGCTTATCAGAAAAAAGGTCTTACCCCTTCAAAAATTTCTTTAAAACTGTGGATTTAAAAAGTGCGACATTTTTGTGAAAAGCAGGGCATTTTCGTACATTGGCGTGACGCCTTCCAGCAAGTTAAAAAGCGAGACAATTACGCCTAAAGCAGGACATCTGGCAGCGCTAATTACAACTAGAAATATTAAATAATAAGTAGTAAATCATGGACTATGATGGATTTTTCATATGCTATCCATTTTCTAGTTAGCAATTTTCAATATTCTTGAGAAAATGAAATGTTAGGAATAAAGGTTAAGGGATAATAATAATAATAATACTATCCCTAATTCACCCCCTTACGAGTGAATTTCAACCCCAAAAGCTGAGCTTGTGCGGGGAAAGGGACGGCTATTATTATTATTTGCCGTGGCGCTCCTGGGCGACTTAAAGATGCTTAAATATACTGATCATACATAGGATATTCGACGATAAGATTATCCGAAAATGTTTCTATTGGCTGATTATTTAAAAAAATATATGTCAGGATGAATCATCTGATAAAAGTTATATTTAACTTCTCTGACCTCAAATAATAGTTAAAAATTTCATGAAAAGAATCCCGCTATCTATTTTTCAAATAATCAGCCAATATGAACAGTAGTCCTAAGTGGTCTTGTACTTTTTTAAATTGTGTTAAATTGTATATCCAAAATTATTTTTAAAGTATGTATTTTTCAAATCCATGTAGGTAACTAAAATAGGGAATCATTTTATGATTGTAAAACCACAAATTCATATGTATTAAAATTTGAAGTGTATTAGTCATTTGTTTCCCAGTAAACAATAACCATTAAAACATCATGAAAATTATGAATCACTGCAGACTGCAAAATTATTTATAGAATAAAACTATTTTTGTCACCTCAAGTATGAAAAACATAATAAGTCAAACTAATAATTATTTTAAATAAGTGCTAATCAGGACCTAAAATGTTCTTTAGGGCAGTATTCTTATAAATATGGATTGTGATTTACATTAAAAGGAAATGTAATGTTTTTCGAAAGGTAGAAACAAGCACTAGCACTAGTACTGGTTGTCTAGGTGAAATAGAGCTAGGTTACATAGATACCTACCAACCATAATTATTGACTGTGGCCTATTTTAACATAGATGGGTAAGGTCGGCATATTTATTTTCAACTGACTTCAAAAAAGGAGGTGATTCTCAATTCATAGGAATATTTTTTTGCCTGTCGAACAATATAATTCTTTATCATGTTGTCCAATTTCTATGATTCTTTTTTGTTAGAAAGAGGGGTATCTCAGGAGTGGTCCTATATAAATTTGGTTAAGATTTAATGATAGGATCCTTGAGAAAATATTTGAACTATTCAATTTGCAAAGACATCTACCGGATTTTGGAGTTGATAATATTTACGAAAGATAATTAAACAACAAAGTAAAAGTGCTAATAATACTATAAATGTATGGAAATTATACCCACATACTAGAAGTACCTAAATAGATATCTACTAACTGACCATACTGAAGTTCTTTTAATCACAACAGTCTTTTGGAACATTTCAACCATAAACATAAATATAAAATATATTAGTAGTAAAATATGTATAATAATGTAAATAAATGCAAGTCAAAAACAAATTGTATCGGGTACTTAGGTACCTTAACAACAATCTTTGATTAGGTACCTAGTCTGTCAAATTTGATTGATGTAAATTTCGTTTATCAAACAAACTAATGAGAAAGTGTTCATCAAATACTATCTATTAAAAGAGGTTTAAAAAATAAGTTCACTCACCCGTTGTAATATGACATTTAAATCAATAAACAATAACAACACTGATAAAAACACTGATAAGATAAGGAAGGTTATTTAGTCCACCTGTCACAGAAACAGAACCGTAAACACTGTCAATTTATAAACATCAAAGCTCTTATTTTTATGAATGTTCTAATTTCTTATTTATTTGTTGTTTATCTTTAAAATGACAAGAGCGAAGATTGAAGATTGCAAAACAACCTGGACCACGATGTGTCAAATATTATAAAGTGGAGCGTGCTGCCAACAATATACAGAAAAGGAAATCCTTGGTTACTCAGCCCAAAGGGAATTGCAATGCGTAATGCTGCAGAGTATATGCAACCAATCATACACCGGTTATTTAAAAGATACCTACTTCATACATTTGATGAATAAAAATTAAATATATTTTTGTTCATCTTATGACTTCGATATACTACCATTTTGCGAATAATTTGCTCTTCAAACAATATTTAAGCATATCCATAAAAACAATCTTAAGAAATTACAAAAAAGTATTTATTATTATATTATGAGACCAATAAAACAAAAATGCTAGTTTAGTTTTCTATAATTTGAGAGCAAACTATACATAATTTCAAAGTATTGGATACCGGATAATCCGTAAAAAAAGAAAGAACCAATAACTTTACCTCTCTGGGATTTGATTCTTCACAATATCTAACATTACCTTACGCGCTGATCCAGAGATCCAGAAGAAGCCGAAAAAGGTTGTCGCCCCTGGCGATTTAATTTGTAACCCAAATCAACCAAAAAACCTTGTAGCCATAGATAGCTTGTAGCCCACCTCATCAAAATCTTGGATCCGCCACTGCATTACCTACTCAATATAACTTTTACATTTTATTAGTAGAGTAGACCTAAAAAAATAAAGGTACCTACCTAATTTACATGTGTCCTGTGGAGCGCGCGGACAGAATGGCTTCACCCGGCTGGTATTTACGGTCAGGGTGGTGGAAGCCCACCAAACGGCAAATTCCAAAAATTGGGTATCTAACGACGTTATTAACAGAGATAAGACATAATGTCTTCTCTCTGCGTTATTAACATGCAGCCTACAGGACTGTGACTTTTGAGAGGCTGGCTATATCCATATAGACACCTCTAGCGACAACCAGCAAAATTTTGATGAGTTGATAATCTGTAGGACTTTCAGCTAGGAAGATGGCTGTCTGTAGACATCATCCAGCGACAACCAGTAAGTTTTTGACAATTTGTTAATCTGCAGGATTTTGAGGAGGTGGGAAGATGCGGCTGTCTCTAGATACCTCTCAGCGACAACCAGCATGTTTTTGACGAGTTTATAACCTGCAGGACTTTAAAGAGGTGGGAAAAAGCAGGCTATCTCTGGGCACCTCTCAGCAGGTTTTAGACAAGTTGAGAGACACGTCCTACTGGCAAATTTTTGTATTGTATTCTCAACAGTCTCCACTTTAAGGTCCCTATGAAGATCGCAGTATTACGGTAGTATCAGGATGGGTCGAGGATGTTCCTTAATACTTTATTCTGAAAAACGTTGAATAACTTATAAATAATGCTAGTTTTTTCCATTTATTATTGTTTTAAGCTTATTTGAATAAAAGCGTGTTAAATAAATATTTTTTAACTTTTTAGTTTGATATGCTCTAAGCACGTTTTTTAGTTTTTTAAACTATATTTATTTTTCAATTTTTAGTTCGATGTATTATAAAAGCGTGTTTTTTAGTTCGTTTAATCTATATTTATTTTTTACTTTTTAGTTCGATTAATTATTAAAAAAAATTGCTGAAAAAAAAATTATTTTTTTTCAGCCGTGGACGGGATTAGGGCCCACGATCGGTGAGTCGACGTGAGCGAAGACCCGCGCCTTAGACCGCTCGGCCAACGAACGAACTTGAGGTAGTGGGATATACTGACAGTAATAAGCCACTTGCTTTTAGTCCAAAGGAGAGTTACATACATACAGGAGAAGCTAATAAAAGCGTGTTAAAAAGAAGCCAAGTGCGAGTCGGGCTCCGCACCGTCGTACAATATTTAATAGGATGTGGGTACTTTTTAAATACTTTATTAGGATCGAGCAGAAAAAGCCCAAAAATAACACGGTTTCTAGTCAGGGAGCCTCTTTAATTTTTTTATGTTATAGCTGCAACAGAAATATACATTCTGTGAACATTTCAACTGTCGACCTATTATCGGATCATGAGATACAGTTCGCAGACAGACGGACAGCAGAGGCGTAGGGTCTCGTGTTGGTTACCCTTCTGGCATGGAACCCTAAAAAGTTGCCTAAAAATATCCTGTTACTTTGTCAATGTTTTTAATTCGCCGCATATAACACAATATTTATTTTATCCAACCAGGCCTACTGACCTTATTACAAGGATAGTTCTTTTTTGCAAAATTATTTAATGCATAACAATTTCAAGTCTTATCAACTAATTAACTAACTTAACAAAAATTATCTAAACAGGATTATAATTCAAAATACAATATATGGCGAAAGACGACAAACTATTAAAAATGAAAAATGCGCCACTTCTAAAAATATTTTTAGAAATATCAAAAAATATTTTTTTTTTTTTCATTTTGAGCCTTTTATTTTCAGGTGACGTATACATTATTATTATTTTTATTATACAGACAAGTTGAATATGTATTTAAGAATTATATTTTTAAATTTACTAAAAGGAAGGTTCCAATCAATATCAAACATATAACTAATATTGTTGCCTAAGGGAAGCATTTCTATAGGAGAGCAACACACGGTATGTAGAACTGACAAATAGTACATTAAACATTGACATATTGCGTCTTATTCTTCACGGTACATTAAAGGTGATTAGAGATAACAACTGGAAGGAATTTACAGCATTATTTGGGATTTTATGTAAAATTAATAATTAAACTTTACGCCTACTCTCTAACGACACTATATTAAATTCAGTACGAAGTCGTGTAGTTCTTATAGTATTATAATCCGATCTTTTATTATATTTTCTGTAACAAAGATGCTTTAAGAACTTGTTTTGTATTTTCTCAAGTTCCTGTAAAGATGTTTGAATATATAGGATCACTGAAATAACTCTAGTAACTTCTAACAGTTTAGTGGATCGCGTGTCCAGCAAAAAGTATATCATGTCCCAAAATCAACCATTTTCTCAAAAAATAGGTATTATGTACGATTTGGCAAATTGAGAATGAAAAATTTGAATCGTTACTAACAGTTGTATGTATAATGTATACAGTCTGTTCGCTATACTTACGCGGGTTTCGGATTAACAAAATTATGCAAATTAGTCATTGACAACCAGTTCCAATAAACCTCTTCCCAAGAAATTAGGTAAAATTGCCCTAATGGTCAGATTTAAATTAAAATAACATTTAGCTGTAGGTACTGTACCATATTTTCTGTGTGAAGTGTAATATAAAATTATTATTAGGTTTATAATAGCCAAATTAGACTCCATTAATGAAGAAGTTTAATATTCTGCTCTCAATTATACAAAAGATTCTCCATTATTATTTAATTAAAAAGTTGTACATTATTTTTCATTTCATAATTTAACCAGTTGATATTTCCCCAAAGAACAGGTCAAACTTTCGGGTAGTTACCTGGAAATACTCATAAAATTTTTAATCCGAAACCCGCATAAGTATAGCGAACAGACTGTAATGAATGGGTTCTTAACAATTCTTTCTAGTTAATTTCTTGACGAAAAAAAAAAACACGTATAGCACTCGGGGACTGCCGCGGTAAAGCTATTGCATAGCATTTTTTATCAACTTATGCAATTATAATTATTTATTTTATTTATGCAGTATTTCTTTTCTTTGATATTAATTCAAGTTTTTTCTTTGATATTAATTCAAGTTTTTTCTTTGATATTAATTCAAGTTTTTTCTTTGATATTAACACTTTTTGGGCGTGGTGACCGATAAGAAAACAAATTTGTTTCTTTTATTGAATAAATGAGAAGTTAATATTGTTTAAAATATTTTTATTATCTTACAATACATGTATGTTATTCAGGATTTTGTATCATGAAACTATTAGGTTTATGGTAACTGCAATAAGGGCCGATTCCACCGTTGTGTTAAACGGAGATTAAAATGACGTTGTTAATGTAAAAATGTCATTTTAAACTTCGTTTAACACAACGGTGGAATCGGTCCTAAGAAGCTATATCAAGCTAGCGGGCACTCTGTGGCGGCACCATTCAAGACCTGGCGGGTTTTTTGTAGCTTTTTTGTAGCTTTTTTGTTACACTATTTGCAAATTTGTAGCTTTGCCCAGGTCCGAAAAAACAGCGGATCCGCTAGCTTGAATATCCATAAATTCCATAGTAGCGGCACAGATTCAGACCCAGCTGGTTTTTCGTAACTTTTTGTAGCTTTTTTGTTACGCTAGTCTCCCTTTTGTAGCTTGTACTGAACCTGAGAAAAGCGCGGATCCGCTAGCTTAGCGGATATTTGTAGCGGCACCAGCCCGGACCCAGCTAATTTTTTGTAACTTTTTTGTAGCTTTTTTGTTACGCCTGTCTCCATTTCGTTGCGAGGCCTGAACGTGAGTAATAATCGTTTCTCCATGAGGTGAGAGAAAAGTTCGTTAATTTAAAATGTTTCAGTCTCTACAAGTAATATGTGCAACTCGATAGTGTGACTATCTGTTGATAGATGGCACCAGTATTGCATTTCACGAATTATGGACATCTTCCATCCAATATATTTTTGAGAAATTTAGATATAATCTCAAAATCGGACATTTTCAACGGTATGTATATTAATTATTTGTCAGATATTAATGTAAAATACATATTGGCAAGATTATTAAAATAGTTGTATGCCGGACGCCACTATTTTGCCGATCGGGTGTTTTCGGTTATTTTTAACCGACTTCAAAAAAGGAGGAAGTTCTCAATTCGTCGCGATGTTTTTTTTTTGTGTATGTTCAGCGATAATTCTTTAACACGGTGTCCGATTTCAATGATTATTTTTTTGTTAGAAAAGGGGTACTTCAGGGGTGGTCCCATATATATTTGGTCAAAATCTAATAATTGGGTCCATGAGAAAATTCTCAAACTCTTCATTTTTTATGTATAGCGATAATGCTTTACCACCTTGTCCGATTTATATGATTCTTTTTTTGTTAGTAAGGGGGTACCTCGGGGTGGTCCCATATATAAATTTGGAACGTTTTTGAAGTCGGTTTTTTTAAATTTTTAATTTCTAATACTTGTAAAATAATAACAAACTTTACTGCTAACTTCACACCGGTGGTAATAGCTACCAAGCAATTACCTATTCTCACTATATACAGGGTGTTCCATCTCAGCCGAGCCACCCCGTATAGTTCTTATCTCATAGTAAAAGGAAAAATTTTCCGAAACACGTCTGATGATTTTCTTTGGGGGACATCTTTTGACGTATATATTTGAGGCTTGAACGAGCAATCCCCTATAAGGGGGCGCTTCAACCCCTCAAAATTGATTAGGGAAGAGGGGTTGGGTGATACTTCATTTATAAGGTCTTGGAAGCCTCTTTACAACGGTGTATGAAAAAAATCACATTCTTAAAAAAAATCAATTGTTTTATCATGCTTACAATCAAAAAAATCAAAACTGCGTTTTTAAATGAAATGTTCAATTTGTCTTCCATTGACTTCCATGCAATAATAAATTCTCTCGAACTAATAAATAAAAAAAAAATTAAAACATTTTCTTATCTTGCCTTCATTTTTGTTGTTCTTCGATCATTTCATGTGATAAAACAATTAATTTTTTTTAAGAATGTGATTTTTTTCATACACCGTTGTAAAGAGGCTTTCAAGACCTTACAAATGATGTATCACTCAACCCTTCTTCCCCATTCCATTTTGAGGGGTTGAAGCGCCCCCTCATAGGGGGTTGCTGGTTCAAACCTCAAATATACGTCAAAAGATCGATGTCCCCCAAAGAAAATCATCCGACGTGTTTCGGGAAATTTTTCCAATTACTATGGGATAAGAAATACGGGGTGGCTCGTCTGAGATGGAACACACTGTATAGTTGTGATCCGACAGAATTAAAAACTGGTCCATAAATACTGCAAAACGATTGGTTAAGGAAATCATTCAAAAAAGATGTAAGAATATTCTGGATTCAACAAAAGTATAAATACGTACATAAACAACACTAAAAAACATTTAAAAACAAATGTCCGATTTTGAGATTATATCTAAATTTCTCAAAAATATATTGGATGGAAGATGGCCATAATTCGTGAAATGCAATACTGGTACCATCTATCAACAGATAGTCACACTATCGAGTTGCACATATTATTTGTAGAAGCCGAAACTTGATTTTAAATTAACGCACTTTTCTCTCACGCTCATGGAGAAATGATTATTACTCACGTTCAGGCCTCGCAACGAAATGGAGACAGGCGTAACAAAAAAGCTACAAAAAAGTTACAAAAAATGAGCCTGGTCCGAGCCGGTGCCGCTACAAATATCCGCTAAGTTAGCGGATTCGCGCTTTTCTCAGGTTCAGTACAAGCTACAAAAGGGAGACTAGCGTAACAAAAAAGCTACAAAAAAGTTACGAAAAACCAGCTGGGTCTGAATCTGTGCCGCTACTATGGAATTTATGGAAATTCAAGCTAGCGGATCCGCTGTTTTTTCGGACGTGGGCAAAGCTACAAATTCGCAAATAGCGTAACAAAAAAGCTACAAAAAACCCACCAGGTCTTGTATGGTGCCGCCACAGAGTGCCCGCTAGCTTGATAGAGCCGTCCTAAGAAACATAAGTTGAAGACGTGATAACCTCTAAATATCTGGAAAATACCGCGTCAATAGGCGAGTTCGGTCAGTCAGGGGCTGGAGCGGGACAAATTTTAGGGTGCTTTTAAATGACATTTAAGCGTGTTAAACTGTCACTAATCGGACTAAACCGAACGCTAAAAGAGTCGTTTGGAGTTAAAAGTGTTAAAGGAACGTGGCAAACCGAACGCAATGAATGGTGGTCCCATATTTTGTTGTGGATCATTATTCATTTTCAAATTCAATTTTTCCGAAATTGTGTCTAAAAGCAGAGACAACTCTGCTAAAAGTGATAGAATCAGTTATGAGCAGTTAGCAGCCAGTCTACACGCATACGTCTAGTCGCACGCACACAAATCGTGCTGAAATTTTTCTATGGCTGAAGTCTGCCGAACTGAAACGTTAGACGATGCACGGCTTTCAACGCCGCACCGCTCGGAGTGGGGGGTGTTAGGTTTATTTTCGTTACGAAATTTCTTTTTCGATATTTCCATTTTTTTCGATTTTCTTCTATTGAATAAATGAGAAGTTAATATTGTTTAAAATATTTTTATTATCTTACAATACATGTAGGTTATTCCGCCGCACCGCTCGGAGTGTGGGGTGTTAGGTTTATTTTCGTTACGGAATTTTTAATTCGGTTGCCGCGCTCAAACCTATGCAATAGCTTAAAATTAATATTTTATAAATCTTGCAAAAAAATTAATATCTAATATTTACGCCAGCCGGGAACATTTGGGATACCAATTTATTAGAAGCCAGAGAAAGCTCTTCTAGTTCTTGTATTGCATAAACGTTCCAGTCCGCAGACGTATATTTAACTCCGCTTCATACTAATACCGCTCTGTGCCAGTCGGAGTGGGGGGGTGTTAGGTTAATTTTCGTTACAAAAGCTATGCAATAGCTTAAAAATAATTATTTCAAAACAAATTTGAGAAAACCTAAATTTGGACATGGGTTATTAAAAAAAAAACTTGTATTTTTTATTTTTCTTTATTTAAAAAGTCATATTTTAAAATTTTCGGAAGCTCTTCTTTGAACTGCTTCCCTTTGTAACTTTTAATACATTGAATCGCACTGTCTTTGATAGAGGTCTGCATTCACCAATGGTGACAACATCTCCTATTTCTACATCTCTGAAATATAAAAAAATATATAAGATTGATTGGGTATGCATAAAAATAAAATAAAGTTAGATACATATTGTAAACGTCAATGGAATTTCTGCTTGAAATATAAAGATGTTTTTCTAGGACCACCCCATTTAGGTATACTCAAGGGGTAAACCACTATGATTTCAGTGAAAACCCCTTGATTCTATATTATTTCGATGGATTCGCGAAAATCTCTCAATTTTATATAATTTTGGGAAAATTCATAATATACATGTGGGTCTAAAATTTATGCTTATGAAGACTAGAGAGAAGGAGGCGAATCGGCAATTATAAAGTTTGCGAAATTGACTGTAGTTGACATGTCGAATAGCAGCGGTGTCAATTTTCTATGTAAGTCAATGTAAAATGAAGTTATTTTTTAAAAAATTGGTGAAAAGAATCAAAATAATGTGAAAAAAAGTACCAGAGTACTAGTAACATGAGTGACAAAAAACGTCAAAGCAAGATATACGATGTACGAGAAATATGGACAAAGCGCCCCACGCTTTTTCACAATAATACTAGTATTTTCCATTTATTATTGTTTTAAGTTTATTTGAAAAAGTATTTTTAACTTTTTAGTTTGATATGCTCTGAAAGCGTGTTTTTTAGTTTTTTAAACTATATTTATTTTTCACTTTTTAGTTCGATTAATTATTTAAAAAAAATTGCTGAATTTTTTTTTTCAGCAATTTTTTCAGCCGTAGACGAGATTAGAACCCACGATGGGTGAGTCTGGCGATCGACAGACCCGCGCCTTAGACCGCTCGGCCAACGAACGAACTTGAGGTAGTGGGATATACTGACAGTAATAAGCCATTTGCTTTTAGTCTAAAGGAAAGTTACATACATACAGGTGAAGCTAATAAAAGCGTGTTAAAAAGGGGAAAGCTGAAATTAAAGGATGAGGTCATACCATGTACATTCCCAAATCTCCCTTTATGCTTGTATTACAACAATAAAAAATCTGTTAACTGTTTTATTTTGCTCTAAAAACTGTATATAGGCTCAATTTAAAAAAAAAATTGTCACAAAATTGTAATTATCAAATTTCAGCATTTAATAAACCTTTTCGAATTTGGTCATACCTACCTAATTTGTATTTTATATAGATAAAATTAAATAATTTATCAATTAAAACATGCAAGACTTATTTATAAATAAATACAACAGTATGTTCTGTGCTTTATTTAGCTATAAACAAGTCTATTTTTATTATTTTGACAAAATTATGTATACTTCCCATAAGAAGTCATGTATTTTGAACACAGCAGTACCAGCGCCCATGCAGTTAATTATAAAAGTTCAACTAGCGTGCGTTTTTTGAGACTGTATTATCTCTAGTCTTCATATTGCTGCTTAATGTCAGAAATTTTTAGACAGTATATTTAATAAGAAATCGAGACTATTGCTGTCTTTGAATATCCACATCAGATGCATCTGAGATGTAATTTTTTTATAGCGTGATAGAGGATTAGATTTAAATGTAGATGTAATAAACAAACGCTCTAGATGTAGTAAAAATGCCAATGACAAGTTAGAAGTTTATACTTTTTTCATTTGAATTTTGAGACTAGAAATCATCCTAAAATTGAAATCTAAACAAAAATTAAACAAACTAATCACTTTTATATTCACGCTAGCATAAACAAAGGATAAATCGATAAACTTGGCTTCACAGAACTCCTACTTTCTGGCATGTAATGAACATCTCATTTCAAATCGAGTTGTAAAAAATGTAAACTGGACAGCTAGGACTCGGATAAACAAAAGCAGATGGAGTTGTGTCTGATGTGGATAAACAAACGCTCAAAAGGTAAAAAATGCATTGGATGTGGATATTCAAATGCAGCAAATATATTAATAGTGATCATTTTAAGGATGCAATAAAATAATTTAAAACTATTAACACAGAACTATCCCTATTATAAGATTCCTCAATTTTTTGATAATATATTTTAACACTGGCTCCACACATCTAGGTGCTAGACCTAGGTGCACTATTTTTTTATATTTAATAATTCATTATAATATTGTAAAATTTGATTGCGTGAACAAATTATTATTATAATTTACTATGAAATTATTAAGGGTAGTATACCAAGACGTTGATAATAGTCAGCTATTTTTGTTAAATCTAAATCTCGAGAATATTTTATTATCAATTTGATGAGACATAATTTTTGGCATTATTAATCTGATTAGAGCCAGAGTGCTTTAATCAATTGTTAATGTCAAAATTATGTAGAATCAAATTGTTATTAGCAACAACAAAAATATCAGAATATTAATCAAGGTCGTGTTATATTTCGGACGACTATTTCACTAGACCAAATACTGACTATTTTTCTAGAGAAATAGTCGCTGATATTTGGTATAATAATTTACTATGAAATTATCTATAATAATGTACTATGAATTATCTATAATTTTTTATCTTGAATATTCAGATGACCTTTTTTGGGCTCCAAATATTTTTTGTTACATCACCAACTACCAGCTGCTTTTATTTCGGAGCGAAAAATTGATTTCCGAGTGAGTTCAGTGATGATTTCGGAAATTTCGGGAGAATTTGTAGCTATTTCGGGTGAAAATGTCCACTAATTCAGAAGTGGTTCACCTCTTGCGTAGACTTTATTTTTAATAATCTTTTTAGAGAAAATTTTGTAAATAAAGAAAAGCATATAAGCAAATCAAACCCTTAAATTAAATTCATCAAACTTATTGTTTTGTGAATTAATGTTAGAACAATGTATATTATAATGTAAAAACTCCATAAGAATATAAATGGTGTTCATCCACTTATTTTAAAGTATGTAAAAAGACCATTGATTATTTATATACTCTCATATAAAGCCTAGATTCATATACTAAAATGTGTTATGTACAATGGCTACTTTTAATAGTGTTCATAGATAAATAATTAATATAAAACATTACCTGAAACAGGGCGAAAGATGCACCGACATATTACGATGTCTCTTTTCAAAACGATTATATTTCCTAATATAATGTAAATAATCCCTGCGAATGACAATGGTACGCTGCATCTTCATTTTCTGAACGACACCGGTAAGGATCCGACCACGGATTGAAACATTTCCAGTAAACGGACATTTCTTATCAATGTAAGAACCTTCAATAGCCTGAAAATAATTAAAAATACATTTTAGCTATAAATTAGAATTTAAACATTCCAAGAAATAGGATTCCAATATGTTTAATTAATTGCAAATTGATACAAAAATGGATTCTTGAAAACTTATATGGAATTAAAAAAAAAAAAACTTAAAAATCATATATTTCAAAAACTGTCAAGATCGGTAGATATATTTTCACACAAACCTTATTTAATAAATAAATAAATGAATTCTGGTAATTCAAAAGGTTCTAAATTATCTTGTTTTATTCGAAATTAATCTAAATTAATGATTACTATGTTATACAGGCATTTTCAACTAACAGTAGTTTGGCCATATTTAGCAGAACGCTCATCCACAAAATTGGGCTTACCCTCATTAGAAACAGTAAAAACACAAATTTGATATCTTTATAAAAATACGCTTAGAGTATTTGAATTCACATATAAATATTCTATACTAGCCAGATGTTGAATTTATAGGTACTTTGAGGTAAACAAAAACAAGACTATATGGTTTAACAGTACTATATCGGGTGTCCTATAGTTTTCTGGCCAGTTAACAACCTGAGTTATTTGAAATCCCATGAGATATTAACTTGTACTCTGACAATTAATATTTGACAGTTGCCATTATTAAATAATACACCTATACTCAAGTATGCAAGTTGCTGTCAACATAGGTAAATATCAGGCAGCAAGCATAATAGTCAGTGAAAATAGTCGATTTATTTGGTTCTGATTAGTTCAAACGATAACGTAAATTGTGACGAGATTGCTTAAAATGTCAAAGTTGGCAGGCAAGGGAAAAAATCATAACTATCAGTATCTGTTATTAAATACTGATTTAATAGTTAAGGTTTTTTTCTTCTAATACAATATCCATTGGTTTAACTTTTTTTTAATAAAAGTGATCATAGGGTTCGTAGAAAAAGTACAGAGGTAACTTGTAGAAAATAGTTTTTTGACGATCGCAAATATTTAATTGTTCCTCTGGATTCCACTCATAAAACAATATACTAATACAATGTGAACTCTAATCAACCCCTTATCAAATGACCTCCAGAAATTGTGTGAATTAAATTTGAGTGTTATCTAATGAAATATTTTCTATATTAAGACAGTTAAATTTATCATTTTGGCCATTAAAGCCTAAAAAAGAGGAAGTATATATCACTGAAATAAGTGTGAAAAAGGGTCATATTAGAGTAAAACCGAAACATATTGTTATAATGACGGAAAGGTCGCTCTGTTGAATTCTTATCTTGATACTAGAATATTGAAATGAACTATAATAAAAAGTTTTTTTCGTCCCTTATACATTTTTTTAAATGTTAACTTGTCAAATAACTCTAATATTAGTTAGCCAAAAACCTATGGAACACGGGATATAGTTTTGTATGTATAACAAGCATACATTAAATATGTATCGTTAAGAATATACTTTCTTAAATTATACATGTGTCAAAAGTAAATCAATAATATTAGTAAAGCCTATAATTGCTATGTTAAGTTCATAAATACAGTATCGGAACCAAATATTTTAAGGAAAGTATAAATGAATCTTAAAGATAAGACTGCACCATCAGAGATTGTTATTGAAGGAGAGGAGGCTATTTTTTTAATGCAGAATAAAAGTGAATTCAGTGATAAACATCACGATCACTGAATTCACTTAATATATCTGTATATGCACTTGTTCTCCAAGCATTGATACACACAACAATAAGTATTGTCTTTTACACTCATTGTACATGTATTTAAAATAATTCCGTTTTAAGAGGAAACCGGACCTCTCGCGAAAGCAAAAATGTTTTAAAGATTATCTAATATAAAATTATATTTATATGCTTACCACTAAGAATACTTCGTGAAATTGTTTCTCGAGAATATTGAGAGCTTTAAATTTTTGCAATGATAAGGCAGAGGAAATCATCTTAATTAAATACTAGATATTTATTAAAACGAAACGTAGCAAATTTTTATAGATTAAATATAGAATGCCGCGGAAATATTTTTTTGAAATTTTTTTAAAAATATTCAAAATAAACACTTTTCGAAGGTTTAGTTATTGTTGGTATTTCCTAAACTTTTCATAAAAATGAGACTAAAAATAAAGGCTCAGAATAAATTTTCAAGGTGTTCGGTTTGCTCTTAATAGATGATAAAAATTGAATATACTTTTTATTTAACAAGATATCCTCCTTTGTGAGGTATGTCACGATCAATAGTTAATTTTTTAATTCCAGCCTAATTGACTACGATTTTGAAAAGTTTTATTATTAAATAAATTATTTAAAATTAAACACTTGCTAACCTAAAACACCATTTGCTCACACGAAAAACAAAACGTCAAGGTCAAATTACTATACTATAGTAAATTTGAACATAAAGAGTAAATTCCAAAAAAAATTTTTAGGATAGAAAAAAACTAATTTAATAAGCAAAATTATTAAATATATTACAAAATGCTATCTTCTTTAATTATACCTTGTCTTAAAAACTCACAACTATGGTTTATTGGTTTTGAGGTTAGCTATTGCAAAATTTACTCTCCTAAATTAACTATAGATAGTAAATTTTGTTCACAGTAGTGAGCGTATCTCTTTTGAGATCTCAATATGGTCATATTAGAATTACTCCAACAGTGCATAATGGAGTTTTGTATGCACATGTATAGTACAATTTAAATGTCCCAAATTATACTACACAGGTGCTTGCACAAATTCAGAACTATGTACTGCTGTTGGAATAAACATAGTATTACCCTCCCTTCTGCTCCTTTAAGTTTGGGTTCTCATAGTAAATTATTTTATTTCCGACACTGTATATATATTTTTTAAATGTAAACATGCGTTTTGGTTAATCATGTATATTTCTGTCACTTTATTTTAAATGTACATAATAATTTCCCTAAAATTCAGGAGGAAAGGATATTATTGTTACAGATCATTATTAATGTTATTTGACGTCCATGTGAGGAAATGAGGAAAACCCTATCCACTATCATGGACATGATAGTCCACTGATTTTGAAATATGGATGAACAACATAATTTAAGTTACTGCTAATACATGAACCATGACAAATTAAAGAGATTGCATGGCTTGATACATACAAACCAATTTGTCAATGTGTACTTCTAATAGTTCTAATATAGTTTTCAAATATGTACAAATTGGTGTATTTACTAAACATCTACAATCTCATTGTTTTATTTTTAATGGAATATTAAATTTTAAAATGTTTAATAAGACAGAACTTGCATATTTATTTCTGACAAAAATATACACTATATTTGCCTATTTACATGAGTCCAAATTAGATCTTCTGAATAGTTATACTATTTACACTTAAAGCAATACATAAGCTTCATTACGATGATATTGTTACATCAAAGCTAACAACATAAAGCATTATAAATCGCTAATGAAACTAAAGGTAGAATTTTACTACCTTATACAGGGCGCAGTCCATGGAGTTTCATACAGACTGAGAAGAGCTACAAAATCAAGAACAATGCTTTGAAGTTAGTTATGTAATTTTCAGGCAAGTAGTATCAACTTCTTATTACCATTTACCACTTCGGAAATACAGACTGTATGAAACTTCATGAATCACCCTGTAAACAAGAAAGCCTACTAAAGTTATAATGGTATACCAATTTTAAGACAAAAAATATTCACTTTTGCTGGCACACCAAGTTATTGTCAGATGTTCTCAAAGTTCAAGAATAGTTTTGACAATTGTGCACAAAGGTTTAATAAAATAATGAAGAAGCAAGAAAACAACAAATTATAATTATAGTTTTTATGATATATTGCAAATAAAAAATTATTTTGATATGAAATAAAAATAAAGCACTGTAACCCGTGGTTCAAGTGACAGAACATGGATATGAATTTGGGATACCATTATAAGCGAATCATGCATGTAATATTAAATAACAGTATTACTACCACACTACTTAGCTAGATATGTACTGCAACTCATTTAAAAATCACATCACTAAAAGTTTTTGTTAAGCCCTCTTAAAATAAAGCATTCTGTTCAGTCATCTTTTGCAACAAAAACATACATTTAAAGGCTAAACTTTAATATATTGAGATTTTTAAAATTTTGTTATAAAATGTAAAAAATAAATGATTTAAACAATCATAGCCAAATTAATTTTGAAATTAAATTTTAAATCAAGATAAATGAACTATGTCATTAAGAGATTTATCTTAAAAATACAAGTGTAGCTAAAGCTTCTTGAAAGACTGTTTTTAAAGGGTTTGTAAATGAAATTCAATAATAGTTACCTACTCACTAATATGATAGGCTAATTCAGACTTTGCAAATAAATCAGTTAAGATAAACTTTTTAGTTGATCCTGAACATGTCTAATCATATGATGCTACTAATTTTTTTATCTAATGAATGTTGCATGGTTCTTAAACTAACCTGCATCCAGTTGCAAACTAGTTTGGTAATTATCGTTGCTAGAACAGCCCCTATATCCCTTCTTAAAATACTTGGTTAAATAAATATAATACAAATGTATCAGAACTTCCAGGAAGCTTCTCCAAATTTCATCTTTATTGCTTGGATGGCCAGAGTATTTGTATGTCACAATAAAAGGTAAACAGAAATTACATTAAGATAGTTCACTTGTAAAACGCCTTTTTTTAAAGAATTCAATAAAATTGAAATATAAAGTCAATGAAAGTGCCTTGTACGCAACTAAAAAATTTTTTTTGACAGTCTGTGAAACGAGATTAACAATCAAAATGTGCATAATTAACACTCTTGAAGCCTATCATGTACACAAGCAATGCATTTATTTAAAGATATCTCGAAAACGGTTCATACTATATTTTTTAAAACCTAATGTAATGTAAATCAAGAAGTTATAAAATGTTCTAAAAAACGCTGAATTTTTTGACCGTCTTGGTAAAAAGATATAGATTTTATACAATGATTACAACTAGGCAACACTTAACGCGAGGTAACTGAATAACATTCGATCAGCTAAGTGGTTGTTATAAACTTGCGACGTGTTCTTGAAAAATTAATTCGTTCACTGTATTTGAGAACTGGAATCAGCTGTTCTGTTTGAAACAAAACAAACCTTTAAAATTAGTATTAGGAAGTCACAAATTTCTATAGGCCACCATTCATATATTTGCCATGTTGCCAGATGTATTTTACTTGAAATTATAACGTATCATTTTTAAGCAACTTTTTTTTTTTTTTCAACTAAAAAGCAGGCTAAAAACTTTCAGGAATGTGAAAAAAGAAGCCTCTAAAAATTTGAGCTCTTAATATTATCATTTAGTGGTGGCTGTTCTTAACTTTCCATTTTCTATCTAAATGACTTGGAAAAAAAAATTTCTTTGTTCTTATTTTTGTAGCTTGACATTTGAGCATTGTAAAAATAAAGTGAAAAATTATTTTGGTAGGAAATTGAACGCTTTACAAAAGTTCTAATTTATTTTTTTCACAGAGTGAGCCGTTCTGAAGATATTCAAACTTAAAGTTGCAAATGTATGAAATTAGGACTTTTATTTTATTAAACTGATGACTTTTTACTGTCTTAAAAATTATTTTCATATAGAAAGAAAATAACGACGCACATAAGACAAAAATTCACCAGAAATATTTTTAAACAAAAATATGAGTGACTTCGTTTCAAAACTATCATTGAAACTTTTTGACAAATTTGATTTGCCGTACGACTTTCTGGATGAAGATGTCTTAATTTGGCCAGATAATGAAAGTTATCAAGAGAATTTGGAGTTTTTCGAAAAATTGAAAGTTGTCAATGACGTTGCAGGACATGGCGTCGCATTAGTAGAAGAATATAATAGATGCCTGACTAAAGATGAGAAACAATTTTAATATTTATTACAAGTGGTAAAGGAGCACTGACGAAAATATCCAAACTGTAATAAAAAAACTTCAACAAATAATTTAATTCTGATAAGACATTAAATTATCTATTAGTTTCAAAATTTTAGTATGCTTATTGTTACAAAGTTTTTTTTTTATTTATAAAATAATAATTTTACTGAACCTAATTCATAATTACTTTTGTTTAACAGTTAATCAAATAATACCTAAGATGTAATTTTTTTTCCTACGACCACTTAGGAAAGTGACACATATCACGCTATATAGTCCTATGGAAAGTGTCCTATATCAAACGCGTATGAATAAGAATTTACTTTCCACCCTTGTACGAATATTCTACTTTCCGCAGCAGCTGTCACAAAATGTCAAACACATCATTTCTATTTTGATCTATGTAATGTCCATATTAATACTAAAATCGATATGATTGTTAAATTATTGAAATTGTATAAATTAGAACCTAGATATTTATCTTTAACAATTATTATTAAAATAATTTTAAAATAACTAAGATGTTTGCTTTTTATTCTGGTTAAACACATAACCAATTAGATCATTCAATTGATGCAAGCTCTATTAGCTCAGATGGTTACAGTGTCAAACTTATCAACTTTGCCATTTGAGACCTGACGAGCGACCGCGTTCAAATCCTGACGGGACCAGAATTTTTTTGTTTTTTTATTTTTTCTTTTCGTTTTTAATTTTTTTTTTGTTTAGAAAATATGGAAATTGAATAAATACGATTATTGTTGATTATTTTTTTAAATACATTTTAATATAATAACATTTTTTGATGAAATTATTTTGTGGTCATAGGAAAAATATTTTTCCTACGACCACTTAGGAAAGTGACACATATCACACTATATAGACCTATGGAAAGTGCCCTATATCACACGCGTATGAATAAGAATTTACTTTCCACCCAAGTGAGAATATGCTACTTTCCGCAGTAGCTGTCAGAAAATGTCAAACACATAATTTCTATTTTGATCTATGTAATGTCCATATTAATACTAAAATCGATATGATTGTTAAATTATTGTAAATTAGATCCTAGATATTTATCTTTAACAATTATTTTTAAAATAATTTTAAAATAACTAAGATATATTTGCTTTTTATTCTGGTTAAACACATAAGCGATTAGATCAATCAATTACGGTAAGGCCTGTTAGCTCAGTTGGTTAGAGCATCAACTTTGCAATTTGAGACCGTCCAACGACCGCGATCGAATCCTGGCTGTGCCAGATTTTTTTTTTTATTTTTTTTTATTTTTTTTTATTTGTTTAGAAATTATGAAAATTTAATAAATACGATTATTGTTGATTATTTTTTTAAATACATTTTAATTATTATAATAATCTGGTTTTACATTTTTTGATGAAATTATTTTGTGGTCGTAGGAAAAATATTGTACATCACTTGTGTGAAAAGTGATTTTCCACACTCGTGTGATAGTCGCACTCGGCTTACGCCTCGTGCGACAATATTTCCCACTCGTGTGAAAAATGTCACTTTCCACACTCGTAATGTAATATACTAGTACATCACTTGTGTGAAAATGTGAAAAATGTAATATACTGTTTATTTTAGCTTTCTAAAAATATTAGCGCACAAAACCAGTTTTCTGATTAAAAATAATTTTTAAGACATAAAAAAAGTCATCAGTATTAGTTTAATAAAATAAAAGTTCTAATTTCATACATTTGCAACTTTAAGTTTGAATATCTTCAGAATGGCTCACTCTATGAAAAAAATATTTTGTAAGCGTTCAATTTCCTACCAAAATAATTTTTCACTTTATTTTTACAATGATCAAATGTCAAGCTACAAAAATAAGAAAAAAATCCATGTTATTTAGATGGAAAGTTAGGAATAGGCACCACTAAATGATAATATTAAGAGCTCA
Organism: Psylliodes chrysocephalus; assembly: GCA_927349885.1. Lineage (NCBI taxonomy): Eukaryota > Metazoa > Arthropoda > Insecta > Coleoptera > Chrysomelidae > Psylliodes > Psylliodes chrysocephalus. Next base: position 33,536,595 of record OV651821.1, read on the forward strand.
AATTTTTAGAGGCTTATTTTTTCAACTTCCTGAAAGTTTTAAGCTTGTTAAAAAAAAGGTTGCTCAAAAATGACACACCCTAGTATATATAAGCTTACATGTGTTGTGTACAGTCTATTACAAAAAGTAACATTTTTTAGCATTGAGAATCTCAAACTTTTAGTATTCACCAATAGGCGATATTTTTATGTACGACTGTCGCAAGTGAACTACCTTAAGAATAACAGTATATTTTTTTTCAGTGTTATTTTAACTTGTCAAGAAATATTTAGATTACTTAATTAGTTTTTCAAAATAAAACACACATTTGAACAGTAGGAATGCTCGAATTAGTGAATTAATTAAGGAACAGTTGGTCAAGTTGTAGGAAAGTTATGTACTAATGCACATGTAATGTCACATGTCATCAGATTTTTTTATGTAACATTGTCAGTTTGTGATTAAACTAATATTAATAATATCGAATAAGTACAATAAATACAAAAATGTGTTCTGGTTACTGAAGATATTAAATTCTACACCACAATTCTTTCAGTAGCTTGGAGGTGCAATTTAATACTGTATAACTAGATAAATAAAAAACGAATTGAAAATATTTATAAATATAAAAAATAACCATTATTGACTTAATAAATAATTAATATTGTTCATGTACAATGGCTTGACAGTCATACATGCCACCATTTAGTTGATTAATATTATTGTAGAAGCCATTCAACTATCTTAAATATGATTAATCTTTTCCATTTAGGTCCTTATTTATAAACAGAACTCAGCTGAGTCGTTCTTGAACAAAAATAAAAGTTTGGTTATATTGTGTGAATTTAGAGATGGGTAGTAACAAATCCGTAAATTTACTTAACCGTTACAGATTTGCTAATATCCATCTCTAAATTCCAGTGTAACACCGGAACAACCTGGAACTTTTGAGACATTTTAACCGAACTTCGATTTTAGTTCAAGGATGACTCACCCAGGTCCGACTCAGCTGAGTTCAGTTTATAAATACGGACCTTAATCATGTGCAACATTTTCAATAAATAAACACTTCATAATTAATATCACAAACAAAATTGCAATTAAAAACAACACAAAATGAACATGAAGTGCATTTCCTGGGATTACAAGGAAAATCCATCAAGTCCATTTATTAAAAATTCTTATTAACTAAAAGATTAAGTCCGGTATTGTTTATTTTATCAAAAAAGACCATAACTATGTTAAATTCAATAATAATAATAAGCGTGTTAATTTTCATTTTATTTTCCAATCCCTAATTATTGAAAAATATTTTTCTAAAAACTACATATTTGGACTCTGCAGATTTTACTAGTACTGCCACGATTTATTCAGTGATAAAATTGCAAGTATTTCTAAATATTACAACAAGACAACAATGCTCTCAAATATTTCAATGTATACACCTCAACATCAATCTCAAAAAGTGACATATCTCATTTTTCCTAATTTTACAGGAGAGCAATTTAAAGTTTTGTGCTGCATTTGAGTAAGAAAATACGTCCCTCACGGAAATTTCTATTGCTATGTAATGGATACAGCTTGAGGCCACTTTGTAAGAAGGAAGATCTATAAAAAATTATGTTGCTACAGTCGAATCTCAAAAATGGCATTTTTTGAGATACGTCAGTTTGTAATATTGACTATATGGACAGTCATGCCTATCAGCTTGCACGTTAGTACATACCTCTCCTACAAAATTATCGAATGGTTTAACATGCACATATGAATCGCATGCAAAAATGAAAGCGCTAAATATACATAATAGAAATTCATATTAATTATACAATTTTCACATATGTGAGTTCAGTAATACCAATATACAAAGCTCCAACCCAATAACCAATGATTCCACCAGGCTCCCATAATATATAAAAAAAATAACGAACCTCTCTGGGAGTTTTAAACCCTAGCCCAATATTGCGGGAATGCCTAAGTTTTTTCTTGGCGTCTTTCCGGTTCAGAAAAACAATTCGTTGCTTTTGGAATGCCTTTTCGGTCTACACAAAAATAAAAATATATTAGAAAACAAAGTACCTCGCGAGGTGTCTTAAATCCTAGTCCAACTTCACGATGATAACGTAAAGATTTGCGTCTTTTTGGGCCTACTCCCTTCTTCCTATTCAGGAACATAGTAGGCTGACGCTGAAATGCCCTTTCATTCTGTAAAATTAAAAAATAATTGAAACAAGCACCACGTGGTAAGAATAAATATCACTTCAATCTGCAAATTAGAAAATATTGTGGACAATACATTATACTAAACAGAGTAAAATATGTTTAATTAAGTCACTAATAATAATATAGTATAGACAATGCATCCAGTAAATTATTTTAACAATTTTCACGAAAATACATACCTGATCCGCCATTTTTATAAAGAAAAGGAAGATTGAAAATTGAAAGAATGATGAATGTCACTGTCATGCATGTCACATTTCTTCTGTCAATATTAGTTGCGTTCGTTTACTGTAGCTTCGTTCACACTTTCGACTATTTGTAATATGACGGAAGCCTGCCATCTTGAGCTACCAAGTATTGATTCATTTTTGGTGCGTCTCCAACTGTTTCAATTTATTTTTTTTCAACTTTAAAGCTTTAAAATTTTTTTATAGGAGGTGTTAATTATAGAACATATCACAAGTTAGAACCTTCCTACCAAGCTGATTTGAAAATGTTAAATAAATGGCTATAAATTATATCATTGGCGTCAATCCTTTGTTACGACACGTGTTGAGACGATTATATTCGTTCCACAGAATGCAATTTGTATGTAATCTCTATTTGATTTTTGTTGAGTTCGTACATAAGAATCTCTGTTCAAAAACAATTGCACCATATGTAAGCACTATTCTGGTCCAATTTCCAAGGTAGTTTATACCTCAGAAATAATCTATGACCTCAGATGAATAAGGACCGATTCCACCGTTGTGTTAAACGAAGTTTAAAATGACATTTTTACATTAACAATGTTATTTTAATCTCCGTTTAACACAACAGTGGAATCGGCCCTATAAGGATCGATTCCACAGTTGTGTTAAACAAAGTTTAAAATGACATTGTTAATGTAAAAATGTCATTTTAAACTTCGTTTAACACAACGGTGGAATCGGTACTTAACAGTCTATTATCGATTAATTATTGTAAATATATTCATGACAAATATTTTTTAATTTTTGATCGTTATTTGTAACACTAACATTTTTGTTCTTATTTTCCAAACGAATTACCAATGGTGTCTTATTTAAAAATGTTGAGTGCAAACTCAAGAATGGAAATTCAGATATTTTTCTTCCTATATCAAATCTTCATAATAACGTTTTGAAGCCACTTTCTTGTTCTAAAACAATAAATTAATACCTACTTTGTGACAAAATTTGGCTACTGTGTTACTTACATGACTAGATCTTACTTTGGTTGATTAAAGAACGCCGCATTGGGGTTGTTACATATTTATTCATGTGGCATGTGTTACTAATGCAATACGTTCTCCGACTTATTGTAATATTACAAAATATATTTATTGTCCTCAAATTACACACAAAAAAGCCACAACCATTTCGCTTAGCTCATCGAGAGTGTTTCTCAAACTTTTTCGGCAACGGAACCTTTTTGAAAAGCCAAATATTTGACGGAGTCCTAAACTCATTAAAAAAAAAAAAAAGAAAAGGTTCTCAAGCAAAATCAAATCCTCCTTCCTCTTAGTGACTTCTAAAAAAAGAAAAGTCCTCAAGCCAGGTCCCTCCCCTTTGTGGCGATAGTACTCTGCTTCATTTTATTATGACTATTATTTTCTTCGCGGAGCCCCCACAAAGGCTTTAAGGAGCACAAGGGCTCCGTGGAGCACACTTTGAGTATCACTGATCTAGAGGATAACACAATCATGAATTTAAAATTTAAATTCAGGATTCTACTTTATACATACAATAACTAATTGATATTTATATTTACTAAGGACCGATTCCACCGTTGTGTTAAACGAAGTTTAAAATGAAATTTTTACATTAACAATGTCATTTTAATCTCCGTTTAACACAACGGTGGAATCGGCCCTAAGAACACTAGAGATAGGGAGGCAAATCAGCATACTCGAAATACGGCCCCAAAAAACGAACGCCAATTGAGCTTTTTTTAATTCACCACAAGGGCGCTGGTGCCAGTACCGATGTTCAAAAGACATGGCTTCTTATGGGAATTTTACATAATTTTGTCAAAATAATAAAAATAAATTTGTTTATTGCCAAATAAAGCACAGAATATACTGTTGTATTTATTTCTAAATAAGTATCGCATGTTTTAATTGATAAATTACTTAATTTTATCTATATAAAATGCAATTTAGGTAAGTATGACCCAATTCGAAAAGATTTGTTAAATGCTGAAATTTAGTGTACAATTTTCTGTCATATTTTTTTTTTGAATTATACCTAAATATAGTAGTAGGAGTAAAATAAAACAACAGATTTTTTATTGTTCTAAGGACCGATTCCACCGTTGTGTTAAACTAAGTTTAAAATGACATTTTTACATTAACAATGTCATTTTAATCTCCGTTTAACACAGCGGTGGAATCGGCCCTAATACAAGCATAAAGGGAGATTTGGGAATGTATATGATATTGCCACATCCTTTAATTTCGGCTTTCCCCTTTTTATTTTGCTAACAGTACCATCAGTAAAAAAAGAGTCTCATAATATTTGGAAATATCTTCTAAAAAGTGTATAACAGCATCGTCTCTAGAAAGTGCTTTATCGGTCCTAGGAACGAAATTATGCTGCCACTGTTCTTAGCGTTTAGGATCCTATAAAAAACATTTACAATGACAAAATTGGGGTTCAACAAAAAATAACAGTAGCAACTCTTTATCTAACATTTAAACTCTAAAAAAAAACAAATTTTCTTTTCTAGTAAGTTAAATTTAATTTATAATTATTGTTGTTTGTAAGTCAGGATCTATATGATTGTAAAAAAATTATTTTATAGAAACTTGTAATAAAATAAACTACATTCCGTGTTGTGACTAGTTTACAATAAATATTATATTTAGACATAAATACATTATTTTATTTACATTAGAAGCTTTAAAAAGACATTGAATTAATTTCTCCTTGTGTTTTTTTTAGTTTTACATTTGATTTGTATCCTGTTTTTGTGCCTGTTTTACAATTTGGAATGACGTAAATCTTGCTTTGACGTTTCTTGTCACTCATGATACTTGTACTCAGGTACTATTTTTCACATTATTTTATAATTTTTTTCACCAATTTTTTTGAAAAATCACATCATTTTACATTGATTTATATAAAAAATGAACGTCAGTGACGTGTTCGACCTGCCAACTACAGCCAATTTAGCGAATTTTGTATCTAGTCTTCATGTTCATACCCAAGATTTGACAGTTATGCCTCGGAGTCGAAAAGAAATGAACGCCAAACCTTGGCCTAGAAAATTATTTCATAGATGGTAATAACAATAACCGTAATAACAATTTCGCGTTAAATAAATTGTCAATAGCTGCTGAAAGTTTACAGAATTATCGTTTGGGATATTGCTTGTTTAAATAATTATTTGTAGCCCATAAATAGATACGTTAAAATGTTTAGTATTATCAGAGACAACTAGTTGTCTCTGGTATTATTTTTAAAGCCCTCCAACTGGGTTTGACGTTTACCACCTCTCTACCTACCAAATGCCTTTACAAGTTTACAACTTCTGCCCCAGCCGCCCCCCCCAGCTATTATTGCCGCGTTTGAGAATCCACATCGGATGTATTTTTTACATCTCGAGCGTTTTTTTATCCACATCAGACACATCTGTCCCATATTACATTTACGTATACTGAATCACGTGATCAAAGATTTACTACATCTCAGACGGGATATATTATTGTGATCTCAGATGCATCCGATGTTGATTCTCAAACGCGGCATATTTCGATACACAAATCCAGGCTATGATTTAAATTTTTTAATTAATTTTTTTGTTTTTAAACAATTTTTTTGTAAAGACTTCTATACACAGTTAAAAAAATATCAACTTAAGATTCACCCTATGGTAATAGGACTAATAGATTAATTGGAATAAAACTATTATAATAATAATACTCTCCCTAATTCACCCCCTTACGAGTGAATTTTAACCCCAAAAGCTGAGCTTGTGCGGGGAAAGGGACGGCTATTATTATTATTTGCCGTGGCGCTCCGGGGCGACTTAAAGATGATTGATGGTTCCATTTGACTTACAGGTGAGGAAAACCTCACCCACCATCATCGAGACGGAAATGTATGGCGATTTTTTATAATCTGCATGTCATATCAACAGAAATTGAATTTCTATTAATACGACACACATAAAATCCTATACCGAACCATGCAATTTAATTAAAAATCCACATGATCTGTTCTGGGATTCGAAGCCCAGCAGTCTCTGACCATAAACTTGCTTATAAATGAATATAAGCGCGTTAGACCGCTACACCACCGACCCGATAAATATTAAAAATACATAATAATTATGCATTTAAATCAAACAATATAGCATAAATCTAAGTTTTTAATTAAAAAATACCAGAAAGAACAAAATAACAGAACACTACCAGAAAGTTTCCCGGAGATGATTTCCAGACTGCGAAAATAACCTTTCTAAAGGTACTGATGCACAGACAACAGAAAGATATTGTCTGGCTATAATATAAAGGTTAATGCCATGTTAGGGCAAACATACTAACAGCCGTATGCATAGTCGATCGCCAGAGATTCATTTCGGCGTATCGCCAGCGATCCGCCGGCGAAAGCCCAAAAAGCTGGCGACTCGCCGGAGATTGTCATTTCACGCAAGTTTTCATGTTCTTTTATAGGGAAAAATTTGATATTCGTTCATTATTTTTTGAGTTTTAAGAAATGAATCATGAATAAAATGCGAGAGATACCGGTGATAATCCCTATAAAAGAAAATAAATACTTGCGTGAAATGACATTCCGGTGACAATCTCCGGCGAGTCGCCAGCTTTTTGGGCTTTCGCCGGCGGATCGCCAGCGAATCGCTGGCGATACGCCGAAATGAATCTCTGGCGATCGACTATGCATACGGCTGTAAGTCTTTCCATATCTCTAATGGGTTTTCATTTAAATTAGCAAGAAGTGCATCTGTAATATTCAGACAAAACCATAGACATCATGATACAGATAACACCCTACCAAATGAATGTTTTAGATGATACATAAAACTAATTTGATCGATTACATTGCCATGAGAACATTGATGGCTTAGGTTTTGATGCATAAAAGTTTTCTTAACATCCTTGCCACCCCTAATTTCAAATTTTCCTACCTATACCTACTTAGTTATCACTGATCTCTGCCTTTTCGTCAGTCAGTAATAAAAATTTCTTCTCACAATGGAACGCTTTCTGAACAATTATTTAATTTTATTTCCAAACTGTACTGACCTAGGTATTCTCCAATGGGCATTAAATCTCTTCCTTCATGCTGACTGTCACTGGAGAAGTTCACACCATCAAGTTGTGGATAATTCACTGTACTGTCTCTTTGAATCAGGGTTCGAAAATATCATGATATTTATATAAATATCATATCTCATGATATATATCGGATATATATCATTTTTAAAATTTAAAAAACAGTATTGCTTCTTGCACAAACTATATTTTAAATTTTAACACAAACATATTAACAAAAATCTATATTCTAAACAACAAAACTGTTTATTCTAACTCAAATTTAAAAGAAAAAACAAAAATAATTATTAAATTAAACAGATTTTAACATTATTTAGTTAACATTAATATTTTAACACATACATTGCTAGTTATTCTACTGTTATACAGGGGCGTATTGAGACATTTTTGGATGTTCAGAATGGTGGAAAACATTTTTAATTTAATAAATAAAATTATCGAATATATATCAAGGTATAAATATCATGATATATATCACTCAATATATATCCTATGAACCCTGCTTTGAATAATACTAAATTACCTCTACTTTACATCCAAATAATAATTTAATTAAAAAAGAGTTAATTATAATAAATATGAAAATTATTAATAAACATTTTCAATTATTTAATACATAGAAATATTAATTTAAAATAATTTAATATTTACAGTTTCATATTAGGTTTCTTAATATGATGATAATTTGGTAACATTTTGGTAAGTGTCTCCATTTGTAAAGTCTGCAACTGCAAAAATGATTTTCATTATATAATCATTCACAAAAGTTTTATACTTACTACAGGTCTATCTAAGCCTTCTCTCATCATGCACTTTGCTCCATAAAATACTATATTTTCTTTAAGAATCTGTTCTTCAGTTATTTTACACCCCGCACCAATTGTACATCCATTTGAAACTGTAACTTTATTTCCCACAAAGCATTTAGATTCAAATACATTATTATTTCCTATTTTTGGTGACTCTACAGTACAGTCGACCTCAAAAACATTATAAGAGCCTATTATAAGAACTGGGGTTGTCTTTTCTTTCTCTTTATGATCAAATGGCAATTTATGCATAATTTTCACTTGCTCTTCTATTAGACAATTGTCTCCAATTATTATAGGGCCCGCTTCGGCTATGATAGTTGCTCCAGGGTGTATAATAGTTCCTGATCCAATAGTTATGTCTCCACGTAGTTTGCATTCTTCACAAACCAAAGCTCCAGGGAGAATTTTAATACTAAAAAATAATATAGATTTTGTAAATTGTTGGGCAAATATTTTCTTGTATTTACTATACCTATTTCTCATCATTTTTATTTGTCAAATTGAATTGGAATATAAAATAAATTATTGTAGTAATTTTTATTGTTTATTCCTTTTTCTACAGGAAGATTAGTTAACAAAACAACCAAGAACCACTTTTTTATTTATTTATTATTTTGTATTTAGCTTTGCCACAGAACTTCCATATTCAGATTGTCTCTGATTCAGATCCCAGTGAGTCAACGTCTGTCAACTGTCATTACTGTCAATAACACCAACGTCAACACTGTCAACATGAGGCGAGTTCGGTCAGTCAGGGGCTGGAGCGGGACAAATTTTAGGGTGCTTTTAAATGACATTTAAGCGTGTTAAACTGTCACTAATCGGACTAAACCGAACGCTAAAAGAGTCGTTTGGAGTTAAAAGTGTTAAAGGAGTTAAAGGAACGTGGCAAACCGAACGCAATGAGTAGGGATGCGCCCATAGCCCTCAGAAGGTCTAGATACCGCATCGTAAAAACATTTTGACCCCCCATATGATGGGCGCCATGATAAATAAATGTCAATAAATTTTAAGTTGGCACTACTGACAAGACAGAATCGGCGCAAGTTTAGTAATAAGCGTAAGATCGGCGTTCGACGTATATAATCGATTTTATTATCTGTTGAGTTGTTTATTTTGTTTTTCTAGTAAAGGTTTTATTTAAAACATTATTTTTTAGTTTAGTCGTTTAGTGTTTTATTTTAATAAAAAACATTTGTGGTTTGGTGTTAAATTTTTACAGCATTTTCAAAATCTCTTTTTGTTTTGTACGTGAATGTAACAATGCATCTAACGGTAGAAGATACAAGGAAGGAATAACATTTCATGTGTAAGTTTTCACAAATATTTGTGTATTTACAAAATCAAATAATTTGTATGTTTTGTTGTAGCATACAAAAAAATGTTAGGAAAGAATAACTGATAGCCATAGGAAGACCATTGAATCATTTTGTGACTTTAGTATAAGCCCAGAAAATTTGGGGATACTAGCTGAAACGGCAAATGTGTTATTGGCTCCTTGTTAGTGACCTATTGTACAATTTTTCCAACACAAGTTCCATGATCCTTTGAACTTGGCTGCACCGTACTGATGAAGACCAATAGTCAGAAAAACGTGTCGACCGTTACTTCTTTTTTACTTTTTTTTATTTGGAAAATGTCCACTATTACTACCTTGATACAATAATATTAGTTCCGTTCTAAGTAGGCATATTATAGTTTGTATGTTTTATGCTTTATTTTATTATAAATATGTAATAAATGATAGGAAATATACTTTTATAGTAAATAAATTGATTAAAGCAATATGTAAGAATAAGTTTATCTAAGGATTAAATTTTTAAAGCAATTTTTCATATCTATTGTTTATTAATTTGTTTCATTTAATTCTTTCTTATTGAGTAAGTTATTTCATATTAATATGCGATACTTGTAAAATGTAATATATTTTTTTAAATAGGTATATATTATGTTCGTATAAAATATTGTTCAGTTAATAAAAACAGAAACATTTTGTCTTTTATTCAAAAGAAGTTTGTAAATTTTTCAAAATATATTTACCTACCCCAAAAAAAGATTAATAAAACCAGTTAGTCATATACACATTTTCTATATATTTATAGAGGTACTTTTTAAATAACTTTTAATACATTCGAAATCTGTGGTTTTATTAAACTCAATGTAACAAATAATAATAGGTATTCTCAAAAATATTTAAAAATAAAATCGAGATGGGACTCTTGTATAATTTAGTGACTATTCGCCTATGGTTAGTGCACTGCTGTATGTCCCTGGGTTTTCTACATTAGAACAATACTGCTTCTCCACTCTAGCAGTATTTTTTGCATCTCAGATTATATTTATTAAAAAACCAAGGAATTGTTTTGGGCCTATTGCTGTGCCCTTTTCCAACATTCCCAAAGTTTTTTTTTTACTTTCTGCTGATTGGATCTCCGATAGCGACAACTCCATTTCTTGTTCCACTAGTTTTTTTATCAAATTTTTAAAATAACTTCTATATATTTATCTTTTGCAATGACTTCGCTTACCTGCTTCATAATCTCTTCCCTATGCCCCAATTTCTCTAACAGGTGAGATCTTATACTCGCTCTATTAAATCATATTATCATTATAGTTTATTTGAAAATGCTTGGTAGCACAGTTTTTATGGCAAAGGTCCATATTTTTATATAATTTTGCTATTATTCATTTTCAAATAAACTATAGGAATAGGAGTAATCTATTAGTTTTTCTAAAAATACCTTGTTACCGATGTAAGTGTATCTTTCCCTAGTTAAAAAATTCGAGTTTTTATTTTCATAATATAATATAAATAAATGACCGGTTAACAATCACATTCTTTTAAATAGTACATTTGACATTGAAGTAGGTATTTTCTCCATATTGCCAAACAGGAACAGATGGTTTACTTGTAATTTGAATTATATTACATAAATCTCACTGAATTTCTCTATAATTCTCATAGCAATATGTACACAAACCACTTATCCAATAATATATAACCAAGTAAAAATAACATTTCAAGAACGAGAAATTTTATAAAACCGGTCCTGTCTGAACAGATCTGGGAAAATCAAATAGGTTTGTCAAAGTTTTATTCTTAATTTGAAATTAGAAATTGTGCATCTCACTCACTTATAACTAATAACAAAGTGCAGAGTATCGGTGTTCACGTATTACAGAACACACAAACTAAAAATCAGTGTAGCCAAAACATAAATTTACCTAACATGGCGACAAGCTTGAATGGGGTAATTTTTTTGTATTGACAGTATACGCCAAGCGGTATCTAGACTTTCTGAGGGCTATGTTTAAACCTTATTATGAATTATGATACCCCTCAAAAAAGTGTGATGCAACGGTAATGGTTTTTATTTACTTACCTATGAAACGTTATCGAACTGAACTTGAGATACTTTCTCGAGCACACAATACAATTCTCTGGCATTTTTAAGCAATTAAATGCACCAAAATAACTTAAACCACAAAAATTTTTCAATTAAAGTACGAAATAAACTCAAAATGAACCACAAAATAACCATAAAATAACTAACCTAACTAACGTATTCCTGTCAATTTTTTGCTAACCAATCAGGTGTGTAACCAAAATAGCGAATATCCAATCAAGTCGTGTAACCACTGCTATATAGTGAGGGAAGATGCTGGTTACAAATATTGCATGATAGAGCTGTATCTATTATTTATTTATTTATTTATTTATCTGGGGGAAAAACAAACATCGAAATTTAGAAAAATCGATATTTTCTTTTCCGATTTTTTTACAATATCGATGGTATTCGATGTATCATTTGATGACAACATCGATGTTTTAAAAAATTTGCACATCCCTATGCCGCGTTTGAGAATCCACATCGGATGCATTTTTTACATCTCGAGCGTTTTTTTATCCACATCGGACACATCTACTACATCTACATCTGCGTTTGTTTATCCCAGATGTACCTGTTCAGATTACATTTTTTACATTTCGATTTGAAATGAGATGTGAATGAGATGTTCGTTCCATGCCAGAAAGTAAGTGTTCTGTGAAGCCTTGTTTGTCAATTTATCCTTTGTTTATGCTAGCATGAATATAAAAGTGATTAGTTTGTTTAATTTTTGTTCATATTTCAAATTTAGGTCGATTTGTAGTCTCAAACGTCAAATTTAATAATTATAAACTTCTAACTTGTCATTGACATTTTATCACGTGACCAAATAAAGTCTAGAGCGTTTGTTTATTACATCTACATTCAGATCTAATTCTCTATCACGTGATAAAAAATTCACAACATCTCAGATGCAACCGATGTGGATTCTCAAACGCGGCACTTGTCAACAGTCGACACAGAACACGGAACCATAGAACAACAACGTAAGCAGGTACAAATAATCTTCGACCATGTATTAAAATAGACAGGCCCAATCATAGAAATAGTATTTAAAAATTATTTAAGGACCGATTCCACCGTTGTGTTAAACGGAGTTTAAAATGACATCTTTACACTCCGAGCAATTACTAATAGAGGGAGCGTGAAAACGCGTTTGTAGGCGATTGTTGTGTTAGCAACATCTGTAGAGGAAGTGAGGAAGTGGGCACAAGGGGGAAGGTAAACATCCTTCTTATTCAGTGGCATATCATTTATCTATAAAAACACACATTGTCCAAACGTTTTAATTGTAAAAAAAACTAAAGAAATTTGCTAATTTTACTTATTTTTAAAATGAATATTGTCTTATATGTGTCTAATGCAGGAAATGAAACAAAATCACTGTAAAGGTCTAATTTTTTCAATTGAAGAATAAAACCTTAAAATCAATTTTATAATAAATAAATACAGGAGCGACTAGTTTCGACCTTGCAGGAACATCTTCAAGAATATAATACAATATTCTTTAATTATTATAATAGGTTGGTCACTTACGAATAACATTAAATAGTATAAACCACAAAAATTGATCCATATTGTAGCGTTACAGCATTATGGAATTAAAGCTGTGTGCAAACTTAACTAAAAATAAGAAAACTGATTACGGAATCTACAAGAGAAGAGGTGAGAATGAGCAATTACGAATGCATTTAAATTGCTCGGGATAACAAATAAAGCTGATAATGTAGTGGTATAGTCCCCGTCAAAGAAGGTCTGGATATGTTAAAGAGGACGGCGTTTTCTCTGTAAATCTGGAGAATGTAGGGATGGAGGGAAGACGAATCTTGCTGGCTCAGGTGTAGATGGCTAGAAAAAGGAGCGTGTAGATGAAAGCTCCAGTAAATATCGTCACTTTCGTCTAATTTTTTATTATCACTGACCGTTTCGGCTTTATCTTCGAAATTAATTTTTAAAAGGAAATAAAAGTAATCATTTATACAATCATATAATAAAACAACATGAATTCATTATATTTAATAAGCTAATAAACGTTTGTTTCAATAAAAAAAAACATATGTGTTAATATAAAAATATATAAATAGATAAGATTAATATCAAAATCAATTTGAAAATACAACAGATAATAAAATGAAATAAATTAATACAAGTATAGATAGAAAGTTAATAACATACCTTCTAAAAATAACACATTTTAAGTAGATAAATGTTTAAAGAGTTTATTCCTGAACATAACTAATCTAACGTTTTTCCCCTTTTTAATATTATGAGGGTTTTTGTAGTTGAAATGAAAATTATAATTTATTTTGGTCCTAATAAAAATTTAAACATAGGTTATCAAAGAGTAAAATACATAATAGAACTTCATAATCTTAAATAGTTATCAAAAATTATTAATGGTAAAACTTCAAACAATAATTAGATTCTTAAACAAATTTCTAGTTTTTGTTTTGCAAAAGACTTTTTTGCCTTCTTCGGTTGCCTCTGCCACTTTTCTTTTAGTAGTTTCGAGGAAAATTTTCCTATGGAAACCAGTAGAACCATCAATTGGTTGGTAAAATTTTGATATTTTGGGTCTGGTAAGTCTTGTTAAACTTTCTTTTTAGGAAGCTGTAACCTTATGGACAATAAAAATTTAATGTTAGATCAAAAGCTCTTAATTGAGACTTATATTTGCAAAGGCCGTTTTAATAATATTTTCAAAAGTTTTTGGAATCGTTAACAGAAACCTGCAAAAAAATATCATTTTATTCCTAAAATATAAGATATCACACAATGCACATTCATATAATATCATTGTGCTAGAAAAATACTAGGTAGGTACTGAGAATATTTAAACAAATTATTCCGAGAAACTCAACTTTTAATGTCATCATTGTACTTAACTTTTTTATTGCTAAATTACTAATAATGTCATTTTGTGCAGTTCGTTGTGATTTGTATAATATATATTATAAAAACCTATTGTCAATGTTAATGTGCCAAGTTTTTTTAATAATTATGTCCTTGCTATAGTAAAAACACATTTAAACACATTTTTAAAGTTTTCTGGATTTCTGCTTTAAATTATCGTACAATTGAACTGACTAATTGTGTGTTTAAGCAAAGGTATATCTCTTTTTTGTTATAACAGTCTTTGTATATTGTTCTAACTTTTTAGGTAATCTGAGAAAACAGTAAAACATCTTAATATATCCTATTTCACCAACAAAAATGTAGGTATAATTAATCTCACATCAAACGAAAAAAGTCATTTTAGGATGTCCTAATAGGTTTTAACTTAAAAACTAAATAAAATGTATATTGCAACTGTGTTTAAATAAATGAATGTTTTTATACCTGACTATAGCACCAGACAAACATTTTTTTAGATCATAATGACCTGCATAACTCAAAATTGTCAAAATCCACATTATTTAAGTTGTTCTAGTATTGTTTTAGCATAACGATGTAAATTCCAATAATAAATATTCACATTTTTTTGAGACGTTTTAAAAAAAAACATGAATAATGTGATATTCTTGTTTAGTTTTGTACTATGTAATATAGTCCATTAGGTAGTGATTTAGCTATTTATAGAATAAAAAATCACTCAATATCTAAATATTTGTACCTTGCTATTTATATTTTGGACAGGAAGACTATTTTGTTTTTGGATCTAAAAAGTTTTCTTAAGAATTTTAAAACCTTTCTCAGATCTTTTGGGATATTCCATGCATATCTTAGAAGTTCATTTTTTTTAAACCTAAAACAAATTAAGTACAAAAAATGAAAATTTAAACAAAACACAAAATTAGTCTTTTAGATTAGTTAAAAAAAAAGTGCCAACCAAAAAATGGCTATGTCTTTTTCCTTAAACATTCTTTTTGAAAGAAACTTAAGTTTCTCTACTTACTTGCTGTTTTAGTATTTTAGTAGCAGATGAATATAGTGTAGAAGTAGCGACAAGATTGATTATTATACTTCTTTCATCGAAATTGCATTTTTCTTTAATATTTTCCTCCCCTGAGGTCTGTAATTAAAATTTTCATTAACATAAAAAGTTATTCAGGTGGTCACTTGTTGAATTCCTATATTTAGGAACCATGTATTTCTTTCTCATATCAAGAAAAGGAAACCTAAAAAAATAACAATAAACTTTGAGACGGATGAAGACGAACTTAGCTGGAGTTTACTTGCTCTTAATTTTAATTTTTCGATAAGAAAATAAAGTTTAATTGCAAATTAAAGGTAATTGCCTAATGCACCGCCTCTGATAATTAGGTTGGTTGTGTCTGTACTTACTTATATTATCTTGAAGAAGTATTTTCAACAGGCCTTTTACACATAAAGCATGTTTTCACCATATTATTAGAGATAATAAATCTTAAATATACATTTACAACCCTTACAACGTTATAAATAATAATATTTTCCGAAAAATACAAATAAGAAATTGAGATGTGTCAGAAAGTGTCAGAACTGGCGCTGTCAAACTTGGCAACGCTGATTAAATAAGCCAATTACAGAAGAGGTATTTTCCCCCTCGGGGGGAGTAGATGTTGCTAACAAAATTAAGCGCGGGGAAGGGGGGAAGACTCCCTCTAGTAGTAATTGCTCGGAGTCTTTACATTAACAACGTCATTTTTATCTCCGTTTAACACAACGGTGGAATCATGGAATCGGCCCTTAGTGTGATGACTGACATGAAATGGTACAAGTGGCGGTACTATATTACTGTATAGACAAGTCAGACAAATGTTAATTACAAAAATGTATGTAGATGAACGGTGTGAAGCGAGTATTGTGCATGCAAACAGCAAAAATTAAATGTGTTATTTATTATGTCTAAAACTTGACTAATGAAATAGAAATCCATTTAGGACCGATTCCACCGTTGTGTTAAACGAAGTTTAAAATGACATTTTTACATTAACAATGTCATTTTATTCTCCATTTATCACAACGGTGAAATTGACCCTTAATATATTTTTTTTAAGGGCAAGTTCAATTTCGTTTGACATATAATCACGTTTTTTTTCAGGTTAGAAAATTGTATTATCGATTTTTTCATTCGAAGTCATACAAGACGTCACTTTAAAGGTCTTTTCCTTTACATCGAAAGTGTCGGACCGAGCTACACCACTTCTGAAAATATCGTTCCATTTATACAAATTGTATGGATGGAACAATATTTTCAGAAATAACGTAGCTCAGTGCTACACTTACGATGCAAAGGAAAAGACCTTAAATTTCTATCCCAGTGTTTCTATCTCATTAGGTTCTTTCGTTCGCTGTTGGTGCAGTGTCCACCAGTGTAAATTATACCAGTTACACTACCTTATTTACCATAGTTTACTTCCAACTTATTCCTTATACACATGTCGAGTGTAATTCACTCCTGCTAAATAGCTGGTGGAGAAAATATCCACCAGTGGACACCACAACGCCAACAGGGGGTCGATTCTCGAGTTGTAGGAATTTTATTCCGAGGAAAATGAATTCCTATGATAATATTCCTACAGTTTTAGTTGTCGGTATTCTCGAGTACAATAGGAATCCAATTTCCTGTAGGAGTTCCAATTTCAGTATGTCGTTGATAATTTCAAGATAACGCAAAACCGAGCCAATGGAATGTATTTATTTCAGTTAAAAATAGTTGTTTAACAGTTGGCAACAAGGCAATTTGACAATTTGTCAAAAATATTTGATTTTTCTGGATGTACTGGTTATTTATTTTTAATATTTTTTATTAGCAGCAAAAAGAGAAAACGAAAAAGTTTCAGAAGGACTACCCTTTTGATTACCGTTATTTATATTTATAAGTAGAAACTAAAGAAAGTAATTAGTACAAATGTTTTTCCTACACCAAAAGGTTAATGCTTTTGTATCCTCTAATTTCTGATTTGAAATACAAAAATATAGGAATACTTTCAATATTTAGCAAATTATAGTAAAATTCTCATCATACATCATTATAACTTGGTTTGGGCTTCGTCGAGGAATCCTGATGTGCAAATTTCGCAAAAAAAGACTCAAAAGTAACTTAGTTTCTTTGGTAAATTTTCATAAAAAATTTATGGATTTTGGTTTACTTTATTAAGGATCGATTCCACCGTTGTGTTAAATGAAGTTTAAAATGACATTTTTACATTAACAATGTCATTTTAATCTCCGTTTAACACAACGGTGGAATCGGTCCTTAGGGAAAATATTCCACTACTTATATTCCCATAGTAATAGATTATGCAATTCTCGAACGTGTCAGAATAGACATTCCCATGGAAATAGTAGTTTCACGTATGTCTGATATTAAGTCCACGAATATTTCGAAACAACCAATAACATTAAAGATATTTTAAAATTTACTGTTGGTATTATTTGTATTTGTTGTGGTTTTTGGGTATCCGATTACCTGCCGAGACTCCGCGCTGGAGCAGGTGCCGTGCCGAGCAATCGCTATCATGATCGAGAAACAAGTGAAAATATTCGATTACGTATAATAATTAAAACTTGTCAAGTTATTCTTAGTTTTTCTTTTCTCATGTTGAAAAAAGAAAAGGTAGCTTTTGTATGGAAGAGCAACGAAAGTTTTGAGAAACTAAGAAATTCTTGCATTAACGAAAATAATAAAATTTTCGAAAAGGTCTTATTAAATTTACTACACTCAATTTGTGTTATTTGCCAGTTCCTTATAGCAGCTCCCACAATTTCTAAATGATTTAGGAAAATCAGTTTATACAGAATTAAAAATAATATACCTACATAAATAAAATAATATCAATCTATAAATACGCCAAAAAAATGTTTTAACTACAATTTCACAAATCCAAGATATCCAATAATCTTTGGTTATGTCGCGTGGTCTTTCGTCAAATTTTCGACTTTAATGCGTAAACTCTAGTACAATTCCCATTGGAAAACACAATTTCCAATGCTCGTAAGCAGGGGAATATTTTCCCATACTTCTCATTGGAAAATATTCTACCGCTTATGTCGAGAATACGAAAACTGAATTCCCATGGGAAAATTTTATTTTCCCATGGGAATAAAAGTCGAGAATTGACCCCCAGGAAGGTATAGTGGGTTTTACACCGGGTCAAACGAAAGGAATTAGTGTACGTTGGTGTAGTTCATTCCTACACCAGTGGGACGAACGAAAGAACCTTTTATATCAACAAATATGTAACACGATGAATTTATAAAACGTATGGCACTAATGAATATGTGGCGGCAACTGACGGCAACACCGTCAGCTACTAGTGTACATACAGGTCCGGTATAAGCCATATACAAATGGAAAATAATAATTTAATGTTTTGATTGAGTTAAATAAAATATAAAAATTAAATGTTTATTTTTTAAGTAAACGACATTTTTAAATGGATACGTCTTCAATCAAAAATAATATAGGCTAATACTCAAGGGTATACGAGTGTACTGAACAAGAGATAATTTTACCCTTTACTCCAGTTTTTTGTAATGAAACCAGCGGTAAAAAAGATATTTGTGTACCAAGGCTGTATTTTGGCCGAATTGGACATATGCGTCGAGTCTAAGCGAGTTCTGGTTAATTATAAGCTTTGAATTTCAAAGATTATAAGAGTAATAGGCAAGAAACGGATGTTCAATCAAACTTCACATCGTGATAGACGCCACATAAGCAGTTGTATTGAAGATGAACTTTGCAGGACCAAGCATCAGATAAGTAAGGGAGCCGCCCAACAGGGGACCTATTTTCAAACTGTGTGAGTACTCATTTCTCTCAAGATTCTCATCAGAAATGTCATACGTCAATGTGGAAATGTTGTTTTTAAAGGCATCGAGGATTAAAATTCTTAGGAAGATTTTAATTCTCTCTAAATAAACCGAGAGAAGCAGTCAGTGAGTTCACACTGGCCCTAAGAGCCCTAAAAATACGGTTTTACGTTGACGTATGACATTTCTCTTGAGAGAAATGAATTCTCTCGAGTTTGAAAATAGCCCCCCGGAGGTCCTACAGTGAGACACTGTCCTTCCCCCACTTATCACGCGACCGACTAGGTTTTCCATTGGTGAGCAGAAACCTAATTTAGCAACAAGTAATCTCCGACAGTGTTAAACACGCGGCTGGGAGAGATGCACGCGCCGTTTAAATTAATTTAATTTCCACGTGCGTAAGTAAATATTTTCAAGTTTTGTCAGTTCGTGTTTTCGGAAGTAAAAGAAATTATTTTGGTGATCTGCTGAGGTTAAAGGTAAGTGATTTTTATGTAGATTACAAGAGTGGGATCATTTTGTCTCTATAAAGTTTATTGTATAAGTGAGGTTACAAAATGGCTACCGACTATACGTGCCCAACAGTGAGACAACCAACAGGGAGATAGTGTCTCACTGTTGGGCACTGTCTCACTGTAGGACAAATGTGATCAAATATTTTTTTTCAGGCTAAGTATGGATCCAAAGAAAAGAAAAATTGGAAATTGCGCAGAGGAAACATCGATCTACCAAGTACATCAACATCAACAGAGAAACTATCCGTGAGTGATAATATTCAAGAAAATAAATCGGATATAGAAAATGATGCTACTGACACACCCGAAAAAGATGCCATAGAAGAACGAAGCATTACGAAGAAAAGAAAAATTGATAAAATCGAAGTGAAAAAAGTAGAAAAGGTCAAGAAACAAATATTTAAAGATAGTTCTGAAAGCTCAGAGGAGGAACTTGAACTTGGTTCATCCTCAGGGAATGACTGCTACTATACAATTAATCCAGATGGATTTGAGGAGCTTCATAGAAAGCCTATAGAAAATGATTTTGTGCTCGTGGAATTTCCTGGAAAATTGGAGAAGAAGAAGAAGGTGTATTATGTTGGAAAAGTCCTGAAAATAAATGAGTCAGAAGAGTATGAAATTTCGTATCTTAGAAAACAAACGAAGGGCACCAGAAAATTTGTATTTCCCAATATTCCAGATGAAGCTATTGTTGCTTTAAAAGATATCAAGCTCATCATGCCACTCCCAATTTCTTGTGGGCACCTAGCCGACAGATGGCTTATTTTACGTTTGAGATAGATTTTGGATTAATGGACATTAGGACATGGACATACCTAGATATTATATTTTTATGTTTACTCATTTTTTTTTGTTTATTTTGGAATTGTCTTTTGTGTTCAATAAATATGATTTATAGACTATGTTCGCAACAATCATTATGTCAAAATTATCTTATGAGAATGATGTATTAATCTCAATAATAATATCCTCAATAAACTTTTTCAAAACACAACAGCCTAAGTAAGATTTTTTGACATGCTAGATTATATATTTTCATTCATTTTCCCTGTCTCACTGTTGGATTTAAAGTGTCTCACCGTAAGACATATGTGTCCACAGTTAGATAAATGCACCTATCTATATTCTTGCTAAAAAAAATATCAAACTTCAAAGTTACAAATATTTCACTTGAAGAGAGATTAACATAAATGTCAACGCCTATGCTGGCGTTTAATTTATTCATTTTCGATGGATAAAAACAAAATTACAAAGCATTACAGAGGAATGATACTTAGCCGATGAAATCTCATCGAGTTCACGCATTACGTATTGTGGTATGGAATATGGCTATCTCTGATGCATATGCAGATTTAAATTTATTTTTGCGCACTGTTTTCTATCAACTGATACCCCAAATTTATACAAGCCACGTCTTCGCACCACAATGTGACAAAGCATCAAATCTGCTTAATCTCTTACCATTTTTATCAAGGATATTCTTGATGTAGCTGATCATCATGTTTCGAGTCATTGAACCTAAAAAATAACAAATATCAATAAATAGAATTCGGAATTTTTTCCAAAAATATTTTTCTTCGGGAATTATATAGGATTTCTCGTTAATATGACAAACTGACAAACTTTTAAAGGTGGTAGGTACATCAAAATAAACATTTTTTTGCTTAAAAAAATAAAAATAATTTTATTGCCCAACAAATTAATCCATTTACAGAACAAAATACATGAAATAAATGTTAAACATAATATTTCGACAAAAAATAATTTTAGCAACAAGTAACTCCGACAGTGTTGAACACGCGGCTGGGAGAGATGCACGCGCCGAAAAAAAAAAAGAATCCTAAATACATTAGCTACAAATTAGTACAACTAATTGTCGAAATAAATATCCCAATCAGAACAAAATTAATTAAAATTTGAGCACATTAGCGTTATAGGCGAATTTCTTCCCAAGTTCGTTCAAATACTTGCTGTATAAAATGTTTTATGATATCTAATGGCTGTTTGGGGGATATTAAAATTTATTTAATTTATCAAAAATAGTACATCAATAGTGTTATGTAATATTTTATAAAAAAAATGTAACACTGGAAACTACCCTTCTATTTTCGAAAGAAGCAGAGATTGTTCAATACCTCAAATGGGATACAGCTCATCTATTTTAAAGAAAAGGTACTTGAGAAATCGCCGCTGAACATTTTCCAATGATCTTTTATGAATATTGTAAATAAGGTTCCAGATAAGAGATGCATATTCTAGCTTGGAACGAACTAAAAAAAAGTGAAGGATCTCCAAGCTTTAAGAGATTGTAAAAGAACGAGTATTACAAATTAAGAACCCTAAGCTTTTCAACGCAGAAGCAGCGGTATTTTCAATATAATCCGAAATAGTAACTTTTTGGTTGAATAATATACCTAAATCTTCAATTTATGCACAAGTTGATAAAGGTAGGCCGTTAAATAAATAATCAAACTCCACCTTGTTAATACTTCTAGTATAGGAACATACTTTACATTTAGACACATTCATAAATAGCTTGTTTTCATTACAACGATGCCCAGTTAGGCCTTAAAAAGTAACAGTCTTGAATTGATGAGATTGGGGTAAATATTTTTAAGTCAGCAGCAAACAGCAGGTGATTACATGTTAAGTTTATTGCCAAGTCATTTATAAATATACTAAATAATAGTGGCCCCAAATTGGAGCTCTGTGGAACTCCAGATGTTGCTGTGAGGAGTGAAGATGAAAATCCGTTGTAAAAGACATAATTAAAACGATTATTTAGGTAAGATGAAAATAATCTCAACAGCGACTGATCAAACCCTAAGCTTTCCAACTTCCTTACAAGAATATTATGATTTTTAGTTATTACAAAATACATTAGGGCAGGTTGTACAAAAAATATTATAAACTTATTTTAACTAACAAGAGTTTTATTTTTAACTAGTTATATTCAAAAACAAATGTCATTTTTAAAATTATGTTTAACAATAACCGATGAGTATACACGACAAGGTTCACATTTTGAACTAAGTCTACATTTTAACTGCTTATTGTTCAACCCGCCATATGTACAATTAAAAATTAATTGTATTTCTTTAAAATGCACTTGATTCTGTTGATCAAAACCATTCGATAAAAAAATTAAGAAGTATTGGTAAAGGTGGTTTTTTATATCTATGCTATAATAAAGCATGCATTGAGTAGCATTTAGATTATCTAAGTATCAGGTCAGAGAGATTAAAATTAAATTAAATATGTAGTGGGATGATTCTCATCTTTCAGTACGTCTCCTATCGAGACTCCTCTCTTCGTTCGACAGACAGCGATTTTAATGTAATGTCTCTCTCTATTCGGTATGTAATGTGTCGAGTTCGCACAAAAGAATCGCTGTCCTGATCAGAAGAAATTAACCACATCAAAGAAAGAAAATTAGGTACCCTTTTATTTTTAATTTATATTAATGATTGTTGATGTTGCAATAATCAATATGACATTTACCTGTTTGCCTATGATGTCCTTATCTATGTTTCTTGTAAGATGTAAGGATTCAGATAACTTAGTAAGAGTTAATTGTCAATGAAACTCTGCAAAATGTTTATAAATGATGTTGCAATCATTTGTTAAAAATCAACACAAATACCTAAAACAAAATATAAGCTGATAAGTAATAACTATATGCAGTTTGTGGACAAACAATATAGGAAATTGGAAGACATTCACAGACCATATGCAAATACTGTTATCAAATCAATTACAGTTAAATTACATTTCCTATTTAGAATTTTATTAAAATAATTGTTATGTTATTACGTTATTTTTTACAAAATTTGAATATTGTGATATTAGCAAACTAGCCAAATAAAGAAAATAAAAATAAAATAAAAACCGAAAACATACCTGGATCTACAATAATATATATATATATATATATATATATATATATATATGCATGAACCCTTTCAAGTCACTTCAAAACTAGGTATTTACTTGTCGTACTCACATCTTCTATAACGTACCGACTTCAATTTTTGAAGTGACAACGTTTTTGGTGTATTCTTACTTGTAGTGACTCATAGTTTCATAAAATTCAAAAATCTCAATTTTTTTTTTGAGGTCAAATAGTGGACCTGTTACACGAAAATTTTATTTTAGTTCAGGTGTAGATCACTGACGCTAGTGTCGCATTTTACAGCTGGCCATGGCTTGAACCAACTTACTTCAGCATGTATATACGAAAAAATAATTATGTCCTTCACTTTGTGACTTCAAAAAATGGCAACGTTGCTGGCTTTACCGTTCACGTGTTCTGTTCTTATTGTTTTTACAAAAGCCCGGGAAACATCGTGTCGTACGCGTTTCTTGTGGGATATTTTAAACAAATCCAAGCTAATAAAAGTGTTTTTGTGTGTTATTTTAATTCTAATAAAGTGATTAAATTGTATAGTCGGGCAGAAAGGATTTTAAAAATGGCAAGACCAGATTTAGCAGGTACGTATATTTTGAAAAGTATGTAGTGTTTAGGTTAGGTTGTGAAAAACATTTTTGCCTTCATTCAAAGTTTGTCGATTAATCTCGTTGCGAACATTTCCCACTGTATCGTTCAATAATTAATTTTATAAAACTAAAACAAACATTGTCCCTACAGATTAATACTTTTTTAATCAATTTAATATTTAATTTAAATGATAATTTCGCTCGCTCATTTGATCGTACCTGGTTTTTCAAGATACGAGTATTTTGTAAAGACGTGTGATACCAAACCTTATAACATATTGGGTTAGAATTTTTATTTTTTAGATAACGCTTTTGATCGGACAATACCTTATATATATATTTTAATTCATTCTTTTTTATTTTAACGTAAGGAACTGATATACAGAATGATCCATATGAGTTTAAAGATGATCAAGTATATGAATACATAGATTCCGCCAATAACTCAGAACTTGATTTAGAGCTATTAACAATGGACAAGAAAATTGTAGAAAATTGAACAAAATTTAAAAGAAAAAGAAGAGTGCTTAATAATTAGTAGGTAATTTTTTGACTGCAAAATAATGTTATGACTTAAATAAATTATTGTCATTCTAAGTTAGAAGGCCTCTAATGTTGAAATATTAAAATAATATTTTGTTTATAATTTCTCAACTGTAAGATCAAATTTGAAAATTTACTCTGTATGACCTAATAAGTATTCTTACCTTCTAGAAAGGCAGACTATGCCAAAGGGTTAAGAAGTCCAAATTTTCTAGGGCAATATACTGATTACAAAATTAAATAGTTTGTAAGATTTCTTATTTGGTTTTAAATCTAATCTTTTACTATGATAAATTTATTCGTTCTCGACATATTTGGTATAAAATGTCTTCTTATAAAACACTTTAAGCAATAATACTCTTACAAAAATTAAATTATAAAATAAAGGCAGAATTGGTAACAAAAATTGACTTTATTGTTTACGATTATCAGTTAAATTTCAGTGTTAGACACTCGTTAAATTATTGCAATTTTTTATAATAAAATAACAAGAATTATAATGTTGCTGAAATTGCCCAGCAATGATACCTTTTATCCCAAATATCTCGGGATCCAATTTTATGAAACAAAGTGTATATTTTTCAAACTAAAATATTCTATTTTTTTTATCGGTACAGCTTCCTCGACGTGAAGTACACGAAGAGCTAACATTTAGTTTAGAAGACAAAGTTAACTTTTTTCTTCAAAATTTATCAAGCGAAAATGTTCAGGTAATTAAAAATTCAATTTTGTAACTTTCGTTAAATTTTCTTCGTATTGATTTATTTAATTTTTGAAAGTAATGTCCATATTTAAGCAGCTTAATCAAACAAAAAAAGAACTAATTTTGATAATTCATGTTATCAGTAAATAATATCATTTTTTCGAGTATAATAGATTTTTGTTGTTAAATTTTCACCTATATGTACTAGGTATACATAGTTAGGAACAAAAAAAACGTTATTTTTTTGCCTATATTTTTGAAATATATCTCAAAACAATTTACGGTGCCAAGTCAGTCATTTTCTAGATATTACCCACTACTTTTTAAAAATCGGTGGAAATGCTTTATATTGTTGATAGCAGTTTTCATTTTTTCTTGAAGAAAAATAAATAAAAATATTTTTGTGAACTATTTCAGATGAAGTGGTGGTTCATATTGAAGAAGAAATAAAACAGAGGGTAAGTGCTGAGTCCCATCAAGAAGCTGTTTTAAGTCCTACTCCTCCGAAACAGGCTAAAATAGATTTGAACAAAGATGTACCCAACAATACCAATTCTGAAAAACTAAACCGAGGGAAGGTAATTGCATGACAAAAACATAATTTCTATATAATTTTATTAGCTAAAAGTCAATTAAGTAATATTTGGAAAATATAATGAATATAAGTATTTGTTGAATTATATTGTACGTATTATATATTTTTCCATAATGTTAAACATAAATAAAAACTATAAAGATATTAACAGAAAGATTTACATTTGTAATTATTTCAACATAAATAATACACAACCTAGCCATGTAAGCTTTTCTTAGTAACCTCTATGGCTTACTTTTTTTTAAAGAAAACAAAAAATACTTGATAATGGGATAATGATGAAGTTAAACTATTAAAGGAATATTTTTCACCATATATATCCAGCAGTATTTACCCATCCGGCGCAACAATTAAGTTGTTTTTAAAAAAAAATAACCTAAACCGCACAGTGCCAGTCATAAAATCGAAACTCCAACATTTAATGGATAAAAAGTAAAAAAATATGAAGGACCTTTTTTTTAACCCCTTATACTTAATCCCTACTACTCACATATGGCACCCTCACTCCAAAAAAAAAAAGTAAAAAAATATAGTCTTAACTATTTGTTGTAATATTTTTAATGTTGTATATGTCTATCTTTATTAAAGAAAATAAAATATAAAATGCTTTTTAATTAACTTACACCTTGTAATATCCAACTCATGTAAAAAATAATACAGACTAAAAACGACAACAACACATAAATTATATTAAAAAATATACTAATACATATAAAATATAATAGTTTAAATAATCAACTACTCTTTTGCAAGCAAGAGGGCACGAAGTCTCAGCTATATATGTCAATTGTTGTCCTTTTATTATTTACATTTTAGTAGTCTTTGTATTTACTAAACCACTGTAATACTACAAATAATTGTTCTTATTTAAATAAAAGTAATTATTACGTAAAAATAACATAAAATTATAATCTAAGAAATTATAATTATCTGTCGTAAGGTACACATAAATACAGTTTTATTTATAAACTGCAACTATCCACTTCATAATAAGTGGCAACAGCGTAAGACGTGGTTGCGTTGACTATATAGTTATTACCTATATAAATAACGTGAAGTGACTTGCGGTAAGACATAACTGAAAAGCATATAAAAAAATAAAAATTAAATTTTTTTACCCCTCTTTTGATATAACGGTTTTGAAGGTTCCCCTCTTTACAAATCACCAACTATATACAATATAGCACAAGGGGTAATAGGTGAGGTCAGTCCGCCCATTTCATATACTCGAAGTAACTACGACGAGGATATGCATATATATATATATATATATATATATATATATATATATATATATATATATATATATATATATATATATATATATATACCTATATTTGCGCCGCTGTTTAGCCCGAGATAATATTAGGTCGTTGTTTAACCCTTGCTCGTATTAAATTTATTCTTTAATACATTTGCATCGCAGTGTGGCCCGAGATAATGATAGGTCGTTATGTGTCCCTTTCTAATAATAACCACATTCCTTTACTTTTCGCTCGGCTGTAGACTTTACGACATGTTTATGTTATCGCTATCAGCTTTATTGCATTCTTTAGCGTTGATTTTAATATTTCTTTTTAGGAGCGGTGTACCTTATGAGTTTATTTATCATTCACTATTCGCGCGTTATTGGTTACCGGCAATTATTTATTTTACTTGTTGGTTGAGTGAAAATATTTCTTGAAACAAGTTTACATTAAATAATTTCTAATGCTAATTAAAATTGAATTCTATTATTTATTTAGTAAAGTGTTTGGCAGTAACATATTATTAAGACACAATTTTATTAATCAAACATTTAAGTTGAATACAGGTTTTTAACATTTTTATTTTGATACACAATTTGAAGAAACATAAAATATAATCACATAAAACTGTTATTATTTATTATTAAAGTTTCAAAAATTTTAAAATAAATAGTAAAATTGCATTTTAAAATTTACATTTCAGAATTTTTTTCTGTTATACAGGGTCTCATTCAGAAAGGGATACAGAACAACTTAAGATTCTCTGATTAAAAATAAGACGATTGAACGAAATATGCTTGGATAAAATATTACTGATTTCCGAAATACAGGGCGTTAAAGTTGAAAATTTAAAAAATATTATTGACTACAGTTTTTTATTTCTCAGAATCTTTTTATTAAATTCGGTAAACATTTTTGGAGTGTCATAAGATACATCTATCAGTATAAATAAACTTTATCAGTGGCGTACAACATGAATAAGGAACACTTTCGTCCCATCTAAACTTTACGCGACTGACCAAAAACTTATTTGGAATATACTTTTACATATTTGATGTTTTTTAAATAAATTGTGTACTGTTGTTAAGAACTCATAAAGTGATTGGTTTTCACAGTATTTAAACTCAAATGTGGATTTTCGTCATTTTAAGTTATTTGTGTAATTTTGATATATTTTATAAAATTGCTCTGAATATATTTTTTAATTTAAATATAAATAGTTATAATAATTATTATCTAATTTAACCGTAGTCATTCAAACTTAAAGGAAATTAAAAAATTAAACTAATAAATAATATATTATAAACGTAATAAATAATATTTATATTAGACTGGGCCAAAAAAATAAAACAATTTTTTTTCTTAGCGGAACTATGAAAATATTGTTCATGACGACAAAAAAAAAATCCTGAAAGTTTGAGCCCTTAACAATAATATTAAGAGGTGCATCATTGCAGTTATTGATTTTTCAACAGTTGTCGCGTTTTTGCATCAATTTCGGACTTGGTCAATTTTAAAAACTTTTTTCAACTCTTATCCTTATAGGAAATTAAATTCCCCACAAAAAAGCTCTCTTAGTAAATTTTCGTAAGACGAGTCTATTCTTTGTAATCGAGCCTTAAACATTGGTATATATTTTCAATTTTTCACTTTGCATTTGGGATTTCCAAAATGAACTTAAATATTAAGATTACAAAGAATAGACTCGTCTTACGAAAATTTACTAAGAAAGCTTTTTTGTGGAGAATTTAATTTCCTACAAGGATAAGAGATGAAAAAAGTTTTTAAAATTGACCAAGTCCGAAATTTATGCAAAAACGCGACAACTGTTGAAAAATCAATAACTGCAATGATGCACCTCTTAATATTATTATTAAAGGCTCAAACTTTCAGGAAAATTTTTTTTGTCATCATGAACAATATTTTCATAGTTCCGCTAAGAAAAAAAATGTTTTATTTTTTTGGCCCAGTCTAATTTATATGGTGTGTTACTTAAATATGTAGAATAAATTTAAACGTGCGATTCTTTGAGTAATTTTAAGACAAACATTTAATATACACATGGGTCCGAAAATGCCTCGTTTTCAAGATACAGAATGTAAACTTTTTTAAAAAATTTGATTTTTCGGAAATATTTTAAATATTCCATACCAATTTTATCTTAAGTGGGCTGAGTTAAGGGGTTAATCTGTCTCTCAACTCGCTTAAATTTATGAAGTCCAATGGCGTTCCGAGTTTCTTGTGGTCCAGAGATATACAATTAACTTTATTTTTTTATTTGAAAACCAAGCAAGATACGAAAAAAATTTAAGGGACAAAATAGTTTAATAAAGTTAAAAGCTAAATTAGGTCCTTAAGACTAAAAATAAGACTGCCAAATTTCAACAAAATTGGACGAAGAATATTTAAGATATTTAAGAAGAGTCATTATTTTTTAAAGTTCAACACCCTGTATACTGAAAACGAAGCATTTTCGGACCCATGTTTATACAAATGTTTTGACTTAAAATCTCAAAAAAAAATTGTCGGTTAAGTTTATTGTACATACTTAAGTAACACCTTGTACATACAGGCAAATAGAACAACTGAACTACTGAACATTCTGTGAATAAAAATAAGATCACCAAATAAAATATTCTTAGTTAAAATGTTTCTCTTTTCCGCAATGCACGGTGTTAAAGTTGAAAATTCAAAATTATTAATGGCTATAATTTTTTATTACTCAGTATAATTTTACAAAATTTGTTGGGAATTTATTAAAAAATTAAATGTTCCAAACCTTTAAATTTAAAAATAAATTAAAATGTAGAAGTATACCTTTGAGTGCGAATATCTCGTAAATCAGTTTCTGAGTTCCCGGCAAAAGTACACGTTTTTTTTTTAAACATCAAAATAATTAGAATTATAGTACAAACAAATTTTCGGGCAGTGACGTAAAATTTAAAAGGTATTAAGGTGTTACATAAACCACCGGCAAAGTTTATTTAACTAACTTTTTTAGCTGGTATGTGTATCTTATAACACCAATTATCGTTTGCCAAATTTAGTAAAATGATTTTTAAATTTTTATTTTTAACACCACATAACATTAACCATATTGCACTTGCAACAATATAAATTTAGTAATAATGCATTCTTTTTCCTTTTAAGTTTATTTTTGATTTAGTTAACATATTACGTAGTGTATTAAATTACTAATAAAATTGGCTTTCAAATGAAGTGTCACACTTTACCATAGGTAATTATTTTTTATCTCGCTAAAAGGCGCTGAAATTAAAAGGAACGCAGTGAATAGTAATATTGCTGAGTTTCTTATTGAAATACCTTTCCGACGATGTATCATACTTGGTAGGTACTTTTCCTATTTAAATTGTATCGGTTGGATTGACGTATGGGAGATAAATGACATATGACAGTTGGGGATATTATAGAAAGATGCCCGACTTAAAATAAAAATCCACCTGTTTTTGCGTTTTTTAAAAAAAAAATTTTCTTCAAGATTTTCTGAGATACAGCTGGTCGCCATTCTTAATAAATCATCCTGTATATGTAATTATCCCTGAGGTATCCCCTTTCTAACAAAAACAAATAATAAAATTCGGACAACGTGTTAAAAAATTATCACTGAACATACATAAAAAAATATTTTGACGAATTGAGAATATCCTCCTTTTTGAAGTCGGTTAATAAAAAGTCAAATAGTTTGTCAGCGTTATTATTAAAACAGAAATGTAAACAACTACTATTAATCACTCTCTCTTTATAAACATATAATATTACTTATTATTTGTTATTGTTTCTGTTCGAACTGTTTCCAAATACCAGGCTACACAACGACCGTAAAATGATCTCCGATTTCTGTTCTAGATACACTTACTTAGCGCGCCACCAACAGGCGACTCCTATGAACTATTTTGTATAAAAATATGGCTATACGAGCCCATGTTAAGCCCTTCTTAAATTTTAATGGATTGAGTCTTACAGTATTATTCGCCGATTGGCAATGGTATACACGTAAAACGTTGTTCAGCCCAGCAGTGGGCTGAACAACGTCATTTCGGGCTGTACAAAGTACTAATTGTATATAGAATGGGCTGCACAATGACTGTTTCTATGTCTATATATATATATATATATATATATATATATATATATATATATATATATATATATATATATATATATATATATATATATATATATATATATATATATATATATATATATATACCTAAAGTGGCACCATTGAGTCCTTATTTTTATAGGAAGTCGACACTTCAAGTCCAATTCGACACATTGGGTCCCTGGCCTCAATGGTCTCACTGAATTTCTGATATATAATGACTTCATTGAGTCCAAAGGGGCGGAGCTAATTTAAATACTATTTATATTAATCGCTACTTTTGGGGCCATTTTTAACAATGTTGCCAGATTCATATTTTGCAAGAAAACGATAAGTACATTACATATCAGGAGTCCCATTAGTGCGTTTTAGGTTATGTACAGGCAAACAATGTTTAAACAAAAGTTATATGCACATGAAAAATGCATATTTTAAGTAATTCTTGATATGATAGAGGGTGGGCACTTATTATTCTTCTGTAAATATTTTTTCAACTGAATAATATGTATTTAAGTTTTAGAACCACCTTTTATACTGTATGTATTCTACCTCAGATATTTGAAGATGGCCAAGCAATTATTTTGTGAAATTATAGAGAACCTAAATATTAATCTTAGTTTAGCAATGATTCCCAATCCTAAATTATTTAAATTGCAGATTTAAGATAGGAAGCTAATGAATAGTGATAGAAGTTCAATTTTTACATACGGTTATTTTGGATCCTGTCATAAATATAGGTAGCTAACTGTAAGTGCAATAGGTATACTAAATACTAAATTATCCTTCTAACAGGGTTTTTCTAAATACATATTTCTATTGCCTGTGTAGATCCAAATTCTTAAACAGATTTAAACTTTGTAGGCGAACTAGGTTATATTTTTATGGATCTGTATACGACTCCGTTCCGCGTATGTATATTAAGTAAATTTGAAATACATGTTCACTTCTAACGTGGACAGCCTTAAAATATGACTTTACACGTCTGACGTAGATGTCTAAATTACTTAAATCGAAGGTTTTTTAGGTTCTTATTACAAAAAATACATTTATATTAAAATGTGTAGCTTCTGGTTTTTCTTTGTTTTTTTTTTCTCACGATTATGTATCATGACAGCTTCAGAAAAGGCATTTAAACATTTTATTTATACTAAATAAGGGACACGTTACTCTTAAAACAAAATTTTTTACATTTGCCTGTATGTTCTGCAAAATTGAAAATTTGAATATTACATGTTACATTGTAGATGATGGACTAAAAATTTAACAAAACAAAGTACTTTACTTTAAATAGTTTATTTTGTTATGTTATTGATTTTAAGTATTTTGTTTTGTTAAATTATTTCGCATATATATTGGATACCGAATTGTAAATTAGTCACATTTGAAAAAGAAGTACTTCGAAACATGTCATGTGTAATGTTTTTAATTTTTATTTTTTAAAATAAAAGTTTTGTGAAAATCTACCAAATTTGGTTTTACTCATTCAAGAAGTAAGAAACCTTAAAACAATTCTTTTATCAGATTCAGTACTATTAAGAAGCGCCATATAAATGCAAGTAAAATTTAATATTACTTAAATAATAATCAAGCATGACATGCATGTCAAATTTAATTTCCTAGTTCTATTATTACTTGCTGGCGTGAAAGTAGACAGTCCCTATTAGGCATTCCAATGACAACCGACAGTTACAATTTGACAGTGATGTTATATAAATAGTTATATAGATTGCTCAAACTGGGTAGCATTTGTGCGCTGATTCTGCTAATAGGCATCACAGTAGGGTTACAGTAGGCATTCCTAATCTGTCAAGCATTTATTTTTTGGGATGTGCTAAACCGATTTTCAATGAGCAACACAAAACACAGCTCCACACACTACATGAGTACTTGCGAGACAAAATGGCCTCATGTAATGCGACCGCTTTGAACAATCTCTATTTCATTCACCCTGTCAAATTAAGGCGACACAAAACCGAGGGAGCGCTCGGCACTTTGCGGAGACGGTCGGTAGATAGATTTTGGCGGAAATTTTGAATGTTTGATATTTACAGATTTCACGTCAAATTTCAACGGCCGTTTGGTTATATTACTTTGTTTATTTGGACTTATTTACGTGAGAACAATTTCTTGATGTTGTGTAATTTCGATACTTTTCATTAAAAAAGTTACCTATATTAACTGTGTACTACCTATGTGCACTTAGAGGACCGACCATACAAACAATTTGTTGATAAACTGGTTCAAAGTTCAAATGTTGGTTACAATAGTTGTAATTGATGGTACAGTTTGGCCAGAAAATATATGCTTTGAATCAGTTATCAAATTATATTTCATTAAACAAAATCCTTTATTTACAGTTTTCATTAAATCTGCAATTTCGATTACAACCCATGAGAAGAAACTTTGTGTAAAAACTACTTTTTTCTAAACAAAAAAAACAATTATCAGTATGTTCCATTTTCGATGTAATTGAGGGGTTTATTTAGAAAGTTCATCAAAAATAAAAGACACGCTACCTAGAATAAATAAATGATAGGTAAATACATTTAATTAAAACCTAAACCATACTATAAATACATATTTAAAATAAGTTTTTATTTAGTACAAAAGCAAGCCCTGTCACTATTGCCACACCATAGAAAAAAGACATGAAAAGCCCATTACAATTCCTTTTTTTAAGAAAAAATTTCGTGCTTTTCCGCTTTCCTTTTCTGTATCGCTGATCTATTACTTGTTCCATTACTAACATATTTGCCTGAACACCTTATAAAAAAGTACCAACATAATTTTTAGCTGCATACATGGAAAAATGGTTCAATTACTTTATTATATGCCTCATCATTCAGGTGTATCTTAAAAAATGCAGTTTCAATTTGCACCTCTCACTTTGCTTCTCTAGCTATTGTAGTTGAACATTTATTTTCAGATTTCTTCTCTCCAATAAAGTTTTTAATTTCTTCATTATGTCCCCCTTTAATTATCTGGTAACTTTTCCTCAGATAGTAGTTTGGCAACATAACATACGAAATGTACGTGTTCACACACTAGTTTTTATAGCACGCTCTATATAGTTTCTTTTATAGCGATGAACACATACTTTACATATTCTTCAATATAAATATTTGAGTAGGTACTTTAGTAAATCTCACTTTCAGTAAGAGTTCGGTCTCAAGTATTCAAGATGACCAGAAATGCTTCAAAAATAGACTGTTATAGTTGCTTCTTTTCAACTTTTTAAAGTTATTGAAACATATATGAACAATAGATTCATCACTCAAACATAACGGATTTTCCATCCTACCAGTTTCAAAAGACCTTTGAAAAATGTTGTTTTCAGTAATTCTTTAGCAATGTGAAACTGTTATCTACTTTTTGTTATAAAATGCACTCATATAGTTGTTCATTGGTACTAGTCTTTTTCCAATCATTGTAAATATTAATAAATTGTAGAACACTCTAGCGAAATCTCAGTCCAATATTTTTTCATATTTTGCAATAAATTAAATAAAAATACAGATATATAAGAAATATATCAAACTATTTATTATTTTAAAAACTAGACAATGTTTTGTTTAAAAAGTATATTCTTTTCTTACAAATTATTTATCTACTAATCTTCATAATTCCTATTAAAATTTGATCTATAATCCAAATCGCAAGTACTTGAATCGCTGTCATCGAATTCGCTTTAGGGTTAATTATGATAAAAATAATTTTTAATCTATCAAAAACTCCCTCTCTGCTAATATGTTTATTATAATATTGCTTGGAAAGGTCCCCAATAAGTTCAATGTGGTTGAAAAACACAATGGCAGGAAAGAAGATATTATCTGCTATATATTTCTTTGGTGGTGTGTACCTAAAAAAAGAATATTTATTTCTAGTTGCTATTTTGTATAACATGTGTCAATATCACTATATTATAAATTGTAATATCAAAACAACACATATCAAATATTTAATGGTAGGTACACCGTTATAGCAAATCTTGTAATTGTAACTTTATTTTTAATTTTTTGATATTGTTTTAAAGTTTACTTCTGAAAAAAAAAAAAACAAAAATGGAATTTTTGGTTTTCACTATAGATCTTGAGAAAATGATAAACATGTAGATTTTTATTGATCACTCTAATCAAATTTTTCCAATTTTTCTTTGTATCATAGCTAGAATAAAGTACCTACCATTAAATCTTCAATATGATGTCATTTCAGTATTACAGTTTAGAATATAGCTATTTTTGGCACATAAAAGAAACAAGTTTTTTACTCAATTTACAGGATGACTGATACCTTTATTTACTTCAAATTTGCCATTGATTTTTGAAATATACATGTTTCATCAATGAAAGCGGCTTCTCAATCAATTTTTCTTTCAAAGGTTCCAAAGTTATACGTTTTCCTGCAAAAAAGTATATGTATTTATATTACTATAGATAGGTACAAATGTAAACTTTTATAGGTAATATAAATAAATTATGATTGGATAACTAGATTTGTCTCTAAACTTACTCGTTTCATACATGTTATAAATACTATTTCAGATTCCAGTTGTATCCAGTGTTATTGTATTAGTAATCCCTTGTTTATATGAATGCTCTTTAATTACTGATTTTAATCATTCATTATTCTAATACTACTAACAGTAGAAATCATTAGAATGCTGTAACACGCTAAAACAGACAAGAAATCAATTTCATATTTCTATACATTTCTATAATTTTTAACTTACTTCTCATACAGCACTTACAGAGGCATAGATGGTTGAACGTAATGCTGCCGTCCTAGCAAGAAAGGTCCTATCTGCAAAATTAGCAAGATTTTTCAATCTCTTTGCATTTTGTAGATTTCTTGTTACCAAAACGGAATGTTCTGTTTGCGTCACAAAGGTACTAAAACGTTAGTTTCACAAAAGAGATTTTTTGGCATTTTGTATCTCCGAGCTCGGAGTTTTGTATGTAGAAATAAAAGACAAATAATCTTTTTCACACTATTTGTTTTAAACATCAAAATGTAAACATAACACCATTGTTGTTCCTAGGTAGGTATTTTGGAACAGTGTTGCCACACCAATTAATTTTTTCGTAATAGAATTTTGAACCAAAAGGTAATAAAATCGTAATAGATAATATTTTAAAGCAACATAAATGTACCAGAACTAATATTAAATAAATTTAACAATAAAACTGTGTATTATCAAATATATCGGTTTGGTTAATAGAAATAATAAGTTTCGAAAAGTATAATGAAGAAAAACCATGATTGTAAAAATAAACATTTATTTCAAACAAAAATAAGAAAGGAAGTATAATGTAAAACACATGTAAATATATCATGTGTGTAAATAAATATTTAAAATGTTTAAAATCTTCTGCACATTGTAAATTATCATTTTTATTTACATTATAATTTAACAAAGCATCATTCGGCTCAAAATTACAACAGTTATTTTCATTCAATAACTGCTTAGTTAAAATTAATGAATTGCATCTTTCCACATGTAGACGATTTCTTAATTTGGTTTTAATATTATTTATTTATTTATTAAATGAGAAGATATTACATGTATAAATAGCTATAGTCGTACTTTAAATATGAATTGAGGGCTTCTACGTTATTAAATACAAGATATAAATTATGCTGAAATGCTGGAGGCTGGTGGTAATCCCCTACTGATTTAAAATTTGAGTCATAACAAAAAAATATTATATAAGAAAGGATGCTTATTTTGGAAAACACAGGCATAACAAATGTATAGATTTCTAATTTTTTTTAAATATGGCCTCTGAAGCTTAGATGGGGCCACTCATAAAATTGTGATATTTTAAAAAGTAATAGAATATTTGTTTTTTCTTTAAAAGTCGTAATAACGTACTAATGTACTTTTTTAGTAATAGATTTGTTACAATTGTAATAGCAACGGCAAAACTGTTTTAGAATTTTACAACTTTCAATGCAGGGTTGCCAACTTTTCAAATTCCATTTACCGTACCGCGCAATTCAAATTACAGTACATGGCCTCGCAATACCGTACACTTTTATTTTGTAGAAAAACTATGTATAAATATCGTTTTCTTCAAGCTTCTAAAAAAAGTTCTCATTAAGTGTTGTAACGTGGTCGTTGAAAGCAAATCTACCTATATATTATTATGTGAATTCCAATAATAAATATTTTTCTTATCGTGTCCTATTCATTTTTATTTTCCTATCTATATACAGTTATAAAGAAAGTATAGGAATCATGATTTTTTTCGACCTTTATAATTTTTTGCATAGAGGTATTTATCGTTCATTCGTTTTCTGTTTCTATAACGTTATTGAAAAATAAAATGTTTTTTAAATTTAAAAAAAAAAATTTTTTCGATGAATTTTTTGAAAGTGTCACTTATTCATTCAAATGGTAAATATTCGATATAGGAAAAAAATGTATTCTTTCAAAAAGTTGCCAGACCATCTAAGCAATTGAAATCCATGAAAAAAATTTCAAAAAACTTTATTTTATACAGTGTTTGGCAAAAGTGACTTTTAAATTCTTATTAATTTTTGTAAAACTTCATAATTTTGATTCTATAATTTTTTGCATAGAGGTATTTATCGTTCATTCGTTTTCTGTTTCTATAACGTTATTGAAAAATAAAATGTTTTTTAAATTTAAAAAAAAAATTTTTTTCGATGAATTTTTTGAAAGTGTCACTTATTCATTCAAATGGTAAATATTCGATATAGAAAAAAAATGTATTCTTTCAAAAAGTTGCCAGACCATCTAAGCAATTGGAATCCATGAAAAAATTTTCAAAAAACTTTATTTTATAGTGTTTGGCAAAAGTGACTTTCAAATTCTTATTATTTTTGTAAAACTTCATAATTTTGATTCTATAATTTTTTGCATAGAGGTATTTATCGTTCATTCGTTTTCTGTTTCTATAACGTTATTGAAAAATAAAATGTTTTTTAAATTTAAAAAAAAAATTTTTTTCGATGAATTTTTTGAAAGTGTCACTTATTCATTCAAATGGTAAATATTCGATATAGGAAAAAAATGTATTCTTTCAAAAAGTTGCCAGACCATCTAAGCAATTGAAATCCATGAAAAAAATTTCAAAAAACTTTATTTTATACAGTGTTTGGCAAAAGTGACTTTTAAATTCTTATTAATTTTTGTAAAACTTCATAATTTTGATTCTATAATTTTTTGCATAGAGGTATTTATCGTTCATTCGTTTTCTGTTTCTATAACGTTATTGAAAAATAAAATGTTTTTTAAATTTTGAAAAAAAATTTTTTTCGAAGAATTTTTTGAAAGTGTCACTTATTCATTCAAATGGTAAATATTCGATATAGGAAAAAAATGTATTCCTTCAAAAAGTTGCTAGACCATCTAAGCAATTGGAATCCATGAAAAAAATTTCAAAAAACTTTATTTTATACAGTGTTTGGCAAAAGTGACTTTTAAATTCTTATTAATTTTTGTAAAACTTCATAATTTTGATTCTATAATTTTTTGCATAGAGGTATTTATCGTTCATTCGTTTTCTGTTTCTATAACGTTATTGAAAAATAAAATGTTTTTTAAATTTTGAAAAAAAAAATTTTTCAAAGAATTTTTTGAAAGTGTCACTTATTCATTCAAATGGTAAATATTCGATATAGGAAAAAAATGTATTCCTTCAAAAAGTTGCTAGACCATCTAAGCAATTGGAATCCATGAAAAAAATTTCAAAAAACTTTATTTTATACAGTGTTTGGCAAAAGTGACTTTTAAATTCTTATTAATTTTTGTAAAACTTCATAATTTTGATTCTATAATTTTTTGCATAGAGGTATTTATCGTTCATTCGTTTTCTGTTTCTATAACGTTATTGAAAAATAAAATGTTTTTTAAATTTTGAAAAAAAATTTTTTTCGAAGAATTTTTTGTGTCACTTATTCATTCAAATGGTAAATATTCGATATAGGAAAAAAATGTATTCCTTCAAAAAGTTGCTAGACCATCTAAGCAATTGGAATCCATGAAAAAAATTTCAAAAAACTTTATTTTATAGTGTTTGGCAAAAGTGACTTTTAAATTCTTATTAATTTTTGTAAAACTTCATAATTTTGATTCTATAATTTTTTGCATAGAGGTATTTATCGTTCATTCGTTTTCTGTTTCTATAACGTTATTGAAAAATAAAATGTTTTTTTAAATTTTGAAAAAAAAAATTTTTTTGAAAGTGTCACTTATTCATTCAAATGGTAAATATTCGATATAGGAAAAAAATGTATTCCTTCAAAAAGTTGCTAGACCATCTAAGCAATTGGAATCCATGAAAAAAAATTCAAAAAACTTTATTTTATACAGTGTTTGGCAAAAGTGACTTTTAAATTCTTATTAATTTTTGTAAAACTTCATAATTTTGATTCTATAATTTTTTGCATAGAGGTATTTATCGTTCATTCGTTTTCTGTTTCTATAACGTTATTGAAAAATAAAATGTTTTTTAAATTTTGAAAAAAAATTTTTTTCGAAGAATTTTTTGAAAGTGTCACTTATTCATTCAAATGGTAAATATTCGATATAGGAAAAAAATGTATTCTTTCAAAAAGTTGCCAGACCATCTAAGCAATTGAAATCCATGAAAAAAAATTCAAAAAACTTTATTTTATACAGTGTTTGGCAAAAGTGACTTAAATTCTTATTAATTTTTGTAAAACTTCATAATTTTGATTCTATAATTTTTTGCATAGAGGTATTTATCGTTCATTCGTTTTCTGTTTCTATAACGTTATTGAAAAATAAAATGTTTTTTAAATTTTGAAAAAAAAAATTTTTCAAAGAATTTTTTGAAAGTGTCACTTATTCATTCAAATGGTAAATATTCGATATAGGAAAAAAATGTATTCTTTCAAAAAGTTGCCAGACCATCTAAGCAATTGGAATCCATGAAAAAAATTTCAAAAAACTTTATTTTATACAGTGTTTGGCAAAAGTGACTTTTAAATTCTTATTAATTTTTGTAAAACTTCATAATTTTGATTCTATAATTTTTTGCATAGAGGTATTTATCGTTCATTCGTTTTCTGTTTCTATAACGTTATTGAAAAATAAAATGTTTTTTAAATTTTGAAAAAAAAATTTTTTCGAAGAATTTTTTGAAAGTGTCACTTATTCATTCAAATGGTAAATATTCGATATAGGAAAAAAATGTATTCCTTCAAAAAGTTGCTAGACCATCTAAGCAATTGGAATCCATGAAAAAAATTTCAAAAAACTTTATTTTATACAGTGTTTGGCAAAAGTGACTTTTAAATTCTTATTAATTTTTGTAAAACTTCATAATTTTGATTCTATAATTTTTTGCATAGAGGTATTTATCGTTCATTCGTTTTCTGTTTCTATAACGTTATTGAAAAATAAAATGTTTTTTAAATTTTGAAAAAAAAAATTTTTCGAAGAATTTTTTGAAAGTGTCACTTATTCATTCAAATGGTAAATATTCGATATAGGAAAAAAATGTATTCTTTCAAAAAGTTGCCAGACCATCTAAGCAATTGGAATCCATGAAAAAAATTTCAAAAAACTTTATTTTATACAGTGTTTGGCAAAAGTGACTTTTAAATTCTTATTAATTTTTGTAAAACTTCATAATTTTGATTCTATAATTTTTTGCATAGAGGTATTTATCGTTCATTCGTTTTCTGTTTCTATAACGGTATTGAAAAATAAAATGTTTTTTAAATTTTGAAAAAAAATTTTTTTCGAAGAATTTTTTGTGTCACTTATTCATTCAAATGGTAAATATTCGATATAGGAAAAAAATGTATTCTTTCAAAAAGTTGCCAGACCATCTAAGCAATTGGAATCCATGAAAAAAATTTCAAAAAACTTTATTTTATACAGTGTTTGGCAAAAGTGACTTTTAAATTCTTATTAATTTTTGTAAAACTTCATAATTTTGATTCTATAATTTTTTGCATAGAGGTATTTATCGTTCATTCGTTTTCTGTTTCTATAACGTTATTGAAAAATAAAATGTTTTTTAAATTTTGAAAAAAAATTTTTTTCGAAGAATTTTTTGAAAGTGTCACTTATTCATTCAAATGGTAAATATTCGATATAGGAAAAAAATGTATTCCTTCAAAAAGTTGCTAGACCATCTAAGCAATTGGAATCCATGAAAAAAATTTCAAAAAACTTTATTTTATACAGTGTTTGGCAAAAGTGACTTTTAAATTCTTATTAATTTTTGTAAAACTTCATAATTTTGATTCTATAATTTTTTGCATAGAGGTATTTATCGTTCATTCGTTTTCTGTTTCTATAACGTTATTGAAAAATAAAATGTTTTTTAAATTTTGAAAAAAAAAATTTTTCGAAGAATTTTTTGAAAGTGTCACTTATTCATTCAAATGGTAAATATTCGATATAGGAAAAAAATGTATTCTTTCAAAAAGTTGCCAGACCATCTAAGCAATTGGA
The DNA here is from genome assembly GCA_927349885.1 of Psylliodes chrysocephalus. Lineage (NCBI taxonomy): Eukaryota > Metazoa > Arthropoda > Insecta > Coleoptera > Chrysomelidae > Psylliodes > Psylliodes chrysocephalus. The sequence continues at coordinate 33,578,710 of OV651821.1, forward strand.
ATCCATGAAAAAAATTTCAAAAAACTTTATTTTATACAGTGTTTGGCAAAAGTGACTTTTAAATTCTTATTAATTTTTGTAAAACTTCATAATTTTGATTCTATAATTTTTTGCATAGAGCTATTTATCGTTCATTCGTTTTCTGTTTCTATAACGTTATTGTAAAATAAAATGTTTTTTAAATTTTGAAAAAAAAAAATTTTTCGAAGAATTTTTTGAAAGTGTCACTTATTCATTCAAATGGTAAATATTCGATATAGGAAAAAATTGTATTCTTTCAAAAAGTTGCCAGACCATCTAAGCAATTGGAATCTACGAAAACAATGTAAAAATAGGTTACTATTTCACTGTTGGTGCAAAACAGCTTTAATCAAAGGGTGTTTTAAATAAGTTAAAAGCAGCCATAGTTTTAAAAATTATTATAATTAAACAGCTCAACAGCAATTAAAACTCAAAATTTTATAGAAAAATATATATATTTGCCAAGTTTAATGATATTGTAACAAAGAGGTATCAGAACATAACTCTGATGTTTAATCGATTGTTTTTAAACTGAAGAAGATACTCTACTGTAATATAAAATAATTCTAAAGATTGCACAAATAACACATAATGAAATAAATGATTGAATGTGACCACTACATTTGTTATAGTTGCTGTCAAAACATTAAATCTACACTCCAGATCAGTATAAGTAAAGTTCTGCCTTAATTTCATTAAAGTTTAAAATTTCTTCTGCTCTCCTCTCTCATTTTAAACGAATAATTTTTAGCCGAGTATAATAGAACTTCCACATAAAAAAAATATTTTTCTTCAAGTGGATCAAAATATGCTATTGTTCTAATGGGCACAACAATAAAGTTCACCTTCTACTATACTATAACAACAATATCACAGATAACTTTTATAATGTATATGTCACCCTTGCTTCTCTTGTAGATGGACCAGGCATTGGTTCTCTTGTACTTCTAGAAAGAGCAGGCATTAGTTCAACTTGTGAATAATATTAACTTACATTTACTTTCAAAATCAGGCCAGACGGAATGAATCCGGCTTTGAAAAGGTTAGAGGTTAATTTTCTTCAAATCGGTGGAAAATAAGTAATTTCCTCAATAGAATATCATGTAAAGGTCATCAACTTGCCGTATATATGCTTTAAATGTGCCAGTTAATTAAGTTATACTTCAAAAACTATGCTTTGAATAAGTTGGGTTAAAATTCCTTAAATTTTGGACAAACAACCTAAAAAAAATATATGAAACAGATGTAATAACATATAAAGTAAAGGTTATCACCTTACGGTCAGAAGCTTTAAATATGTTAAATAATTAAATAGTTTCCAATTTCCAAATCACACTTTATAGTTTTATTTATGTAAATAAATGTTCCTCTTTTATCATCCTATGGCAGGGCTGCCAGATTCAGTACTTTTGTACTGAATTCAGTACTTTTTCAACTTTTTCAGTACGTCAGTGTTACGTTTTTAGTTTTAGTACGTTTTCGTTGAAATTTGTCAATTCAGTACAATTTTCAGTACTATTAAGTATTAAAAAAAAAAGAAGATAAATGACATATTTCATTAGTGGTTGACACTGTAGACAGTTATTTTACAACTAATTACTAATTTTTTAAATTTGTTGTAAGTTTATTGGATGCAATTTTCGGAATTTGGAGAGGAAAATGGATAAGTAATAAGTTTTCTTTGCAGATTAAATAATGTTTATAAATATGATTGTTTTAATTTTGAAGGTTTCTTATTCATCAAATTAAAGATTCCCAAGAGGAAAATCAAATAAATATTGATTTTAATGCTGAAAATATTGAGGTTGAGATAGATTCTCAATTTGAAGATGATGAGGAGGAGGAGGAGGATGGTGATAACACTGAGAACCATCAAATAGTGCATAAGAAAAGAAAACTCTATAAGGCTAAATTTAATTGCAAATGGCAAGAATCGTTTTCTTGGATCCGGTCAAACAATGGTGTAGCTCACTGTAAGATTTGTAAAAGAAATATTTCCGGTGGCATAGTTCACTTAAAGAGGCATGAAAAAACAAAGCGACATTTATCCAAAGTAAAAATAGCTCAGTCAACCCCACAATTGATGAATTTTCTCTCCTCGGAATCCAAACCAACAATATCTGTAGACACAAAAAGAGCAGAATTAAAAATGATTATGTTCTTGGCAGAACATAATCTACCATTTTTAATCATGGACCATCTTCCAAAATGTATGGCATCTGCAGGACATGATTCAAATATTTTAAAAAATGTTAAATGTGGTCGCACTAAAGCCACAATGTATTTACAATCTTTCAAAGATGAATTTTCTAAAACTATTTGTGAGCTTATCAAGGGCCAAAAATTTTCTATAATGATTGATGAGACAACAGTTATATCCACCAAAAAATGTTTAGCACTTGTAATCAGATTTGCTAATAAAAAAGCAAATTGTGTAAAAGATCATTTTCTCGATTTAATTGAAATTGAGCAGTGTACAGCTGAGGCAATTACCAATGAAATTTTTAATACATTAAAAAAATATCATTTGAATGCTGCAGATTTAATAGGTTTTGCTGCTGATAATGCAGCTGTCATGTCAGGTAATATTTCTGGGGTACAGGCACGATTACGACAACAAATTAATCCAAATCTTTTTGTAATTGGGTGTGTCTGTCATTCAATGGCTTTATGCTCATCTGCCGCAGCTTCAAAACTGCCCAAACAAATTGAAGATTTTACCCGAGACTTGTACTCATATTTTTGTCATAGTTCAAAACGTATGAGTGAACTACAAAACTTTCAAGAGTTTATTCAGCTTAAACCTAAGAAATTATTGCGCCCAAGTCAAACTAGATGGTTGTCATTAGAGCAGGTAGTAAATAGAGTACTAGTATTGTGGCCTACCTTAATTCCGTTTTTCACCTTAGCAGCTGTAGAAGACAATTTGCAAGCAGCAGCTACACTTTTAAATTCACTTCTAAATCCAATATATAAATTGTATTTCTTATTTTTATCTTATGTCTTATCTTTAGTTAACAAAATTAATTTAGAATTTCAATCCGAGTCGCCCCAATTGTTTGCACTAAATTACAAAATAAATTCCCTGTTTAAAACCATTACTAAAAACTTTATGAAGAAATCTTATGTAGATGAATTTAACACTTTAAGAGCTATTGACCCCTCAAATCAAGCTGAATATTTACCTCTAAATTCAATATATGTAGGAGCAAAGAGTCAACTTCATATTGACGAGAATACTCAAATTATCGATGAAAATTATTTAAATGATTTTCGCAAAAAGTGTCTTGATTATTATGTAGAATTAAGTCATCAAATAAAAAATCGTTTCACTAATCTAACTGAGAGTTATAAAAATTTTGAAGTTTTAAACCCTGTCCTTGTTCTGAGCGGAACAGAATCTATAATACCTCTTATCAACCAGTTTCAATTCATTACTGATTCTGAAAAATTTGAAGATATTAGTAATGAATTTCGAAGTATATCTGATTTACCAACTGAGATATGTGAAAAACTACAATTATTAGGATTTGAAAAATTTTGGTTCCAAATTATTAATTTAAAAAATGAGATTATTGAAATAATGTATCCTCACTTATCTCAGTTTATAAGTGATATATTGTGTTTTCCACATTCTAGCGCAACAGTAGAGAGGATATTTTCTCAGCTCAATTTAATTAAAACCAAAACCCGCAATACATTAGGTATTGAAAATTGTAGCTATTTATTACATTGCAAAGCTCTTTTGCATAAAGGAAATTGCATAACATGGTGTCCGTCACAATCTATGTTAAAAACCTGTATAAATTATTCTTCAACTTCTAAAAATGTATGATGAATGTTATCCTTTAACATTTTTTTTTTGTAAAGTATGAAAAATGTTTATTTTAGGAAATCTAATTTAATTACCCGAAGTTCCTATAAAAGTGATTTAGTTTAAGAATTTTATTTTGTTCCTTTACACTTAGTATGATATTAGCATTTATTTTGAGTGTTGTTTTTTATTTTTTTACTCATAAGCATTACTCTTTATTTTATTTAAATTTTATAATTTTTTTTGTTATATAGTTTTAACAAGTGTGAGAAAACACAAGAAAATTATTTTTATTTTGCTTTCGCTTTACCTATGTACCTGTTTGTTTCTATATGATAACATTTTTGTAAATGTTTCAATAAAAGCTTTTTTATAGGTTATTAATTTAAATTTCCCGCCCTTTTATGGTGTTTTTTGATTTATGTTTTAGTACGTTTTCATAAAATCTAGTACTTTTTTAACAACTGATTATTCAGTACGGTTTTTTGAGATTCAGTACGTTTTAAAAATTTTTTTAGTACGATTTGCCATTTTCATTCTGGCAGCCCTGTCCTATGGCTTTGACATGACATGACCTACCTCAAACCTTGTTTAGTGAAAGCCGCCAAATTTAAAAATATTACATATTTATATTACATTATAACAACAGATTAGGGCCATATATATATGCATTACCTTATAACGACAGATTAGGGCCAGATATATATAAATTATATTGTAACGACAGATTAGGGCCATATGCGGTTTGGCAACGCTGTATGGACTCAATGTGTCGGTAGCGTGCCTAAACATATATATAGCTCCTCCCACATTGAAATGGACTTGAAGGTAGCGGTTTAGGTATATATATATATATATATATATATATATATATATATATATATATATATATATATATATATATATATATATATATATATATATATATATATAAATAATAAGTACATTGCATCTTTTAAATTAATAAAGTCCATTAAATTGAAATGACACCGTCAAACTTTCAAAACAAACATACTTGTGTTCCAAACAGAAAATTTATAGAATAATTTATTTTTCCTACGACCACTTAGGAAAGTGACACATATCACACTAGATAGTCCTATGGAAAGTGATATCACACGCGTATGAATAATAATTTACTTTCCACCCGTGTACGAATATGCTACTTTCCGCAGTAGCTGTTACAAAATGTCAAACACATAATTTCTATTTTGATCTAGGTATGTAATGTCCATATTAATACTAAAATCGATATGATTGTTAAATTATTGAAATTGTTGTAAATTAGATTCTAGATATTTATCTTTAACAATTATTATTAAAATAATTTTAAAATAACTAAGATTATGTTTGCTCTTTATTCTGGTTAAATACATAACCGATTAGATCATTCAATTGACGTAAGGGCTATAAGCTTAGTTGGTTAGAACGTTGAACTTATCAACTTTGCCATTTGAGACCTGGCAAGCGACCGCGTCCAAATCCTGGCTAGGCCAGAATTTTTTTTGTTTTTTTTAAATTTTTTTATTAGTTTTTTTTGTTTAGATAATATGAAAATTGAATAAATACGATTATTGTTGATTATTTTTTTAAATACATTTTAATTATTATAGTAATAACCTGGTTTTACATTTTTTGAAGACATTATTTTGTGGTCGTAGGAAAAATATTGTACATCACTTGTGTGAAAAGTGATTTTCCACACTCGTGTGATAGTCGCACTCGGCTTGTGCCTCGTGCGACAATATTTCCCACTCGTGTGAAATATGTCACTTTCCACACTCGTAATGTAATATACTATACTTGATATTTTTCCCCGCACAACACCTCGCCTCTCGCCTAGGAACATGGTCAAATTGGGCTAAGCCATTTTACATTCGTCTGCATATGGAGCGATGTTGCAATTTTTCATTTTAGTGTCTATTCCGTCTGTTCAGATGGCAGCATCTTATGGGCCCTACATTTTTAAATCTTATCACAAGAATCCTAAAATAATTAGGCAAAAATAAAAGAATGTATTTTGCGTTTTAACTTTTAAATACTATAAAAAATGATGGAAAGTCCATAACTTTTAAATATTTGTTAAATATCACTTATTAAAATATTATTTATTAAAAGTAAAACAAACTATAGACTTTCCATCATTCTTTACAGTTTTTTGAACCCATTTATGAAAACAGTTTTTGAAAATATTATCGTTCAGAGCTGTATTTCTTGTGATAAAAAAGTCGCCGTCACTTGTCATTGACAACGCGTTGAACTTGCCCTTAAACGGTCTAATTTTCGCATGAGTTCAATTATTACCGCATTTAAATATTGAAAATTTATTTTAATTTGACAAAAGTAACATAAAAAACAGTGATTTATTGGTTTTGAAAAATATTTCTGATTTTAATAGGCTGCTATATATAATTAATCGTTTTTTCCGTTACACTGCCATTATCCCCAAATGAGGTGAACAATAAAATGGCTACACACCCATAAAGTTGCACCTCGAACCCAGTCCTATTGGCACAATATACAGTGTGTCTACTTAAGTTGGAACCATATGGAAACCATTTTTATTATTGATTTTAGGAAAAAAAGTTATTCTTGATAAAAAGTCCTGCATGACTCAAAACTTAAAATACAGTCATCAGATATCAAATTTTTCAAGCCGTATACGAGGTTTGTCAAAAAATATGAATTTTGCTCAAGAGTAAAGTACGTTTATTTTTTTACAAAATCGAAAATTTTCATTAAGAAATTTGCTAAATTCTTCACAAACATCAACAAAAGAAAAGCGTATCATGTTTATAGTAGCTAACGTAATTTATAACGTTTTCAGATATTTACAATCAATGTGTAGAGTGTAGAGTTTATAAAAAATAAGAAAATCTGTTTTTTCAGATAGATCGGTGTAATTGCATATTTGAATGTAATTCAATTCTAATCAACTTTTCTTAATGAAAATTTTCGATTTTGTCAAAAATAAACGTACTTTACTCTTGAGCAAAATTCATATTTTTTGACAAACCTCGTATACGGCTTGAAAAATTTGATGTGATGACTGTATTTTAGGTTTTGGGTCATGCAGGACTTTTTATCAAGAATAACTTTTTTTTTCTAAAATCAATAATAAAAATGTTTTCCATATGGTTCCAACTTAAGTAGACACACTGTATAAATGATACACAAAAAAACTACACACGGATCTGAATTAAATTCAAACAGGCACTTGCGCTCTGACATGCACACGTGTATTTTTGAAATATTTTTTGCGAATCACTCTCTTACATAAATAATTGACATTAAATTTGGATTGCCGAGATGTCTACTCTTATTTTATTTACACTTTGATTAACGTTAGAGGTTGTACTTGCAGTTGAAGTTTTAACTCGGTGAATGTATAGATACTGTAACGATTGTTTAATTTATTTATAGTTTATTTATTTAAAACACTTTATTTGTAATTTATTTATAACATACTAATTAATTTATATAATACGTAGACACTATTATAACTCACAAATCTAATTTATTTATTTATTTCATTTATTTTCTTACATTTTATTACCGTCATATTTAATTAATTTATTTTTAAAATGAATTTTCCGTATACAGGGAGTTTCATAAGTCCCGGACCGATTAGCCTCCTGTGCTATCGAACCGCAATTATTTCCCTATAGTTTTTCAACCTTTTTTCAATGGTAATAATTTATTTTTAAAATTAATTTTTCCGAATACAGGGAGCCATAAATATTTAACTAGTTTCCAATTGCAATAATTTATTTTTAATAAATTTTCCGAATACAGGGAGCCATTAATATTTAATTAGTTTTCAATTGTAATAATTTATTTTTAATAAATTTTCCGTATACAGGGAACCATAAATATTTAACTAGTTTTTTTTTCAATTTTTTTTTTTTTTTATTAAAATTAACGTGTCTCGACTGCTGAGGTCATTGACACAACTACAATTATTTACAGAGTGGTTTTACAATATTGTTTTCATAAAATTACTTTGATTTAAATTTTTTGTAAAAGTTGAACGTCTTTTAAAAAACTGAAAAGGCACTGGTATTCTGTAGGTTCCCCTAATATTTCTGCTAGTCTTGATTTCAGCTTGTTTCGTCTTCTTTGTTCGGAAAAGTGGTCACAGTCTATCAAAATATGTTTTACAGTCAAAACACTATCACAGTAGGTGCATATGGGTGCCTCACTGGTTGTCATCAAGTAGCTGTGAGTAAGTTTAGTGTGTCCAATTCGTAGTCTTCTTATTATGACTGCATTTGTTCTGGACAAAGAGGATAATCTGGGGGATGCAATAATGAGTTGTATGTTTCGTAACTGTGTGGTCTCCATATTCCAGTGTGTTTGCCAATTGTCATGAACTGTTTTTCTAAACACACTCTTGATATCTTTATATATGTGAATATCTTCAGCCGGTACGTCCAATGTGGAAGCTTCTTTGGCTGCACGGTCAGCTGCTTCGTTACCGCTAAGTCCAACGTGAGACGGGATCCAAATGATAGTGACGGACACTCCATTTGTCACGAGGTTGGAATAGGTGTCATGAATTGCGTTAACTAAGGGGTGTTCCGAGAAAGCATCTTTAATTGAGTGGATCGATGAAAGTGAGTCTGTACAGATTGCAGTACTACTATCATTGGATGTTAACATCCGGAATGCTTCTAATATGCCATATAGTTCCCCAGTGTGTACGCTACATGTGGAAGGAAGTTTAATGAACTTATTAATGTTAGTGGATGTGACAACAGAACTACCAACACCTGATTAATTTTTAGAGGAATCAGTGAAAAGAATTGTGTTGAAATTGTTTTTATGGATGATACTTAGGAATGTTTGTTGGATTATTTCACGTGGTGTCTCAGCCTTATTAAATATGCTTAATAAAGTGTTTATGTGTGGTAATTTTTTAGTCCATGGTGGAATTACAGAAACAGATAAAGGGGTAGTTCTGGAAAGATCAAAATTGCCCAGTAGGGCTTTGAGAATATTAGGTAGCGGTTGAGCTCTTCTAATCGATTGTGTGTTAGGTACTATGTGATTTGGTTGAATGAGTATCGAATATGCTGGATTTTGTGGATTGGCAGATACACTAGCTGCATATGAGAGGAGAAGGTGTTGACGTCTTAGCCAAAGTGGGGGTTCTCTGGCCTCACAGTATAAACTTTGAATAGGACTTGATCTAAAAGCACCAATGCATAGCCTAAGAGCAGTATTATGGACAGTATTAAGGCTTTTCAGACTAGTCTTTGATGCGGTCATGTAAATTATGCTGCAGTAGTCTAATTTGGACCGTATCAGAGATCTGTAGACTGTAAGTAGTACATCCTCTTCAGAACCCCATTGAAAATGAGATAGAGATTTTAGTATGTTGAGTTTTCTCATACAGCTGCTTTTGACATCTTGTATATGTTTGTTCCAAGACAGTCTTGAGTCAAAGGTTAGTCCTAAAACTTTATGGTGACTGACGACAGATAAGGGGACATCGTTGTAAGTTAGGTGTGGAATTTCACTGATGGTTCTTCTACTAAACTTGATGATTTTGGTTTTTTTAGATGAAAAAGTTAGTCCGATATTTTGGGACCATGTACTGAGGTCGTTAATGGCAGTTTGTAGTAAACGGCATGTTGATTTGGTGTTTTTTCCCCTGCAGTAGACTACAAGATCATCAGCATACAACCCGTACTTCACTGGCGGAAGAAAAGTTGAACCTAAGTCGTTGATTGCCAAAATAAATAAAGTTGTGCTCAAGACAGAGCCTTGGGGTACTCCATTAAGTTGTTTATGGGGTGAGGATATTTTTCCATTAGCTGCGACTTTAAAGGATCTTTTTTCTAAAAAGTTTTGAACGAAACAATAGATATTTCCACTTAGTTTAAACTCTTGGAACCTATGAAGTATAACAGATTTTCTTATGCAGTCAAACGCTCCCTCAATATCGAAGAAGGCTGCTATTACGTCTTGTTTTTGGGTCATAGCATCAGCAATATGTGTCTGTAAAAGGGCTAAATTATCTACCGTCGATCGATGTCGTCTGAATCCTGATTGAAATTCACAAATAATTTTATACTTTTCAAGAAACCAGATCAGTCTTTTATTAATTAATTTTTCCATAAACTTACACATTGTGCATGTAAGCGAGATAGGTCTAAATGAGTTCGAATAACTTGGTTTTTCATCGGTATTCTTTTTAATGGGAATAACAAGGGATTCGTGCCACATCGATGGAAACTTGTGAGTGCTCCAAATCATATTAAAGAAGTTTAATAAGATATCAAGACTGAGAGTAGACAAATTTTTAAGGAAAACAAATGGTATATCATCAGGGCCAGCTGCAGTATTCTTGCAAGAACTGAGTGCCTTTAACAATTCTTCTGAGGTAAATGGCAGATTAATGGAAGCACTATCTTGGGCAATGCTACTTGGAAATAATTTTGGTGCTTCAGTTTGTTGTTCAGATTGCACAGTGTGTTTATTTTGAATGTTGGATTTGTTTTCAAAAGCATCTGCTAATATGTTTACAATTTTTTGGCTATCATTAATCACATTATCTTGATAATGTACGCTCGAAATTCTTAAATTTGATTTACGGCCTTGCATTTGTCTAATTTTTGCCCAGACTTGGGTTGACGGAGTATCTGATGTTAAGGTTGAGACATAATCCTTCCACGAAGATTTTTTACTTTGCTTTAATACGTACTTAGCTTTAGCCTTTAATTTTTTTAAATGAATAAAGTCTTCCTGTGCCCTGGTTCTGCGGTATCTATTTAATGCTTGTTTACAATGGCTTACTGCGTCTTGACAATCTGAATTCCACCATGGGACCCTTTTCCTATTATTAGGAACAGAAGTTTTGCCGATGTATATATCTGCTGCAGACGTAATGCAATTAACGAGAAGTTTTAAATATTGGTCGATATCCTCGGATACGGTAATAAGTGGTAGATGTCTTTCGGTAGAAGCACGAAAACCAATCCAATCTGCGTGGGCAATTCGCCATTTTGTAATATTATTTGTAGCATGACTTTCTTTATTAGTAATTTTTATCGGAAAATGATTGCTATCAAAAAGGCTCTCTAGGGTGCTCCAGTTAAGTGATGTTGCAATTTTTGGATTAGAAAAACTTAGGTCTATTGAAGAGAAGGTACCGGAGGAAATATTGAAGTGTGTACTGGATCTGGAATTTAATATACAAGCATTGGAACAATTTAAAACATTTTCGATAATTTTTCCTTTTCCGAAAGTTTTATTTGAACCCCATAAGGTGTTATGGGCATTGAAGTCACCTACCAATAAAAATTGACTAGGAAGTTGGTGTATTAAGTCAAATAGTTCTACTTCTGTAAGATTATAATTAGGGGGTATGTAGACACTACAAACAGTAATTTTTGTAGGACACCAGATAGATACTGCAATCGCTTCGAGGTTGGTAGTTAGCAAATAATTCGTTGAGTATAAATTTCTAGAAACAAAAATTGACGTGCCGCCACTGGCTCTAATATATTCATTTCTGATGTGATGATAACTCACAAAATTTTTGAGTTGGCCTGGATTAGTTTCTTTAAAATTAGTCTCTTGTATGCAAATAATGTCCGCCTCTGTTTCAGCAATTAGTTGTTGGATACGTTCATAGCGCGGATAAAATCCGTCGCAATTCCATTGTATTAACGTGAAAATGATTTGTATAAAAGGAAACAATTGAGTAAGTTAATAGGTTGATTTTTGAGATGATTGTGATGAGTCTGAAAGGTAATCATCTGATTGTTGCGATAGCGTGTCCATGCTAGTATTTTCTGCAAGTAAACATTTATTTATTTTTTTAGAAAGTCTTGTAAGTCTATTTTTTATTGATCTTTCTATTAAGCATGGATATATTTGCTGCAGGTCGTTTAATAGGCCTTCGACATCTTTAGTGAATTGCTGGGCCTCGTGCAAAGGATTACTGCTTCCAAAAGAATTTTCGAGGAAAGATATTATGTGATCTGCAGAAAGAGTGAAATCTTTCGGAGTTGCCTTATGTAGGTTATGAATGGCGTCCTTCGTGCTATCCGATAAGCTCAATTCTTCTGATGATTCCTTCCTTGCCCTCTTTTTAATAGCCTTGGTGGTGTCATTACAGTTGGTGGGTGGAATTTTTGGAGGAGGCATAATGTTAACATTGACATCAAGTCCATCAACACTTTGTGATTCACAGAGAGAAATTGTATCACAGGAGGGCGAGTGGGGTCTTTTTTGACTAGGAGTTATAAATGATGATGTTAACTGGTTATCTTCTGTAGGTGTAATAGGCAAGGTGATGACTGTTGCGTCATGCGAAGTTGGAGGTGGCATTTCATTTTGTTGAGAATCTGTTAAAGTTGTGGAGATTGTGTTAGATACTTGGATTCGTTGAGAGTTCTGTGAGAGAGAGGGAGTGATTGTATTTGTATTTGGGCACTTAGTAGCTATGTGTCCATGTTGTTTGCAGAGGAAACATTCCATTCTGTCCGTGGACAAAAAAATTCTGTATGCAGTGTTATCGTGTGTTAATAGCAAAGATGTTTGAAGCTCAAAGTTGTCGTTAGTTGGGGTGACATAAACCTGCCGTCTGAAGCTCATGATATGTGCATATTCATCTCCTGGGATGCCTGCTTTCAGGAAAGATATGGGTGAAACTAGATGAAGTCCAAAATCAATTAAAGCTTTTTCAACTAGTTCATCAGGTATTGAGGGGCATACATTCGATATTAATATTCGCTTCGCTGGAGTAACTAATCTTCTTATTGGTAAAGCCAGTGAGTTTACGTATATAGTTGGGTGATCCCTTATGAGTTGGTCGACCAGCTCAGTTTTTGATAGATAGATACAAATTCTGTGGTTTGAAATTTTTGAGGCAAAGCAAACATTTTTTGGACTGACCAAATCACCAATAGCCTTAACATAATCGAAAAGAACGAGATTCTGGTGTGAATGGATAACTATTGCTTGTTCCTTTTTTGGGAAGACTGGTTTAGGTCTTGATTTTGCAGCTGTTACATAAGAGCCTGAAGGTACATTATTGTTGCTTTCTATCATTGTATTGATGGTTACATTAGGGGAAGGTTGACTAGAGTTGCCGCCCTTGTAGTCAAAAGCAGCAGGAATGGGTGTATTATTAATTATTAAAGTGCCTTCTAACTAATAACCAGATATACACCATGTCTGTAATACTAGTTGCCAGAAAAATTTCTGATTAAACGAGGTCGTTAAACTGGGTTTTATCGATATTCATACAAAACGTAAAAAACTAAGAGATAAGCGCTGCAAAGCGTTTATAATATAATAAAGAATATGTCGATAATCAAGTCGTAAACGACCTTCTCCTGCTCGACTCCAAAAGATAATTGCACTGTTCGACGCACAACACCAAAAAGTTTATGTTTAAGAATTCAAAGAAAAAACAAACTGTATTATTCACTTCGAAAAACAATAAAAACCGTTCACAAAGACTCGAGCGATCTTAACACGTTCAAATCAATGGCGGAACTCTTTTTTCAATTGTAATACTGTATTTTTAATTATTTCTCTTTAATCTCATTCAATGTTTCGTTTACAGCTGTGCCAAAACCGTGCACTACCATCGATGTATTTTTTTTTATAAATATATATTTTATTATCTATTCCTGCGTTTCTCTTATAGCTGGTTTTTAACCGTTCTCTTTCAGGGTACCGTAGGGTACGAGGTGTAAAGGAGATAAGTGTTTAATTTTTATTTATTCTAGTTTAGTGGCTACCTAGTTAGCAGTGACCGCCGGGAAATATTTTTAACTCCACTGAGTTTACCTTGAGTATACTCTGGTGTACTACATGGTCGCAAAGCAAACTGTGATATCAAAACTGGCGCCTGAGCAACTCCTATTCGGGAATCATCATCTGAGCGCCACAAAGACTCCCTGATTCACTGTAAGTGAACCAGAAGCCTGTCACAACAAAACAGCGCAGAAAAAAATGGCGTAGACGCAGACGAAATAGCGCAAGAACAAAATAGAGCGTAACATACAAGATATATTTTTTAATTAATGTAATTCATTGAAATAACGCGTAACAAATTGTGTTCCGACAACGTCTGTGTAGTGAATGTTTGAAGTGTAGCTCCGCCTCTCACATTTTCGGATCCGAATCATTTTAGCCCGAAATAATTTCGTGCGAGCCACATTTTCTGCCACAAATTTGCTCCGAGACAAATTATGACAGATAATTTAGCACCAGATATAAAAAAAGTGAGACCAATTAACGCCTGGTCAAATTGCAGTGAGGTGACGCTTTTTAAAAAAAAGGGCGAGATAAATAGGCGCGCGACAAAATATTCCAGTGACCTAATTAAAAAAAAAACTTAAATAATTTACCAAACCTATGCGCCCTAGAGCCATCGTGGGTTGTTATATATGGGTCCAGGCAGCACAGTTTTTTATTTTTCCCATTTTATGTATAATAAATGAAAATTTTAATGGCTCCATACCGCACAGGTTACGTAACTTAGGTTAAGTTTTTTATTTTTTTCATATTATGTATAATTTTTATCGAATTTTTCTACAAAACAGTACGCGATAACTTTAGGTCGCCAGGTTAGGTATATTAGTAATTATTATTTTTTAATTTTAATTAGATTTTCGGAATATTTTGTCATGGACTTTTATAACCTGCACTATTTTGTTTTGGGGTATTTTGTCTTGCGTTATTTTGTCCTTGCGCTATTTTGTTCTTGCGCTTTTTTTTCTTGCGTTACTTTGTCTGCGCTATTTTGTTCTGCGCTATTTTGTTCTGCGCCATTTTGTCCTGGGCTGTTTTGTCATGAAGACCTAAAATTTCATTAAGGAAGTATATTTGCATTCTTAGTGGCAGTTATTACATGGTTTAATGTTTTTTCTGGTTGCAACTATTATTGTAGCTGAAGGTAATTTGTAGGAAAGTACACCATTTATTTACAGTAAGGAAATATTTAATTAATATAATTAATAATATAAGTGTAAAATAAAGATTACTAATATTAGCTTGAAACGTTTATTTGCGATTACGAGTGTCATGTAGAAATATGCGGTCGGGCGGGCGGGGCGGTTGCCCGGGGCGCCTCTCGCAAGGGGCGTATGATCGATCAAAATTATGATATATGATATATGATATAATATAATATGAAATTATTTATTAAAAAATAAATTGACTGATACGTGACAAAAAAGGCTTAAAGATCAAAAAGTTTTAAAAAAGCAAAAAAGTCTAAAATAGTCTAAAAAAAGTCCAAAAAAGTAAAAAAAAGTCCAAAAAAGTGCAGAAAAAGTAAAAAAGTCCAAAAAGTCCAAAAAGTCCAAAAAGTCCAAAAAGTCCAAAAAGTCCAAAAAGTCCAAAAAGTCCAAAAAGTCCAAAAAGTCCAAAAAGTCCAAAAAGTCCAAAAAGTCCAAAAAGTCCAAAAAGTCCAAAAATTCCAAAAGTCCAAAAAGTCCAAAAAGTCAAAAAAGTCAAAAAAGTCCAAAAAGTCCAAAAAGTCCAAAAAGTCCAAAAAGTCCAAAAATTCCAAAAGTCCAAAAAGTCCAAAAAGTCCAAAAAGTCAAGTCCAAAAAAGTCTAAAAGATCTAAAAAGTCTAAAAGTTCTAAAAAGTATAAAAAAAGACCATAAAGTGTAAAGAAAGTCCAAATAAATTCAAAAAAGATCCTGTACACATTCAGCATTGGGTCGACAAAAATAATTTCGGTTAAGGGGGGAGTAAAGTTTTTAAACTTTTTTTTTGCATTTTTTTATATTTGATTTTGTGAATGGAAAACCTTTCAAGAATATAGTGGCAAATTTTGAGATGAATCGGAACAAAACTAACGAAGATACAGCGGTTTGAGTAACCGCGCCTCATACATGACTCAGCGCATCAGAAAATATCTGCTCGGCCCGAGCGCGCTATTATTACCTTACAGCGATGGCGGCTCCAGGGGAGGGGGCTATGGGGGCCATGGTCTCCACCTAGATGAAAATTTTTACGATTTATGAGCCGTTTATTCAAAAAAATATGCTAAAAAGAGAATGGCTAAAGGCAATGGTCACCACCGAAAATTCGTCTCGGAGCCATCCTTGTCTGGCAGATGTTTCGCTCACTATATGATCCCTAACCTTACCTCCTACCTTTCTTTATAGAAATTTTAACACAAGTACAAACGTGTTTATATCTATACTATACCGGGTGTTCAAATTAAAGTGTTACAGCTATATACCGCCTTTTATAAAAAAAAAACGTTTCAGACGAAAGTTTTATAGTTTTGTAGGGAAAACATTTTGGCTAAAATCGTTTTTTATAGCTTTAAGAATATGTATAAAAAAATGGAATCCCCATTTAAAAAAACAAAGTCCACCTCGATATGGCCATATTATGGTCAGCTATAAAAAAATGAATTTGGCCAAAATGTTTCCCCCAAAAAACTATAAAACTTTTGTCTAAAACTTTTTTTTTCTAAAATGCATATTTTCGGCGGTATTTAACTGTAACACTTTAATTTAAACATCCGGTATATAATTTAGTATAGCATTGGCCTGACATGTTCTTTTGCTTTACTAACCTACATGCAAGACATAGGAATCAGTAGTGGATCAAGCGCTCATGAATGAGGATTCGTCGTAGATAGGAGCAAAAAAGATGCTTTAGACATCATAAATGATAGCAACACCCTTTATGGATCTGGCATCGATGATTCAGTGTGAGATAAGCCGATAAAACTCGCTTATAGACGTTTTATTCCAAATTTTTTAGTGTTCAAAGCTTTAAAGCGTTTTTCCCACAACTCATGTTTCCAAAGTCGGTACCTCTCATAACTTTAAAACTACTGCACCTATCCCTTTGAAATTTTAAACACTATTTCTGTATATAATTTACGAGGTAACGCTGGAGAGCTTTTTTTAAATTTGTTAATATTATTTTATTTTATAATAACAAATTAGTCTATTTTTTCGCAAGAAGTGTTCCCAAAAAGTGAAAAATTAAAATTTCGAAAAACCCTCCCAGCTTTACCTGGGGAAAACGATTATCTAATGAGAAAACTTTTATTTTTTTATTTCTGATGATTCAGCACCGAGTTAGGAGAGGCACCGCAATTCTACTTTTTTCTGAGAAGCTTCCGAATAATTGCTGCCATTTCCGTATTTTTTAATATTTCTACATGAAAATTTGACACAATATTTTTTAAATGTTATACTTTAATGTACCATTATTTTAAAAAAACAGATTTCAACTGTGTCGTCAAAAAAAATTCACAAAAATATGCCTTTTTTTGCACGAATTAACTTCACCCTCCCATAAGGAACTAAACAAATCCTGTCGCGTTGGGTGCTTGCTCGTTCTAAATATGTTTCTTCCGCCGGCACTGATTTCAAGTCAATCGGGCTTAGAGTTTTGGGGAGTTATTATAAATTTATCACTTTATCACGAGTTATATTTCGAAACATGACCTGCATTGCTCTTTGATGGATTAAAATCTTTCCTTTAAATCAAACTATCAAACGACATTACCTGGTATGTTGACTTAACATCAAATCATTATCTAATAAAACTGACATGCTAGAAATATCGTTTGCTACTCTTATATTTAAAAGAGTTTTGCATTTTTAATAATTTCTAATTAAGTGTCAATTTCGTAACAGGCGATGATATTTCACGATCATTCGTAGTTTTATTACTTCGTATACAGCACAATGCACATGTATACCATATTATTTTTATTTATGTTTTTATCTGATGAAGTAATTTCTTTATTTGCTAAATTATCATACAAACCATGTAAGTAATTTATAAAAAACACTAGAAATTTCTAAAAAAATATATATTTGAAAATATTCCTAGGTAGTTATTATCGGTCAATCATTTAATAGAAAGTGTATCAATTCTCTTTTAAGTGAGACCATAACGAAATAATACATAATTTCATTCTGTATAATTTCTGGCGATATTAATGTTACTTAGCCCAGAACTTGGGAAAATACTTAAAGGTATATTTTTATTTGCCAGTTAGTATTTGAAAAATAATGTTTGAGTAGGTGAAGGCAACCATTCGAGGTGAGTATAGTTTTTCCAGTTTTCTTATTGATATGAAAACCTCTAATTAATCTAAATACCTACTGGGTTTTTCATCAAATAATAATGACAAATAAATGAATAATAATAAAAAATATAAAATCTTTCTTTTGTTTTGGCAACCTGATTTCCTATTCTACCTCTACTTTACTTATTTCTCTTCTTGATATTTGTTTGTGTCCCGCATTTCCTTTCTCTGTACTCCGGCTGTTCTAGCTTTCCTTTTTTAATTGGGTTTTAAATAAACATTTCTAATTTAAGTACCCTCTCTTGTAATATTTTATTATCTTTCAAAAATATTCTAAATCTAACAAAATTAATTTAATTTTATAGTTCAACTTTTTCGTTATTTCTCTATACCAAGCCCTCTAACAATTCTTTTTATTCTCTCCCATTGACAACCTTCTTAAATCAAAAATGTTATGTCCTTATATGAATTTTCGAAACGACTTGATTTTTTATATTTTTTACATTTTAAAAACCTACATACCTAGGTCGTGGCTAATCACTAAATTACACAAAATTACTGTGAACTATCAAATCAACAAGCAAGCAATAGGTGGGCAGGCGAGGCGATCCAGTCCTGATAATTGATATAGACAACCAATTTCGTATATATGTAACTTTCGATGGATTTTCTCCAAAAACTCCGAAATGCGCATGAGTTGTACTATCTCTAAATATCCCACAGTTGTGCCAGGTTATGTAGCGTTCTACTTATGGGGAGTTCAGTACTGCCACTAGACTTTTAAATGTTCTCAAAAGTTATTACTTAATATTACTGACTTATATCTTTTTAGATGGCATCGAAAATGTAAGAAAATATTATGGAGGCGATCTAGCAACAGCAATTTATGAATTTATTGCAGGTTTCCCATTAAGTGAAGTCACTATAGGTTTCGATAGATCAGTAGGTAAGGTTTTTAAATTATAGGCAACTTGTATTGTGGTTTGTATAACAGAATTTTAAATTTAACTATTAATTAATTCTTTCAATACTTAAATTGTGCCTGTAAATAAGCCTGATATTTTTAAAATTAAGAAACCATACTTATATTCCCCCGTGGCTATGCCCTTGCTTTAAGGATTTATACATAGGTAACTATTTAAAAATGCTTTGTAAATACGAATGTAAAACTTTTCGCTAATAGTTTAAAGCGACTTCACGCGAATGTAAAAATTAAAAAAACCAGTTAAAAAGAAATTAGAAGAACAGAGCCTGATCTATTTTTATTTTTAAAATTCGAATTTCTATTACTTAAATTATATTAATTATTATACATTACATTTGTAAAAAAATCATTACATATCTAAGAGATCTTTTTTCAAGTAAAATGTTTTTAGTGGTTTAATTTCCTAATAATCAAATAAACTAATAATGGGGTCTATTCTGTAACAATTCCTTTATATTTAACGGCCTTTAAAAATATTGGCGGCCTTTAAAAATAGTTTCTTATTCGTTAATTTACTTCTATCATTATTTAAACAGATTTCTTTAAGATAGTCCTCTAATGTATTTTAAAGATCCGTTTAAATAATGACAGAAGTAAAGGAGAAAATATTTTTAAAGGCCGTTAAATATAAAGGAATTGCTACAGAATAGACCCCATTATTAACTAAAAAGATTTCGTTCCTTTCACTTTATAAAAAACATAGGAACGCATAAGTTTAAAAACGTATCCTTTATTTCTTGTAACAGTTCGACGTTTATGTCACTGTAAGCACAGTTTAACGATACAGTACTTATTTTTTCGTGTTAGGCATACGACTGTAGTAGTTAAGCAGTGATCTCTCCGGTCACGTCGTGGATGGGTGAATGCTGGGAGTTTCCACCATGGGCCGTGTCACCATGGGATTTATCCGACTAGCGTTTAACCATCGACGACGTGGAATGAATGAGAATGAATGAGGGTGTGAATGGGAAAGTAGTAGGACCTTCAAATGGTGGTACAATAAGTCGCAGGCTGCAGTGCCGCCAGACTACAGACGGATTAGGGTGTAGTAAAGGAGGTCGATTAGAATAGGAAATAGTGATGAGATATCAGAGTGTATAGCGATAGAGGGGATATCGCAGTCAGGGCCGCCGAGAGCCAGGTCGGGCCCCGGGACAATTTTCTACATCGGGCCCTGAAACTTTTCGTTTTCTAAAAACAAAAAAAAAGGTCCTCACCTCTACAAAAATATTTGACCCCTAACTTCAATTATTCTTCTTCTAACAATCTCATAACCATGCGGGAACAGAAAACCCTATTGTCGGGCCCCCCTTACAGTGCTGCCGGGCCCCCATTTGAGCCCGGGCCCCGGGAATTAGTCCCGGCTACCCCCCCTCTAGTCGGGCCTGATCGCAGTTGCCATATGTTCACTGTGAAAGCGCGGGTATGCCTAATACAAAATAATAAGCACTGTATATTCTTTAAATTGTGCTGCAAGCATACAGGTTCCTACTTGTCACTGTATCCCCCATTGCTACATACATGATGCGTACGACGTACAATGCACCTGGGTATAGTTTTCATATTTCATTGCACCACGAAAGTGTTAATAAAAAATTATTGTACATGCATTTACAACCTGAAAATCTATATTATATATATTTTTTATTTTTAATCTTAGACATAGATTTTCTTGATCATATTATACACGTGCTACAAAGCGGACAAATTTCTACAAAGACTTTTAATTTATCACATTCAGAAGCTCAAGAAAAAGTAAGTTTTATGATGACTTTCTAAGTTAAAAATTAAAGTTACATCATTTTATAGTATTTTCAATATATTACGCTTCAGACAGAACAGTTCTTTGCGTCAACAAGTCTATTCTTCGGAAAACATCAATTATACGAATATTTATTGATTGAAGTAAGTATCTGTTTTTACAATAAAATAAATAAAAAATTTTAAAACCCCCGACACAAAGAAACTTCTTAAAAAGTATGAAAGTATGCTATTGTAGAAAGAATAGCTATTTCTTCAACATCCTGGCCAAAAAGAACATTTTGACCATGGAAACCATGTTGTCCAAAGCGACCCCACTGAGTTTAATCATTTTTCCATTTGGTATTGTTTTGCTTAATTTGGTTTACAAATCAAATATAAAAATCACATCAAAACAAATCAATTTTTATTAATAGTTTCCGTATTATTTCATTATAGTTCTAAAGTACAATATATCGGTTTTCTCGCCTTTCTTTGTCATTTTACTGGCAAACAAGTGAAGTATCTTAGAATCTATTCTAGTACAAGCTAAGATTGGCATCTACCTATACGATGTTGTAAGGGTGGCATTAAGGAACATTGAGAAAGCTGGGAAGGGGAGGAGAGTGAGTATATGCAGGTGAGAGTCGGAATCTGATGACTTCAATTCTACAAATTCGACTGTCAGATCTATCTGTATCTGTAACTTGTGGAGGGTGGGTTTTAACCCACGGCACTTAGGCCTCACTAGGCCCATTGTGCATCCTCCTGAGATGATAGGCACCTCCTAGCTCGTGAGCCAGCCTACAGATTTAATGTAGTTGACAACGTCGCCAAGAGGTGCTATTCTTATATGGGCCGGTGTTAGCCGATACTCGCCGAACACAAATCTCCTAATAAATGAAAGCATCGAGCAATCGTAGAGGATATGCTCGATGGTCTCGTTTTCTTGTTCGCACCCTCTTCAGAGTGCGGATTCTGACAGCCCCATGATATGGAGATGCTACCGTACTTGGCAATGTACCAGTCAGAATGCCTGTGACTAGGCGCAGATTCTGTCTAGTCATAGTCAAGTATTTGTTTGCTGCAGTGTTGTCAGGATAACTTAAAAGCTCCCTGGCAACTCTGCAATTTCTTGTTTCATCCCATCTTTCCATGAATTAATTAGGTCTGTCGCTACCGATTTTGTCAGGCCAATAAAAGGGCCAGGTCCAAAAGTATTTGGTTGGCTGTTTTCTTGGCTAGTGAATCAGCAAGACGGTTACCTTTCGATATGGCATGACCTTCGATCCATCTTAAGGTGACCATGTTGTTGATTGAAACTTCGGCCAAAACTTCGTGACATTCTAGTACTAACCCTAAATAAATTCGTGGTCTGTTTAGGGTGAGTAGTGCTTGTCTGTTATCTGTACAGATGAGCATGTTCCTTCCAGTGATATTGTTTCTGGTGATTTCTTTTGCTGCTATGAGAATCCTCATGAGCTCTGAACTACACTGGCACTATTGCTCACAACTCATTTTATGTTAAGGTTTAAGGATCTGGAGTATATTCCACATCCTGAGCCTTCTTTTGTTTTAGAAGCGTCGGTGTAGATATGAATTGTACCTGTCACTTCAGGCTCTTCTGTTACAACTTTATATGGCTAATGGAAGATATATCCCGGTGAGATGGAGTCCATGTTCGCTTGAAGCAGTGAAAGCGTATCGAGCGCCTCCTGCCAAAAGCCACGTCTCGCCTACATCAGGTTCTATTCCAACCGTGCGAAGGCATGTCATTATCGTAAATATCAAGGGGAGTGAGACTACGAATGACTTCCATGGCTCTGGTCGGTGTTGTTTTCATGCCTCCTGTTATGTTGAGACATGCTGTTCTTTAACTTTGTTCTAGTTTACGGATATATATCAATTTTTGTGTTTTCGGTATCCAGATGACTGCACTGTATGTTAGTATAGGTCTTATGATAGCAGTGTAAGTCCATGCGATGACTCTGGGGGAGTTCTGGAGGTTTTAATTCCAGTTGTGAAAAGGATCATTTCTGTCATCTCGGGATTGATAGACAGTAAATGGTCCTTGTACCACTGTTCTATAATTTTGAGAGCTACTTACATTCTTTCGCAGAGTATGTTCTCAAAATTCCCTGTTTGCATACGCTATTGTGTAGTGACTGTCAGAAACGTTGGATGCCGCTTTTACCTCTGCGACAATTCATCTGTACGCACCTTACCTTACACCTTAGATTGATAGAGTTGGTTCGCGGCGGTAGCCTTTGCAAAAAATTTTGAGAGTTTTTAGGCTCTCTTATACTCTACTTATGTCTACCACTAACCAGGTCGTTCTCCTCTCCTCCATCCGGGGACGCGCGCGCTCAGTTGATACTCAACCGCTGAGTACATTAGAGTAAATAAAGTCATCCATTTTTCTTTATACTAGTGAATGATGATGTTTACTAAACGTACAAGGATATATAAAGCTATGTGGTAGAGGCGCCGAGGGCTATACTCGAAGGTTCCTAGTTATCGGTACATCCGTTTGGGAGCTACGATGCCACAGACAGGTACATAAATACACAGACACACAAGTTAAACTTACAACACTCCTCCTGCTTGCGTCGGGGGTTAAAACGAAACCATAAATATACAACTTGTTCAAATATTGTATTTTTAGATTGGTGGAAGAAATTTAATAAGGAGAAATACCTTATTTATATTTTATTGGGGAATGACACCAT
Source organism: Psylliodes chrysocephalus (assembly GCA_927349885.1). Taxonomy (NCBI): domain Eukaryota; kingdom Metazoa; phylum Arthropoda; class Insecta; order Coleoptera; family Chrysomelidae; genus Psylliodes; species Psylliodes chrysocephalus. The sequence goes on from OV651821.1 coordinate 33,602,039, forward strand.
TCTCGAGGTATTTCACAAGAAATATTGGATATTCTTTGAAAGCATTTGTAATTACAAATCCAAGGAATGATACGTAAGTACTAACTCACTATTTCATATTGGAAAGGGATATAATATCGATTATGGTCAAAGAGGACAAATTTGCGCGTGGTAATAAAAATTTAATTGATCACTGATAGTCTAGGTGGCTGCGACGACAATTTATCTGTAACGACAGTCTAATTTATTTATTTAATACACACTATTTACTATTTATTTATGATTATTTATTGTTTCGGCCTTTACTTGATGAAAATCCATTTAATTTTGAAAGAGTAAAACCAAATTTGGTAGATTTTCACACTTTTTAAAAGTGTGAAAATCTACCAAATTTGGTTTTACTCTTTCAAAATTTATTTATGACGTACTAATTAATTTATATAATACTTAGACACTAACAATTCTAATTTATTTATTACACTTTAACTTTTTTCATAACAATGCTCTATACTAAACTCAAACTGCCCGACGATGAGTCGGCTATTTATACCAAGTCCAACTCTGCTGCGAGAAGTCTCTAGATGCTCCCGAAAATTCCATCTCTGACTCAACGGCACACTCCGCCCGTTCTACCGGTTTCTCGAGCCTCAGCGGCAGTCCTAAAATATTCCGTCGTTTCGAGTATGACTCGGTTGCCGCAGACGTGAAAGCCGCTTGCTTAGACAGAGTCGGCTTTAGAAATTTCATGACATTGCCCCCTCCTTAAGAAATAGTTCCTCCTGGAACTAAAACTAAATGGTTGTATTTGCAACTGGATCCTTTTTTACAATTTTCAGTTGCATGGAAGTAACAGGGGACAGTCTTCTCTATAACCTGAACGCTGAGAGAATGGTTGCAGACCAGTATTTTGACCTGGTTATCTTGGAAGATTATTTCCACCATGTTTCTAATGATCCTCCAATTCAGCTGGTTGCTCTCTATCTTTGGCATAGCTAGTTTCTGTACATTGGACTCCAGTACATGCTCCCTCAGACTGAATAATGCTTCCCATACATCCTGATAGGTGGATCGATCTCGGAAGGTGTTCTTTGTTAGAAAAGATAACGCGATCCATCTTGAAGTTTTAATGCTTTTCCAGGGGCTGGTAACTGATCTTGAAGTTCTGGCAATCCACCAAACTTTTTCCGGAATACAGATGCCAGACCTCGAGCGTCGTAGATGTTGGCGGAAGTGCTATGGACCAGCGAGTGATCTTTAGGAACCGTGAACAGGTCTTGTTGTTGCTCGGTTGTAACACCATATTGTGCTTTTCCGGTACCTCCATATGAATTCATAAATTCTTCAAAGACAAGGTCAGGTGTTTCTTGGAGCTGGTTTACTTCTTCTTTCTCTTCATGGCCACTCTCAAATGGCGCCAGCCGGTTTTAGTGCACTACCTTTGGTTTACCGTTCGGGATCTTACTTATACGGTAAATGACATCATTGATTGTTTTCTTGATGAGGTACGGGCCTTCCCAAGACTTTTAAAGCTTTGAAGAATAACCCTTTTATCTTTTTGGGTTATGGAGCCAGACTGTCGCCTTCCTTGAAACATCCTTCTGTGGCTTGGATATCGTATCGCTTCTTCATTCTGTCACTAGCGATTTAAAGATGCGAGCGGACCAATTCATGCATATCGTCTATTCTTCTTCGTAACTGGATCACATAATCTTCACCAGCTACATCTTCTCCAGGTCGGCATCCAAACTCGAGGTCGCACCTTAGTCTCATCTCATGCCCAAACAGGACCTTTGCTGGTGATTGGCCTGTTGATTCATTCACACTGATTCCAATCTCACTGATCGTTTGAAACCATTTTTGACAGATATTTTCCAATGGTCTTATTCATTCGTTCTATCATTCCATCGGATTGTAGGTGTAATGCTGTGGTTCTGTCACAGATTCCACGGAAGAGTTGGCTTTCAAAATTTTTGCCTTGGTCACTGTAGACCTCCAAGGGCACTCCAAATCGACAGATAAACTCTTTGATTAATACGTCTGCAACAGTTGTGGCCTCTTGATTTGGAATGGCGTAGACCTCCACCCACTTCGTAAAATAATCCATAACCACCATTATGTATTTATTACCATTCTCGGTTGTGGGGAATAGTCCAGCAATATCTAAGGCGATCCTCTCAAATGGGCTACCAACGTTGTATTGCTTCATGGGAGCCTTCCTTTTTAGCTGAGGTCAATTACTCATAGCACAGATGGCACATTTCTTACACTATTCCTTTACATCATCGGAACTATTCATCCTATAAAACCTGTCACGAACTCTCTGAAGGGTTTTCCTAACACCGAGATCTCCTCCTAATGGACTCTACTCCTTGGAATGATCAACTGTCTTTTGTTCTCGGAACCATCATCATTTTCAAGTACTTGCTTTAATAAGCCGTCTTCCAGGATAAAGGAGTCCCACAGAGCCAAATACGACTTAAGTACTGCAGAGAGATTAGATACTTCTTGCCAAATAGGTCGACGATTTTTCTCTTTTCATTGTCGCATCTTCTTTAGAACGGCATCGTTCTCTTGTTTTTCCATAATTTTAGCAGGGGCCCACTCATCGTTGACTATCGTTGTTCTTAGTAGTCCACTTTCTTTGGATTCCGCTTTGTTGCAGTGGGAGCACTCTGCTGGACATGGTCTTCTAGAAAGAGAATCGGCATTTCTGTGGCGTATTCCGGCTCTATGTTCGATCTTAAAGTCGTACTCTTAAAGTCGTTCAATCCATCTGGCGATTTGACCCTCCGGGTTTTTGAACTGCATCAACCACTTAAGGGCGGCATGATCGGTACGGATTAAGAATTCTCTTCCATATAGGTATTGGTAGAAGTGTTCCACGCATTTCACAACTGCCAGGAGTTCTCTTCTCGTGACGCGGTAATTTCGTCAGGTTTCGAGAGCACTTTACTAAAATAACCCAGTACTCTTTCTTTTCCCCGTTGAATCTGTGAAAGCACTCCTCCAATTCCCACATTACTGGCATCAGTATCCAGGATAAATTCTTCCTTTGGTAGTGGGTAGCCTAATATTGGCGCTGTTGTTAAATGCTTCTTTAAAGTTTCGAAGGCAGTTTTGCAGTCTTCGTCCCAGCAGAATTATCTTGCTTCTTCTGTGAGTCGCGTTAGTGGTTTAGCAATGTCTGCAAACTTCTTTATGAATCTTCGATAGTACGTACTAAGCCCAAGAAAACTTCTTATTTGGTGTTTATCCTTTGGTTGTTGCCACTCTTTGATAGAAGCGACTTTTTCCTTATCTACAGTCACGACAACCTTGCTGACTACATGATCTAGGTAATTAACTTTATTTTGAAATAGTTGGCACTTATTGGGGTTTAACAACAGTTGGGCAGCTTGAAGTCTTTTAAAAACATCTAAGTTTTTTAGATGTTTATCAAATGTCTTCTTCAAGACTATGATGTCGTCTAATTACACCAGGCTTGTTTTTCAGGATAACCCTCTCAATACATTTTCCATAAGTCTTTCAAATATCGCAGGGGCATTACATAATCCAAATGGCATAACAGTGAATTGCCACAATCCAGATCCGGTGGTAAAAGCTGTGTTTTCTTTGTCTACTGGGTCTATTTCCACCTGCCAGTATCCAGACTTCAAGTCTAAGGTAGAGAATAGTTTACTTTCGGCCAATGTGTCCAAGGTATCGTCGATACGAGGCAGAGGGTAACTGTCTTTCTTGGTAACATTGTTCAACTGACGGTAATCCACACAGAACCTCGTAGGTCCATCCTTTTTCTGGACCAGGACTACCGGAGAGACCCATGGGCTGGTAGAAGGTTTTATCACCCTATCTTCCTTCATTTCCTGAACAATCCTTTCAGCTTCCTCTCTCTTGGCCTTTGGTAATCTTCGTGCTGATTGACAAATCGGCCTGGCTTCACCAGTGTCAATTTTGTGTTTTACAATAGAAGTTCTTTCTGTTCTTCCTCCTTTTGGTATAAAAATGTCACGATATCGTCGAAGAAATTCCTTTATTTTCTTTTTCTCTAACTGATTCTGAGATTGACCAGCAACTGCAATCATCTGCTCAAATTTGTCGTTATAATTATCAGAAGTTGTTGTCTGACGAATTATGGAAGTTACTGGTACACAAGTTTCGATTCTGGTCTCTTTCTTGATGGTAATTGGGTGATCATTAACGTTTATAAGACGAACTGGAATCTCTTTAGCAGTCGTGATCAACCCCTTTCCGATCAGAATTCCTCGTCCAACCTCTTCATCGTGGTTTCAAGGTTCCATCATGACAGGTGTTCCTTCTTCCATAGTTTCTTGAAGCCGTGATACTATAACGGTTTCACGTCTTTCAAGTACCACCGTATCCTCCTGTACAGCAACTGCCACGGTACTGTCCCCGTATGGATGTAAGAATACCTCTTCGGCACCAACTTTGATCACTCTGTTCTTAAAGTCTAACTGGAAACCATGTAAGTTCATTGCATCCATTCCAAGTATAACATCTTCTTCGATATCAGCGACAATAACAGTATGAATTAACTTTTCTGTACCAATTCCCAATTGAACCTGGATTTCCCCATAGATGTTGGCACTTTCACCTGTGGCAGTCCGCAGTCGCAATCTTGTTGGTAGAAGTCTCTTACAGTTCTTTATGGTTGTTGGTTGTACAATGGTCCTAGTTGCTCGAGTATCCACCAACAGTGTATACTTTTTACCATTTACTTCGCCATCTACGTATACACTATCATCGCGACATTTCAAAGAGGCTATCAGTATGAGGTCTTTGGAACGGTTTCGGGTCGAAGCTGCCACCTCTAGGTCGACCCGTTCTAGTTTTCCTGCGGCGTGTTCTCTTCAGTTGTTGGGACCCTAGGGTGTTTGCACGAACTGCGTACAATTCCAGCACCTGATGGTCGTTGTCTAGAATATTCCGTCGTTTCGGTTGCCACCATAGATATATAACCAAGACAGATAGGATTATTTACAAAATTTTTGAAGAATGAACGGTGATGTCCGCGGTAGAAACTCAATAATCAGATTGAACATTGATGCCAAGTTTACGTGCTTTTAACTATAGATATACATAACCAATACAGACGCGGATGATCCTCGACAGAAATGCAATATTTGGATAAAATTAAAATATTGATGCCAAGTTTGCGATGTTTTTAACTGTAGTAATGTTATTGCGTTTGCTTGAATTACTGTTAGGTCTTTAAATTGTCAAAAAAAATAATGTCTGACAACAGCAGAAGTAGAGTAGACCGCAATTGTGGAGGGTCGTATATTGTTTCATTCATAAAAATTCCTTCGATACAGTACTAGTCCAGGAGCCAGTGAATTTTTTCGTACTTGTTTTCCCGGTCCGTGTATATTTAAATAATCTATTCCCGGTGAACTGTATATTTAAAATGGAACGCCAATCTATTAACAAAAGTAAGCCAGATTGAATTCGCGCAGTACGTCACATCGATACAAGTGAGATTGTTTACAAAGTGCCTTTGCAGGCCTATTTTGCCCATTTCATGTATTTGTTTTTAAATCATGTTAAATTACTATTTTTGAAACTCAACAAGGAGAAAATCCAATTAATTCTTCCGTTGTGTATATATATAAGATAAATTAACTGTTTTATTAGTAAAGTATTAATACTAAAAATTTTAATGTAATTTACAGAAAATAGCTAGGTATGTATTTGTTTTTAAATAATTTGATAATTTATGAAAAAAGGGAGTAAAAGTGGAATGACCAGTGGCCAGTAGGTCAGTCAATACAAAGTATCATATATTTCTATTATAACATAACTAAAATATCTACATCTTTTAATCATAAGGACATAGGTTAAAAACCATTTTAATATATGCATTAGAATGAAGTAATATAATAACTTAAAGAGACGAGGTCTTAAAGTAATAGCTGGTACAGCATGTTTTTTAAACGTTTCCTCATTGCTGCTAGAATGAAATCACTTACTATGAAATGTGCTCTAAAAACGGCATTTATAGCAGTCAGTATTCAGTCTTAGGATCTCCTCCTAAAGCTCTCATCCAAGCTGCATACATATTAAAAAATAATTAAAAAAAACATATTATATACCTATATAGTTTTCGGTTCTGGGTGCCCTAAAAGAGGACACTTAGCCGACAATTTGTCTCAGATAGCTAAAACCCAAAAGTCACACCCCGAACCAGGACGTATTGCTATCCTTTTAAGTAAAAAATAACTACAAATAACTTACCTGAAAAATGAAGGCGTCTAACTTTACACCAAAAAAACCATACACTTTTTCCTATTGTTGCAAGCACCCGATGACGATTAGGTAGATATCAACTAGAAGCATGCACTTAATGGTTATAAAGCTTATTTTAACACAAAAAGAATAAAGCACTAGTCGAAAAGCAGCAATCAAATATAAAGAGACCACAATATTAAAATTCAAATTAAAAACTATATAAAAGACAAATACTCTAAAAGCGCAAAAGATCAGAACCAAATAAAATGAATAACCATAATAACCTAAAAATCACACTAAAATTGCAAAAACTATTACTGTAAAATCATGAGATTACATCAATAATGCATATGCGTCGGAGTATCGCAAATGTCAAAAGTACAGTGTTTCCATGAAAATTTAGCTATGTTTTTAGAAGTATTATAGGACCATTTCTACCACGCGCATCCAACGATATTGGCGTTCCACAGTTCACTGTATTTTCCTCACACCTCTAGTATAAATGATTTGACATAACGAAACTAACAATAATTATAATTAATGTAGAGTAATAAGTGATTCGTGAATAATAATAATAATAAAACAAATATTATATAAAAGTGTAAGAGGAAATGTAATTTATTTCCCTATTTTCTTCTGTAATATCTTCAATTATTATGTTTAATTTCTATAAATAAACCAACTGGTTAGGTGAAACATTGTGATATAAGATTTTATTTATGTGTCCTATGCGTACACTTTAATATACAAAACACCTGGAACATTCTTTAAATAATTGTGGTCGTAGAAATAATTGTGTACATAACTCGTTTGAAAGTGTATTTTATGCATTTGCCAAATATATTATCCATACAGATTAATCAGACTATTTTTTTACTTAACTTCGGTACATCTCTTACTACTAAAACTATTTTTATCAATGGAAAAAAAGGGCCGTGTTCTCGTATGTTTTGACGCATTTTCGGCCTCAGCCCATCGGATCCCCCCTCTAAATATATATGAATTTTGCTTAGAATTGCTAATCCTACAATTCTCTATTCGTGCTTGCTGACTGGGAAAATAAATACCGAAAATCGTCACTGTCTCCTGGACTATACAATAGATGATGATGAGAACTTCACAACAAATACACTTTTATGAATGGCTAGTTGGGGATGTGGTTGCCACAGACGTGAAAGCCGTTTGCTTAGGCAGAGTCGGCTTTAGGAATTTCATGACACATCGTATCTGTCAAAATTAAAGTCTGTGAATATTTGTCCTATTAACGTCATAAAATGTTATTCTATTTAGATTTGAATCAATAAATCAAAATGCGTTTTAGATACACTCCCAGTGAATTTGTAATAGACATGTAACTAATTTACAGAGACCGTAATAAGAATTACTGAAAGAAGTGTATCGAGAACTATTTCCAATACGTACCCATCCATCGCACATGACATTTAAGAAAGTAGAGGCAAAAGTACAAACTGGTTCATTTCCTTCAAGTGTAAGATGTGAAAATCATTAAGTTCCGGCTAGAAATATAGAAAATACAATAAACGTTTTGCCCTGCTTCTGGCAGAAGAAATTGCGATTAGAAAAAATATTAATGTAGCATTATGAGTATAAAAGCATAATGTTACAAGAGTTGATACCAAATGATTTTCAACGAACGCTTGATTTCATTGCACGTTTAAACGACGAACATTGTTTTCACGACCATTGCATGGACGAACAAACAAAATGCATTACTGGTCAAACCAAAATCCGCGTTGGCTACGACGGTTTGGTGAACTAACGTTTGATATAGTCTATTTAATGGGCATTTAATTGGCCCTTATTTTTACAAAGGGGCCCTAACCTGAACCGGACAAGGTTATTTATTTTTTTTGCAAAATGAGCTGCCAGATTTAATGACAAATATATATTTAAATGAAAAGCAAGACCTAGTTTGGCAGTAAGATGGGACTTTAACCTCACAATGTACAAATTGTGACAAATTACCTAAACAGGCTGTATCCAAATGGATGGATTGGAGACAGATGCCTCTTTTTCTCTTTTGGCCTGCGCATTCACCAGACCTGACGCCGTTTGATTTTTCCTTTGGGTCCATTTAAAGAACGTAGTTTATCAACTTCGTGCCACTAACTTGGCTAAAATAAGAGAAAATTCGCCTAGGTGACCAAACAATAACTATAATTGAATCGCAATAGACACGGAGTAATATATCCCTCAGATCAGGAAATTTCAGGTGTGGGTGTCTATATTATTATTTATGGGGTACATAAAATTATCATTTAAAAATAAATTTTTTTGAATATGTATTATTGAGTATTATTTCGGTATATAGGTACTTTACAAATTGATTTTTGAGTTATTTGCAATTGTTATGTAAATGGTAGTCATCTTTTTGAGTAAATTGACAACATAGTATAGGGACCGTGCGTGAAATATAGAGGCAGCACTACTGCCGAAGTTAGCCCTCTCTAGTGTTCAATTTTAGAATTAAATGGGGTAAACATTGCAAGTAAAAAATAAAGGATATTTTTTAAAATATTAAATATAGTTAAATATAGATACCGGCCCGTAATAAAAAATTATATACATGGTCAAAATTATATAAAATGTGAAAAATTATTAAAATCTGGACATGTATATACATTTTGAGCAAAAAAATTTAAATGGCTAAGTGACAATAAATTGTAAAGTTGTACCTTAAGCAAGTGAATCCAATGTCAAAATATCGGTATTTAGTAACACTTAATTTAAAAGTATTACAATAACATTTAAAAAATGTAAATTAATAAAAAAAGATTGAGAATAATATTCTCTTTAGCTTTATGTCAGTCGAAATGTCATTCAACCACCTTTGACGTTTATGAGACACCCAATGTATGCATAATTATATAGATTCCTCATCCACCTATAAAAAAGATTACGAAAAGCGTATTGATGTATTGCCTTTCCTAGTGCCGTTCTAGCCCAAATGTGTTTTAAAATAAAATTTTGCATTTTAATATTTAGAAGAAAAAAATAATTAAAGTTTTACTTCAAGACACGTTATTATGTATTCTGAAAGTTGAGTTTCCGTGTAGTTAAATAATATTAAGAGATCTAAACAATTTTTATAACAGATGAATGTAAATAATTTTAGACCATTCTAATTTCAGAAATAACACTATATGAAACACATCATTTCAATATGTAATACAACTTTTAAATTTAATGTAAACAACTTTGATATGAGATAATAAATACCTTTGTTAAGAGTTGTAATTGGACATTTATCTATTATTCTGAGTAATGTTTATGTAATGGTAATGTTACTAAAAAAAATTACAAAAAATCAGTTGATTTTTAATATTTTAAAGTTTGTTGCAATCTCTTTTGACAGTAATTAAAATGTATTAATTATGATTTGTTTATTTTATTGATAAATGAGAAATAGTTAATAAATTGTAAAGAGGGCCATGATATTTTTGTCAAATTGGACATTCTAATTTCACAGTAACATTCTTCATTAATTTTAATTAACAGAATAAACCATTAATTATCTGTAAAATTATATTTATATAAAATATTTATTTAAATATGTAAAAATCTTAATGACAAGAAAACACTAAAGACTAATTTCTAAACCGGATCTGTAAATGATTTGTTTACAATTAAGTGCTCAAAATTGATTATAGATAAAAAGAAAACTTTGCCCAATGAAATACGCTTTTCGTCGTCTGATTTACGTATGGATAAGCAATATATGTAATTATGTATATCATTGGGTGTGAGACACTCTGTGGAAATTTAAAAAATTTCTTTACTATCGAATCAAATCCAGGTTTCCAAAGTGATGTGTTTGTACATCCACGAATGCAACAAGTTTTTTCGATAATGATATTACGAAAATAATTCGACTTTATTTAATTAATAATTACTAAACAATTAATGCCGTATAAAACATTAATAAATCTCCCCCAAAAAGTGCACATTTTTGTCACCAGTTGGCGTTAAAGTCATGACGCACGGTCCCTATATTACAAATATTTTTCAAAACATATAAATTTGACTACATTAAATTGTTTAAATCGTTATTTATCATTGACTTCTTGGAAATTTTTGATGTCAAGGTGAAAGTTAATGGCAAGTGGAGAGAAAGGTTTCAGCTTAGATTATAGAAAGTAATTGCCCCACTGATATGGTTTGCTCGATGTCATGTGCCCAAAAATCTACTCAGACTGTTCGAGGAGGTACTTTTTAAATGTAGGATAATATGAAAGAAATAAATTGTATTTAGGGAAACCCTGTATACATTTTAGGTATCGATTATACTACAGTCAAACTACTGCCCACAAAGAACATCATTTGGAAATGGTAAATTGGTGGAATCAGGATAAAGGCATGTTTCACCATCCAACTTTACCCATTACCAGATCAGTTTTTGAAAATTTTAAAGGACGTATATTACAAGTACCCGTTCTCCATGTAAGTTTAATGTTCCAATTTTAACATATGTGACATTTTTTGTAATCGCAGCAAGTGTCAAAATAATCTACTTTACTCAACCAGTTGCATAATATTGAACATTATGGAACTGGTTTCGAAATAGCCACTCATGAAACCAGTTGCGAAATGTCTTATTTCATGTAACGAGTGAATAAAACGGCATTTTGTAACGTATTACATACAATATTTTTTTCTAATTTTGACTAAAATTGTGTTCTAGTTAAACATTACTGACATTACTGACATTTAGGCAACTTTTTTGTATAGTTGCATCATATGCATCATTTTATTGACAACTAGAACCATGATTAGAACATCATTAATAATTATTTATTCACAACGACTTGCAGTGTTTTTGTATTGTTTATTAGTTATTTAGTTTTAACCAAACTGAGTTATTTTGTCGTGTATTGTTTTAATTATTTTGTGCTGATGTGAACTGGAAAATAAGGACCAAAACAACATTATTACTAGTTTTTAAATTTAACCAAATTTTATTTAAGTCGACCTGTCCTTCTTTGATATAAACTTTCAATAAAAATGTATATTATTGATTTTAAAAGCAAATAAGGTTTATTTTTATTTTTCTTTTCGGAACTGGTGACGTAATGAATTTTTTGAAACCACTTTCATAATGTTCAACATTATGCAACTGGTTGCGTAAAGTAGATCATTTTGACATTTGCTGCGATTACAAATAGTGGCACTTTATATGTCAAAATTAGAAAAAATAATTGTCATAATTGCAAAAAGAAATAAAAAAAAACCTTTTCTCAAATATCAATTATTAAAAGTAAATAACAGTCCGTTACTCGAGAGAATTTTTTTCATGCGATACCAGGCAAATTTTTTTTATTAATTTTTAATAATTAATTTTTATTAATTTCATTATTAATAATTTTTAATTTTTATTTCTCGCTTTCACCAGAACTTTCTACGAAAACGCTAGACGTCCTTCCACCATAAAATACGACGGCGGATCCACCATTTTATAGACTGTGGTGCTTCTGGTAAATTTTAGAACTTAGTAGACTGCGATTTATTCTACTAATGTGCGTTGTCAAAGGGGTATCCTTAGGGGTTTCGGAGGTTGATTAATTTCTTTGAATATTCTTGGTAATCGAACAAGTGGAGACGTAAGAAGCCCAAATTAGGCAGAGAGGGACTTAAGGGATTATTAAGAGCATGATCCAAAAACTTCAATCGAAATCATATTAAAATATATTTGACGTTTACTAATTTTTTTATACACAACTTTGTTTTTTAAAGACTACAAAATAAGCTAGGACCATGTTAAGAACGCGCCGTTTTGTAGTATCTTTTTTGTTTTAGTCAGTTCACTTTAGAGTAAAGGAAATTAATTTGTGACGTATGTCTACAACTATAACTATAAAAAATTCTTGAACCGTTAGGGATAAAAACAAACCAGAGAAAAATTGGAAAAATTTCGCTCCGAGCGGGATTTGAACCTGCGATCTCTGGTTTTCCGTTTCATTATCATAACCACTAGACCACCGGAGCGATGTGCAATTAGCGTGGTTAAATATGATTAAGGACATCGAAAATTGTTAATAAATCCATGTAAACTTTTTAATTTTCATGTTTAATTTCCAAAAATGAATTATATTTTATCTGCCAAGTCAACAAATATGACCCGAAGCGCAAATCACCCATCTCTATGCTGGGGATTTATTTGCATGAATCTATATTATAAGGTTTGTTTAATTTATTTATAGTTTATTTATATAAAACACTTTATTTATAATATATTTATAACGTACTAATTAATTTATATTATACTTAGACACTATTATAACTCACAATTCTAATTTATTTATTACAATTTATCTCTTCTATACAGCACTTAAATTGGAACTTCTTGTCCGTCGACAAGCTCGCGCTATTTATATAAAAATGTAACAGCCCAGAAAGAACCAATCCTGCTGGAAGAATCTCTAAAGGTATCATTTCAGTAGGCGCGGCAGGAAACAAGCGACCATAGAGGCGACGGCAAGGACGACGGCAAAGGCGACCGAGAACGGTCTCTTCACGTCTAAACGCATGTAATATAAAACACATTTCGCAATGCGCGACACGTCCGAGAGACAGAAGTCGACGACACTTTAGATCGGTCTCGGCGGGTCTTGGGGCAGAGCGTTTGCTGCCTGTCGCACTCTGTCCTCAGACATCGCTTGTATTTGGAGGTGATTAGTCGGTATTTTATAGAATTGGTAGTTGGAAAGTTTTTTCGATCTAGGCAGTGTTGCCAGATGCTGGAACAGTATGGGTGAAAAAAAACATAGATCTGAACAGTAGATTTTAATACAGGGGGAAATAATTATAATTTGTAGTGTAGTAAATAAAAAAAACAAGTAGGTATATAAGAAACGAAAAATAAACATTTTGTAACCCAAATTAGAAAGTAAATAAAGAATAAAAATAAATAATGTACGGAAAAAAACAATGAAAAATAATAGGTACCTACTTCTTTTAGTCTGAATCAGATATCAGATAATTCAAAATCGTTGTGTTTGGCATGCATGTTCTTTTTATGATGCCCTATTAATTCTTTGTTTCATTTTAAATATCAGAAGACTAGTTGACCAGTGGACAGTTTAATAGTTGTATGCGACAAATAATTTGGAATTAAACTGTTTCACTGGTTCTCGGACAGTTTGCATCTAGTTTTAAAGAAACCTAAACAAACCTACATTATAATAGTTTTGAATTAAATTGTTGAAATATCTTTGATTCTGAAATTTTGACTGTAGTTTAAACGTTACATTAGGAATTAATTATAGGGCCTCTTTTAATTTGCAAATTTTACTTTTCTGTTTTCTATTAAATTTATTTAAAAATCCATTATCGAAACGTTGTTTCTTACGTAAGATTCAAATTCAATTGATGACTGACCGTCTTTGAAATTTTGATCTATCTTATTAAAATGTAACACAAATAATCTGGAGGTGTGATAACAACATTACTAAGTATTATTATCTTCGGGGTATCTGGTTTTGAGGGTGCTAAAGACAAAGCAAATCTTAGCAGTATCAAAATTATCTCATAATTCATGATTGGTTTCACATGGACTGTTTAAAATGTGGCACCATTTCTTTCTTTGATTTGGAAATTATGTATTTATAATGAATTTTCCCTGGTAAAGACTCGTTAAAGCATCAAAATACCTTTACTTAATTTTAAATAATCCTACATAACATATCTAAAACTAAAATAAATAAAAATACTCTCACTCACGTGTTTTCGTCGACGGCAACCATAAGCATATTGTTTTTTGTTTGCTTTTTGTTGACAGCGCGCGCGTCACCGTAACAGCGGGCACACGGGGGAGCCAGCAGGCATGTAGCGGACATAAAGACAGGTTAACATTGTACAAATAACTAAGTGAAGGCATGATTTTTTAATTTGGTTTAATATATAAATTAAAATTATTGAAATAATACTTTTTTGTGTTACTGAGCGAGAAGTTATTAAATTATTCAGTGTGCTTTACATTTTAATACAATTTGGTTATTGTCAAACGGACTTCAGAGCACCCAAGCGCCGGGTGGTCTGCGCAGTAAACGGGTTGGCATATTTTGCATATGATATAAACCCCCGTGTTAATCCGTCTGTAGTCTGGCAGTACTGCAGCCTGCGGATTATTGTACCACCATTTGAAGGTCCTACTACTTTCCCATTCACACCCTCATTCATTCCACGTCGTCGATGGTTAAACGCTAGTCGGATGAATCCCATGGTGACACGGCCCATGGTGGAACCTCCCCAGCGGTCACGCATCCACGACGTGACCGGAGAGATCACTGCTTAACTGTTGCGAGTAAGTGGATGCTAGCCTCTCCGGCTATTTACGTTTGGAGAAGAACATGTTTTAAATAAAATTTGCTTCTAATATTATTTTCTATAATTTTGGTTCTATAATTAATATATATCTCGGCAAAACAATTTCCATCCTGAAAGGGTGAACATTTATTTTCAAAGTTTAGTCATTTTCTCAGTTATATTAAGTAAATTTTCAAAATAATATTTTTGCACATTGCAGGAGAGTCTAAATATTAATCTCGTTTAATACGTATCATGTGTTTCAATAACATCCGGTGTGTTTTATATTGCTCTTTAAAGAAGGTAAATAGTACATGAGAAAATAATTATAATTTACAGTGTAGTAAATAAAAAAAAAACAAACAATTATACAAGAAACGAAAAATAAATAGCAAAATTTTTAATATATACTTAACGTGAGGAAACAAAAAAAAACTAATGAAAAATAAAAGGTATTTCTTTCAGATCAGTCTGAATCAAATAATTCAAATACGTTGTGATTGGCATGCATGTTCTTTTTATGTTGCCCTATTAATTCTTTGTTGCATTTTAAATAAAAACAAACCTACAATAGTGGCTGCTTATTACGCTGCTTTTACTGCAGAAAATTTACTAGAGAAAATATTCTTTAACTATTTGCTAGAGACAAAAACAGTGGATATACTTAAAAACAGTAGGTCTGGCAACGCTGATCGTTCCCTTGAATGGTTGTCTGCGGGTGTTGCGTCACCGGTCTCATTGCTTCCCAAATGTGCGGGCCATAACATTAATGTATCTGTCGTCCTTGGGGTCACCTTGGGGTCGTCTTGTGGTCTCCTGTCTCCTGTCGTGTCTACCGAAATAATACCTTAAGCGTTCGCGAAAGTGCCTGCCCTATGCGTCAGCGGCATACCTAGAAGATTCCGGTTTCGACCATTAGTCGGGTGGCAGACTTCACGTCGCGCTCTAGACAGAGTCAGCTCAGGCGTTCTCGTGACAGTACTGTTGAAAAACCTAAAGACAATTTATTGAACTCACGTAATAATTTACAAAGTTAGATGTTAATCCTACAAATCACTTATCACGCAGTTTAGATTAATAAACAATTATACTGACCTTTGGCATACCATAAGAAAAACAAACACAAAACACACCTCTCAAAAGAGAAACTCTTGGACAGGAAAGTGCTATATTTCTCCAAAATATGCCTTATAAACCGTTGGCTTGCAAGACTGCGCAAGACCAAACTTATCGATTAAATGGTTTACAACAGCGACATATTATACCGGGATGGTACTGAAAATATTGCTGAATGTTTTATACCAGGTTGGTATAGAAAATATTGTTGAATGTTTTAGAACATTTCCAAGGAATTAAAAAGGAACGTTTAACATAACGGTAAATTGAGAATGTCAATTACTTGCTGATGAGCCCTAACAATAACGAAACCAGTCCAAGAATAACATCGTAGTAAGCAAAATCAAAGTTAAAGTGTTGAAAATAATTTTCTATCTCTGCTGTTTTTATTTGGATATAATTAAATGCCTGTTGAGGTATTAGCCAAAGAAGTAGTGGTTTTCCGATGGAAAACGGTCACTCGTATTATTTTGCATGCCATAGGGCTTCGTGAATTATTTTCTATTTTATTTTACGTCTTGTTTACATTTAAGTTGCAATCATTTCCCTTGTTTATTTATTGCAAAAACAGGATAAACTAGAATGAATATATAGAATGCTTTAATCCCCTTCATTATGTCCTAAAAATTTCAAGTTCACATTGTTTTTCGTTTTTGGCTTATCGTGCGTATAAAGAACGTGACATCGGAGTGACGAACGGACATTTTTAAAATTGTTTAATATTTGATGAGAAGAATTTTGGTACAAACATTTTTAAATTTTCATAAATATTAAAAATTTTGGTTTCTTGAAAGTAAAACCTATAATACTCTTCACATACTAATGTGTGAAGAGTATAATAAATTGCTATTCGAAAGTTTGTTATACAGTTGGAATATCCTTAAATAGGTACTTTTTTAGAAACCACCATGGCTGTTTGTAAACTACAACAACATCAGTAACGGAAACTCAACCGACTCCATAACAAATAGAACAATTGAAGTAATTGGAGGTAGAGATGACCGTATTTTGAAACTGTTAGCAAAGAAACTGAATTTCAGGTGATAGGTTATTGAGTTATTAAAATATTAGAATACTTTTTGTTATAGTAATAATAATCGTTTATGTGCAAAGGATAAAAAATTGCCTTTCTTGTCAAGGTCATCAAATATCCGAGGTGTAGATTAAATTTTTCAGTCGGCTGTTTTAATTAAAAAAACTGAAGGTGTCATAATAAGAAAACAACAAAAATCAAATGTTTCGTTTAATTATTTAAAATATTTTTTTCTTTAACATTAATGACATGTTCACAATCTATTAAATGATGTAGAGTAGGTATTAAGTAAATTTTTTTTAAAAAGTACAAATATAATTTAGTCAAACAAATTATTGAGCACAAGCTGGACATCTTTGTTATAGTCTATTTTTATGTATGAGAGAGTATTAAAGTAATAAAGCGTTCGTAATCCATAGGCGTACCACTTCTTTTAGTAGACAGTTAAAATATTTTTTGAAGTTATTCCTCGAGTATACACTTATATTTTCACCTAATTAACCTGCTTATAACTTCTAAACAGCTGAAGGTAAAAAAGTGCAATTTTTTCTAAAATGTTTTATTTTTCCACAAGGTATGTTAAGAACATTGTGTCAAACGGGTTATGTAGGTATAAGGGTTTAAACTTTTACTTTTAAACAACGTTACGTTCATAAATAATAATTTTAATATAAAAACTACTTCTTACCTACAAATCCAAATCAGAATCGAAATCAGAAGATGAACTGTCGCAACCAATATTTACAATGAGTGGCTCGATCATTTCATCAGTAATATTGTCCAACTTCCACATTTACTCTTCTTCTTTAATCGTATGATTTACTGCCTTTTCCCAGTTTTCAGGCTTCACATTATTTACAGCCTCCAAAAACAACTGTTTAACATCACTCATTTTAAAAGAATTATTTTTTCTTGAAATTTCTCCCTTTATCTGTACCCATATCAGTTCAATCGGGTTTACTTCGCAATGATATGGTGGTGATCTAACCACCGTCATCCCACGATTTTTTGCAATTTCATCAATTTCATATTTTTTAAATTTCTCTTTATGAAGGGAACACAGATGATACAGTTCTTTTCTCACAGAACCGGGATGGAACTTAATATTCTTTGAATTTAGTCAATTCTGTAAATCTTTTTATAACCACTTGGTTGTGGGCATTTTTTCTATAAGTCTCGAGTGATAACTTGCATTATCCATTACTATTATACAGGTCTGAGAAAGAAGATCTATAATTTGTTCGAACCACTCTTTAAAGACATCAGCATTCATGTCCTCATGGTAGTCACCGGTACGAGTAGATTCGAAAGTCAATAAACCACCTTTAACAAAACCGTTTGAACTACCGATGTGTACTATTATTAGTCTGCGCCCCTTTCCTGATGGTGGATTTAAACCAGTAGATAAATTATTTAAAAAAGCCTGTCTTCGACTTGTAACAGTTTCATCTTGTCAAAATTTATTTGGTTTATGTCCCTCGTTGATCCATGTTTCATCTAAATAAAATATATTTCTTCTTTGGTTTCTCATTTCTTTTATAGTCCTTAGGTAATTTCTTCTCCATACTACAATATCGTTTCTTTCTATTAAAATAGACTTTCTGGAATGCTTTTTCCATAGAAAACCTATTTCTTTTAAAAGTTTCCATTGTGTGCTTTGACTTATTTCAGGGTAATCCTTATCATCTCGAACCGTGGCAAGAACTTTGTCTACTGTCGGAAATTCTTTTCGAAGAAGAGAGCATGCACTTTCCTTCGAAGTCTTTCTTCCAAAAGATTTTCTAATTGAAATTTTGGTTTTCCTGGAGCTTTACCTGCTGTTTGAAACTCTTCTTTAACAACTCTGTAAATCGTAGATTTCCCAACATCCAGCGTACTACTAACTAATTCCACTGTGTCACCAACACTTTTACATAAATGTTTGTCTGTAAATGATTTAAAACAATTAAATATTAATTTTTTTTTCATTAACTGTTAAAGGACCGATTTTTTGTCGTTTACGCGGCCCTTCCAAATTTTAAATGATAACACTATAATAAAGAAAATATTGGTTTTCCAAATCTTGTAGTCAAAAAGGTTAAAAACAATCAACAAAAAACTTAGGACAATTTAACCCTAAGCCTTTCCCCTAATTTACCCACCTATGAAGATGATCAAAAACTGGCATTTAATCCATTAAATAGAGCGTAGAAAGATTAACATTTGTACCAAATTTCACTTAGTTATCTTTAAAAGTTTAGAAAATATTTACAAAAATGTGTCATCAGGACTTCACTTTTAACACCCTGCATCTCGGAAACAAAACGTTTTCGTACCTATGTTTATATAAAATTTTACTCCTATTTTAAGATGTAGATTACGCTGTTAAAACATGACCGTCTAATTTCCGGACACACCCTGTATAAAGAATAAATAATATTTGTCCGTTTCTTTCTGGGACACTATATATTTATTAAAAAATACTATTAGTACCAATGGTCAATATTAATTTAATAAATATAACATTACTTTATTTCTACATGTAATTTTAAAATTGTACTTCCTAGATTTAATTACTTTGATCCTCCAGAAAGGATTCAAGGAACATCTGATTCAGAAAGCGGATTTTTCAGCGGTGTAATAGGATTAATTAGCAGAAGGGTAAGTTTATACTTTTGTATTATGTGTACCTACTGTAGAAATGCAGGAAGGTCTTTTATTTTTTAACCGACTTCAGCGATAATTCTTTACTACTTTGTTTATTTCAGGAAGCAGATTTATATATCGGAGATGTGGGACTTACATATGAAAGATTTAATTTTGTGGAATTCTCATTTATAACCCTTGCTGACAGTGGAGCTTTTGTCACTCATGCTCCTAGTCAACTTAATGAGGCATTAGCATTATTAAGACCTTTTCAGTGGCAGGTATAACTTATAAAATTTATTTATTTTTACCCCCAAAATGTAACTTTTTTAAGACTTTTTGATACAAGGCTTTTCAGATTAAAGTATAAGGATAGTCTTTTCAAAATGTATTTTTATAAATTGTCCAGAATTTTTGGCAAAAAAATCTAAACTCCTTGAAGCACCACATTACACACTCGATATGCCTAGTGAAAGTTAATTCCCTGTCAAAATGGACTCCTTCTAGGTCTTTTATAAATTACGACCTACTTAACACAGTAGTGAAATTAATCTGATAATCGAAAGTAAAATATGATTTTTTCCTGGTATGTGTCATAACACAACATTTATATTTCGTATTTCAACAAAAAATTTAAATCATTAGCGTACGTTAAGTATTTTAGGTTTGTACTTTTTCGTCAATAAAAACTGAAGAGCAGGTCCCAATAAACGCACCTTGCGATATAACTGAGATTTGCTTTAAATAATTTCACGTAAATCCTTGGTATTGCACTTAGATTAAGTAGACCGAAGATGTAACATTGCACACTGCCCATGTTGTCTATTTTAATTCCAAGTAACCCACCAATTTAAAATCATTGTTTACACGACGCCATCCGAATTGCTCCGATATTTCCATTCAACGCTCACCTCCGCCTGAGTTTAATCACAATTGACAACTGTTTTTTGATTTATTTTTTGGTATTTTAGCAATTTATAGTGTTCTAGTTATTCAATTTCAAGTTCAAAATGCCACGATGTATCTTGAAAAATTGTATATACTTATAATACAAGTACCAATCTTGTTGAAAGATAAAAAAAATATGTTCGTTTTCAGCGGTAAATATTTGTTAACGTTTTGACACAAAAAGCGCCATGATCCTTTGGGCTGAATACTTCAGATCCGCATTAAAGGGTTTTAATAAATATTAAGCATCAAATAAATATTTCAGAAAACAGATTTCATATTACTTACATAAATTTACAAATGGATATTTTGAACATTTAATTTAAATAAGAAGTAAATAGGCATTGTTGCTAACGAAATTTTGTTTTTAAAAAGTAGTTTCATAAGAATATTTATCAAAGGTGGTTTTTAACCCTTTTTGGTAGATAAATAAGAAGTAAAGTAGCATAGTTGCTAGCTAAATTTTATTTTTATAAGGTATTTTTATAAAAATATTAGATGAAATACAGGATGACCTAGTTAAAATTTCAAGGTTCATCTTATTTGCGGTCAAATGGGAAGTGACATTTAAATCTTGAGTATTAAAACAAAGTAAAACGCACAATATGATCTAGTATAAGCAAAAAAAGTACTAAAGTTACGGGAGTTAGTCATATTGTTAATAAAATGTTGCACTATAAACCCCTAACAACTTGAACAAAATTTTCGTTTACTAAAAAATACAAATTATTTATTATACAATCGGACGCCGTTTCAAAGATAACGGGATCAAAAAATTCGAATCTTTACATGTTAGAGCAAATGCGATCGATAGGGCTTACAAAAATAATCGATTTATCGATTATTCTGATATTTTTTTTATGAAAATCGATTAATCCGTTATTTTCAATAAATTATTTTTGTTTTTTTAAGATAATGTAATGATCGATTTTAAAGAAAATACAAAAAGGAAAGTAAATTTATTCAAAATAATCGATTGATTGAAAATAATCGATTTTTTTTGGAAATATTGATTTATCGTTTAATCGGTTTTTTAATTAATCGATTATTTTCGATTTTTCAAAGATATGAAAATAATCAATTGATCGAATATAATCGGTTATTTTATATAACCGATATTTCGGTTATTTTTTTAGAATTATCGATTTATCGGTTAGTCAGCTTTTTAATAATCGTTTATTTTCGATTTATCGATTATTTTCGATTTTTCAAAGATAATCGAATATTCAATTTTAAAGAAAATATGAAAAAAAAAAAGGATTAGAAAATATTCGATATTTCGGTTATTGTTTTGGAAAATCGATTTATCGTAGAATCGGCTTCTTAATTAATTGATTATTTAAGATTAATCGATTATTTTCGAATAAGCGATTATTTTGGAATAATCGATTATTTTCGGTATTTCAAAGATAATCGAATTATTGATTTTAAAGGAAATACAATAAAAATAAATTATTTGATAATAATCGATTATCTAAAATAATCGATAATTCGTTTTTTTTGAAAATCGATTTATCAGTTAATCGACTTTTTAATTAATCGAATATTTTCAATTTTTCAAAGATTATCGAATAATCTGTTTCAATGAACGAAAAAAAATAGATTATTTGAAAATAATCGATTATTTAAAATAAACGATAATATAAAATAAACGATAATTCTTTTATTATTTTTTGTAAACAATGATTTATCGGTTAATTGGCTTTTTAATTAATCGATTGTTTTTGATTTTTCAAAGATAATCAAGTAGTCGATTTTAAAGAAAATACGACAAAAAATAGATTGTTTGATAATAATCTATTGATCTAAAATAATCGATAATTTATTTCGATAATTTATTTCGATAATCACCCACCCCTAGCGACCAAATGACCTTTAATAGGTTTAAATTTTAAAATGTTATTTGGTTTCACACATATGCATTTCTAGAGTTTTATGTGACTCATCCTCTATATTAATTAATATTCCTAAAGAAATAAGCTTTAATATACCTTTTTCTAAGGTTACAATACAAACATCATTTTCTCATTTTGACTAATTTTTAATAACATGTAATAGCCGTAGAAAACTATAATATTCAACTCACAAGGTTTGATTTGCAGTATTCGCCTGCGCACATACTACTCGTAGACAATGAGTACCATTTCTTGCTCTATTAACAATATTCTATTTCAACATTTTACTGTAGTCTCTTGCAGGAAAGTCCGTAGTAAATAAACGCAAACGAAATATTCTATAAAAGGTCTTCTCTTTACATAAAATGTCGTGGCATCTGTTTGTAATTAAAAAATGACGTTAATTTTATTTCATAATACAAAATTCCATTAAACATATTTTAAATAAATCTAATAGTTCATTATGATGCTAACATAGTCCGTCCCTGTCACAGAGTTCAGGTCTCCCCCCAGTTCCCCCACTCCGTTAATCTTTATTTAGAAATTGGCAACATTTGCGCAGGATAAACACCGGTTTATGTTATATCCCTGGTCTCTTTTATCTAAGGTATTGCACGTACTGACGATACAAGATGACGATTTACCAAATATGAACTCAGTAAAATGTTTTGAGTGTTAGCAAGTTGTGTAGGAAGTTAAAGTTGAAATATATTCGAAATAACACAGAACCTGCCTAACTGATTACAAAATGCTAGTTTGGCTTTATTCTACCAGTTGGCCCTTTATATGCTTAAGGTCATGTTTAAAAAAATGTGATATTATGAAGATTATACAATTGCTCTGTGTTAAATCACATACAGACTAGGCTATTTGAAAATACTTTACACGTTATCAAATAGAGATAGATTTTCCAATTTTTTCAAATTAGTCTAAACAGTTTTGTTAAAAAACGAATAAATCATCCACTTTTTAACAATTTTCTAATCCAAATATAAAATAAATCAACGCAAAAAGTAATTTCGAATATTGTTGTCTTCTACACAAAGATCAACAAGTTAATATAATATCTCAATTTTGGAAAGTAAGAAGTTATAACCGTCTCATTGCTTTAACCAATCAGAATTATTGAACGTGCCATACTGTTGCCCACCAATTTTCACGGTATCTAAAAGCATTGTAGATCAATTCTTTGAATTTGCAAGTTAAATATTATTGATGGTCTTTAGCCATTTTACTTTCTTTCATTAAATTCGGGTTTTTTTTAAAGTGAATCTACAAACAGAAATAAATACCTGACATAGTGTGTGAACAATAATTAAATTAAAAATATTATATATCGGTGTTTTTTCCTAAGAAAGGTACATAAAACTGAATAACTCAATTTTCTACGTTTGGTGTAACGAAAGTTCATAATTTATTTTTTAACCGATTTCAAAAATATTTTTTTTTATTTATGTTCAGCGATAATTCTTTACCACTTTATCCCATTTCTACGATTCTTTTTTTGTTAGGGTTGGTTCCATATAAATTTGGTCAAGATCTGGTGATGATATCCATGAGAAAATCAGCAAACTTAATTTGTAATGGCATCTGCACGATTTTGAAGTCGATTTTTTAAAATTACTTTTATAACTTGTTTAAATTTATTTTAGGTTTGGCCTGCAATTGGTATAACAGTACTTATAGTTGGTCCCATCTTCTACTTACTAATAGCTTTACCAAATTTGTGGCAACCCAGATTTAAAGTTCGTTCATATACTAGATTGTTCTTTGACTGCACCTGGTTTACTGTCACTATTTTATTAAAACAAAGTAAGTAGCTCAGCTTATTAAATGTATTTAGGAAAAGAAGAAAATTAGTAGGATTGAAACTTGTAAAGTTTAAAACTTACCAATTTTAAAGTAGAAGATATATCTTGGAGTAATTTAACTTTTAAAGAAACCGCTGCTTCGTATCACATTGTGTGTGCAACATCAATATCTCTTGTTTTTAATTGTCTTATTCAAGATCATTGCCAAGTTTGACAACTTCATATAGACTTGCTCTTACTTTATACACAAGAATAATACATTTTTGGAACACGAGCCAACATTTTTCACCTGTGTAAGTTTTTATATCACAAGAAGTCTTGTATATTCTTCGAAGGTTTTAGAAGCTTGAGTGCTATTTGAAGCTTCGCGGGATTTGAATGCTTTGCAATAAAAGTAAGATCCGTTCCACTAAATTGTACTTAAAACCTCTATTCCACCCGAGCGGAGGCGTGTCATTGTCATCAGAGCAAGCTCATTGATATAAATATCAAGGGGAGACGAAGAATGATTCCATTGCTCTGGTCGGTGTGGTTTTCATGGCTCCTGTTACGTTGATACATTCTGTTCTTTGGATTTGTTCTAGTTTTCGGATAGCTGTCAATTTTTGGGTTTTGGTACCCAAACAACTGCACCGTATATTAGCATAGGTCTTATCATAGCCGCAACGACTGGGGGAGAGACCTCAGGTGCGTCCCACGATTCGACGGCATTTTTCATAAGCGATGCTTGGCAGGCATTATACAGGGTGTTTCATAATATATGTGCAGGACTTCAGGACGTGATAGCTCGTCCAAAAATATGAAAAAACGTTTTTATTAACTTACCCTCTAAAATGCTCCATTTTCGAGATACAGGGTGTTGAAATTGAAAAAAAATTCTACGCCACTGGAAAAAGTACGGTTTTGAGACGCCCATTTGAACCGCCAATGTTTTCTACACAAAAAAGGTACTTTTGGTCATACGCTCTAAAGTCGACCGTTTTCGAGAAAAATAAAATTTTAATGTTGAAATACATGGTCAATTTTTGGAAATAAAACTTTTTTCTTACTAATGAAACAACATTTTAAAACGTTAGAACAAGTAACAAAAGCAAACGTTAACTTCATAATTGCAAAATAATAAAAAAAAAGAATAACAAATCATACACAGTCAAATTAAATGTTCGAAATGTCCGCCGTTAGCTTCAATGCACGCAGCAATTCTTCGACGCAGGAGAATTCCCGGAGTGTTCCGAATTATGTCGGAAGATGCAACAATGCGCTCTCTTAATTGGTTAACATTTTAAACTGGAGTAGCGTAGACTAGGGTTTTAAGATGGCCCCAAAAGAAAAAATCTAAAAAATTAAGGTCGGGAGATCGCGGGGGCCAAGGGTGTGGACCTCCTCGACCGATCCAACGGTCTTGGTATTCGTCGTCCAATTATTGGCGATCAAACAAACTAAAGGGGGCCGGAGCTCCAGCATGCATAAAGTACATGTTTTGCCTTACGTGAAGCGGTACATCTTCTAGCAGCTCCGGCAGTACTTCTTCTAGAAATTGTCGATAATCTGCACCGTCTAATCTGTTTGGCAAAAAATATGGGCCTATCAAATTGTCACCGACGATGCCAGCCCAAACATTTACGGAAAATTGTTGCTGATGACGGCGTTCTACAATTTCATGTGGATTTTCTTCAGCCCATATGTGGTTATTGTGAAAATTAAAAATACCATCTCTCGAGAAAGATGCTTCATCGGAAACGGAACTTCGGCTCCAAACCGAGAATTTTGAGCTATTTTGTCTTGCATCCATCTACAAAAAGCCAATCTTGGCGGAAAATCTCTTGGCAATAAGTCTTGTACTCTTTGGATATGATAGGGATACAAAAGTTGTCTTTTCAAAGTTCTCCACACCGTTGAGTGAGATAAGTTTAAGTTGTGAGCTATTTGTCTGGTACTTGTGGTCGGATTTTCTTCAATTTCGTTGAGGACAGCCTCTTCTTGGGGAATTGCAACTTCCATAGGCCGCCCACTATCAGCAGTATTCTTTTTAAAACTTCCGTTTTCCCATAGTCGTTGGTGAATGCGTTGAAACAAGTTAAGGTGTGGTACTTGGCGATCAGGATGTCTTTCTTGATACAACCGCCTTAATTCTGCCGTATTACCTTCCGCCAATCCGTAAAGGTAATGCATTTCGCACATTTCAGCGTTTGTGTATTTCATTTTGCATTTTATAATACAAATTTATCTTTTGCAGGCACAAACTAATTGTTATTTTGACAGGCGGTAGCTTTTGTTTTGAAATTTAAAACCTACTTGATGAAACAAAATTTGATTTTTCTCGAAAACGGTCGACTTTAGAGCGTATGACCAAGAGTACCTTTTTTGTGTAAAAACATTGGCGGTTCAAATGGGCGTCTCAAAACCGTACTTTTTCCAGTGGAGTAGAAATTTGTTTTTCAATTTCAACACCCTGTATCTCGTGCAGCAGTTTCATTGCTTTCTAAAAGGTGTTAAGGCCCATTGAAAGCCAATGCAAGCCTTTACCTGGAATTGTCTGATTTGGAAGACAGATTTATAGTGATTTAAGCTCAATTTAAGATTTTACAATTTTCCATACAGGAAAATGGTAAAATTTATTATACTCAGGGTTGTGAATTCTCAGTTGTTTATTTTGGAACTTTTATGATTATCTGAATTTGAACAAGGCGCCACCTGTTTTGACTATATTAAAAAAATATACTTTTTCAGAGAAAAACAAAATAGGAAACAAAACTATATTATGACAACTGTCAAGATAAGATACGATAAGTTCAAATTCAAATGAATATCAGGTAAATTAAAACAGATAAATTCAATTTAGATTTTATTGTCCACAACAATGACAAATACAGAACTGAGGGTTCTTAAAAAAACAAAATATAGTTAATGTTGAACTGAAGGTTCCAAATGTAGAAAAGTATAAGATAATAATAATAATTGACAAATACAGAACTGAGGGTTCTGGAAAAGAACAAAATATAGTTAAAGTTGAACTGAAGGTTCCAAATGTAGAAAATTATAAAACTTAGGTATTAAATAGTTATAAAAAATGAAAAAAAAATGATATTCGCAATTTAAGTAACCTGTACATAAATAAATACAAGTAAGCTCGGCTGTGTTTCGGTTTAAGTTACCGGATGACTAAGCTGAGGGATGGTCCTGCTGGTTCTGGAGGTAATCGAGCCTCTTCAGAAGTTCAAACGAGGTGGTGGTGCATTTGGTTCTTATTCAGGAAGGAGCCTTGTACACTATAAGGTCTCTCAATTCTATGGGTTGCAGATTCACCGACGTTCTGATGTTGAGGAACTCGATTTCCACTTGGATCGACTAACTTTCAAAACTTTTCTGGTCTGTTGGCTTAACTTGTCATCGGTAATACTCCCAGTGCATGAAAATGAAACATATGTGTGTGTGAGCTACTTATATTGGCAATACAGAAAAATGGTGGTTAAAAGACGTCTTTTACTACCCCTGAGGTTACGTAAATTGCCCAAAAGACTGATAATAATGAAGGAATGCTATTATTCCCCAACGATATACCCTTAACGAGGTTCTAGACCATTTAGTCTGATAATTATATCCACCTGTGTGGAAAAAATAACAATATTAAAACTAAATAAGTTAACAGAAGGTTAACTTATTCAGAAAGTTAACTGAAACTTAAAATTATGTAGCCAAAGTTAAGCTTAGTTGGTAAACTAATAATTACCCCCTTGATTAATTTAAAACCATGAAGTGGTATCCTAAATATATTTGAAAAAGGAATCAATTAAATATAATTGGTTTTAAATCCCCAAAAATACTAAAATTATCTACAGATAATTTAGACAATAGATTTAACAATCTAAATCCCCTATAACCCTATGGTTATATCAAACAAAAAAACCCCAAAAATA
Organism: Psylliodes chrysocephalus; assembly: GCA_927349885.1. Taxonomy (NCBI): domain Eukaryota; kingdom Metazoa; phylum Arthropoda; class Insecta; order Coleoptera; family Chrysomelidae; genus Psylliodes; species Psylliodes chrysocephalus. The sequence goes on from OV651821.1 coordinate 33,629,931, forward strand.
ATAAAATAATGAAAAAACTTAAAAGGAAATAGGATAGTAGAGATAGAATTAGAGTAGGGTACCTTTTTTATTAATTAACCGGCATTTAGTAGCGTAGCTTCCTTTATCAGGAACTATGCTTTTGTTAATTAATAAAAAAGTACTAAGAAAGTGAAGAGAAAAGATGAGAGAAGAAAGAAATAAGCAACCTTTGTATATAAGCTGTCCGGAAGCCGCTTTATCTCCGTGTATTATTAGTGAATTCGGTTTAATATTTCGTGGCGATAAGTAACGTAGCAAACCTTCAATATTTCTCCAAAAGACAAATTATTACCTAAACACCGCACCTAGAATAATTAGCTAACCAAAAAATTACAATAATCCAGTAATTAGCGCTTCATCGATTTATTACACAATAGAAAAAGAAACAATGAACAAATTATCATAAAATTTTATTTTATTTTAACACTGCAAATTATCCATTGACAAATTGACACAAATCGATAAATCCCTGCTCACCGGAAAAATACTCTTAAATAGCGAAGCAATAAAGGTCAAAATTCGTAGCAGGTATGAAATTTAAACTATGCCATGAGCATTTACAACGCAATAAAGGTCAAAATCCCTTGTTAAGACACAAACCGGCTTTTTCTCCAAGAAAAAAATACCTGACTATGGGGTCTATTCTGTAACAATTCCTTTATATTTAACGGCCTTTAAAAATATTTTCTTCTTTACTTCTGTCATTATTTAAACGGATCTTTAAAATACATTAGAGGACTATCTTAAAGAAATCTTTTTAAATAATGACAGAAGTAAATTAACGAATACGAACATATTTTTAAAGGTCGCCAAATATTTTTAAAGGCCGTTAAATATAAAGGAATTGTTACAGAATAGACCCCTATGGGGCCTATTCTGTAAAAATTCCTTTATATTTAACGGCCTTTAAAAATATTGGCGGCCTTTAAAAGTATGTTCGTATTCGTTAATTTACTTCTGTCATTATTTAAACAGATTTCTTTAAGATAGTCCTCTAATGTATTTTAAAGATCCGTTTAAATAATGACAGAAGTAAAGAAGAAAATATTTTTAAAGGCCGTTAAATATAAAGGAATTGTTACAGAATAGACCCCAATTAATGAAATTCTAATGCAGCATTTAGCCAACAATCTACCTTAAAGACAAATAAAGAAAACGCTCTACATTACCTATTGCTAAACACTAAACCATTTCACTATAACCACACTTTGATTAAAACTAAACTCTCCGGAGATAAGAAAAGAAAAGATAGAGGTGGGTTGAATTTACCAAATCAAAAGTACTCCGCGTTTCGATGAACGGTCTTTTATAGTCTCTCACACCCCTCCTCTGACGTAGCGTAGCGTCATCACACATAGAACATTCGAGAAACTTCGAATTAATAATACAGGGTGCACTCGAAAACTTCCTTCTCAAATATTAAATATAAAAATATGAAATAACAATTTCAATGACTTTAACGATATTTATTATCCTTTATGTTTGAATAATAAATATAAATATACACAAAAAAATAAAATCCTAACGAGTATCCAAATGCTCGTTACACTCGAAAATGGTGCATTTTAGAGGGTAAGTTAATAGAAACGTTTTCTCATATTTTTGGACGAGCTATCACGTCCTGAAGTCCTGCGCATATATTATAAAACACCCTGTACATCGTAAGTACATTTACTTTTTTGTTTTAGCTGGAAAAGAGCCTAATTCAAATAATAAAACCAGATTTTTTATTATATTATTGTCGTTCTCAGCAACATATGTGATAAGTGATATGTATTCAGCAAACCTAACTTCTTTATTAGCGAGACCTGGAAGAGGTTCGTATATTAAATATCTTATAATCAGTCTTTTATTATATATATTTTAGAAAAAGCTGTACACAATCTTTATCAATTAGAAGAAGCCATTATATCTAGAGGATACAAGTTGTATATCGAAAAACATAGTTCTTCACATAGTCTTTTAGAAGTAAGTTGTTCAGTAAAGATCTCTCAAGACTTAGTGTGATGACTTAACCCAAAATTATTTATTTGTAGTGTGATTGTTGTAATCAAATTTTTTGTAAATGTAAAGTGGGGACGATCGCCTAAGCAAAATTAAGAGAATACAAAAATATTGACGATTTTATGGTTTACAACTGAATAAGTTGTTTTTTAGGAATTTTTTTTAAATTTTGTACAAAATTAAATATGCGGAAATAGTTTAACTTAATTTTTTCTGATATTTTCACAATATGCAAACAGATTTGCAATATTCTGATATACAGGATATTGTTTTGAAGTGAACTGAATTTATTTTTATTACCTATTAATCAGAACAAGATATTTATACGCTATTCGACACCATACTGGACAAAATACATTTGTAGTGAATATGAAAGAAATATACAGTGCAAGTTATTAATAACTGATAAATGAGCAAAATGAATAAATTGCCCTGTATCTGAGGACTCGGAGTGAATTTTCGCAAATAGTGACTTACCTGCGTTATATTATCCAATAAAATATAACTATTTTTTTTATGAAAAAGATGAGAATTTGTTAATAAGTAAGATAAAATAGAAGGTTCCTTAAAAGTATGTGTAAAACATATATAATATAATACAAAGGATAAAAATAATAATGCCATAAACGAAATTAAACTAGCATGCAGACGATATAGATATAGAAGGGAAAAAGTTAAATATCTAGGGCTAACCTCAGACAACAAAGTTTTCTGGAACATACACGAGAAGAAAATAGTAAATAAGGCCACAAAAGTCCTAATGGTATGTAAAAATATTGCGGGTAAAAGATGGGGAAGTAACCCGAACACACTGCGATATATGTATAAAGCAATAGTAAGACCAATCATCACTTACTGTAGCCTGGAGTAACAGAACTAGTTTAGCTACTTTGACACCTAATATCTCGAAAGTACAAAGACTTGCCAAAGACATCATCGATGCAATGAGAACCTGACCTACGCCCGCAATGCAGGTGATCTTAAACCCTACCCCAAAAGACACCACACAGACATCATCGCGAAAATAGTCAAAAACGGATTCAAGGAACCCAAAACGTAAAAATCCATCAAAAAATCGAGGTCGAAAAAAATAATGATTCCTATACTTTCACACAGATGGGAAAGTAAAAATGTAACCTGGAAATAGAAGTAAATCAAAAGTCGAAAAGTGGTTTAATTGCTCTTAAAATTTTTGTATGACTCTCAACTAACAGTATCGCTCTTGCAAGCATTTTTTATTTAGTAGTTTTACCCTATTCACCATAAATTATACTATGACACGTTTTTCACGAAAACTCGGGGCGAATAAGAGGATGAATGGGGTACAACTGATAAATACCTTCGCCGCCACCCTACGATAAGTCGTTGCTTCGTTTTCTTGTTGCATATTTATGAACCGGTATGCGCAATCACAATTTTCCATTAACTACTAATTTTATCACAATCCGGCAACGTTGCAATTATATTTTCCAAATTTAACAGAAACCATCGAGTTTCGATGTTTACAGCCGTCAAAATGCTGATTTTTATAGAAATTAAATAATTTTTTTTGGTTTAAATAATGCATTTACCGCAATTTTTTTTTAAATGTACTATTTAAAATACGCTCTTTCTAATAAAAAATAAATTTCTTTAAAATTCCACTGTCCCTAAAGTCGACGGGACTCCTTTTTTGCCCTGCAAACGCTGTAAAATATTTTTTTCTTACCTTAAAACTATTAAAATGTGTCCTCCAATTTCGATGTTGAAAAAATTTGAACTACATCATTTTGATTAATTTCTTGTTATAGAAACTGCTAAATAATAACACTAGACTATTCATAATGCAACAAACCATCCAAATTTTTTCGTACAGTTAATTTTTTTCATTTAAGCCCGTGTTTAGGTTCGTCAAAATTTTTTAATTTTCGTAAAGACTATGGGGGTTATGATTAACAGGTCTGTTATTTTATAAACACACAGAAATAACAACCTGTTCACAAATAACGTGTCTGTTAAAAATAACATTATTTGTCCATCATAACCCCGTTTGACAATTAAGATTTGCAGTGTGACATATGTCTAAAATAAATACAATGTTGACATATCAATTACCTATTACATAGCAATGGTAATATTTAACTATGCCCTGCGTTGTACCAGGCCAACCAATTGACTTCAGTATCAGAAAAATTATATAAAACAAACGATTTAAAAAATACCCATATCAAGATCTTCTTCCTCACCCTCATCGGCAGAGTACTTTGACGACCTAACCTAACCTAAACTAACAATATACAATAAGAAGATGAAGCAACGATTTCTTGAAAATTTCAACCCATACCTGGCTACGCCGACCGGCATAGACTCCAACGGCCTGGACACAGCTCAAATTGAAAAAAAAAACCTAGCCTAACCTAACCAACCCTCATTAGCATCTGGCCAGTGAACCTCGATCCCAACTTTTAACGAACGTGTCTTGTATCGTGGGCATCTAATAATAAGAAAATATACAATAATATAATGAAGGAACGACTTCTTGTAAGGTGGCGGCTTCGCCGCCACCAGAAAATTTTTAAACCATACCTGACTACGCCGACCGGCCTAAACTCCAACGGCCTGGACACAGCTCAAATTGAAATTTTTTTTTTTAAATATTAGATAAGTACCGACATGCCGTAATTAACGTACAATCATCAAGAAATGAAATAAAAAGACGGTTGTCTGTGATTCCTACAAATGTGTTCACTTCGAGATCCAAATTTACCTGCTGGCCAGACACTATGTAATTTTTAAGCCAACTTTCACTTACCGAATTATTTCCTGACTTATATGTTTTCTTACTCGATTTGGCAACACCGCATTTATAGAAACTAGACACATCAATTGTCAATGAAAATAATTTAATGTTTATTTGTTTTACTAACAAACTAAAAATGAAAAATAAGAAAATTTTACCGTTTATGAAAAAATTTGGTAGGGTTTATGAATGGTCTTATATTGATATTTAGCCGTTTTTACAACAAGAAATCAGTGAAAATGGTTTATTTCACATTTTTTTTATGATGGAGACCCGACAACAAATTTTAAGGATTTTAAAGTAAAATTTTTTTGTAAATAAGTGTTAGCGGACCCAAAATTGTTATGTATAGTGTGTTTCAAAGTGTTCATAACATTTTAATAGTTATATCCGCCGTTCGAGTGTCGGCGTATAATACCGAACTTCTGAGTAAAACATGCTTGCAAGGGCAATAATTTCGGTTGAGAGTACAAACATTTTGAAATTAAATAAACCGCACTTTTCTAATTTTGGTTTCAATTTCACACCTATTTCAAAATTACACTTTTATGCAAATCAACCCTTTCGCCGACATAACAAAATGCTTTTAGGGGTCTCAAATTATGAATTCCAACTATAAATAAATTATTGTTGATGTAAATGTAATAAATTTATTGTAGAGTTGTTGAAAATAAAATATATTGACAATGTAATAAAAATATTGCTGTGCAACCGAGGTTGCTAACGAGGCGAGTTTTATCCTTTAGTAAGGCTGCCACGTGAAGTAAGGATATCTAAAGGTGATAGTGTATATGACGCATGTGAGTTGCGGTGAGTTAAGAAGGAAGGTATGTAGTGTATGTAAGTCACTACATGCTTGCAGTATCCGCTTTAGTTGAGAAAAACCGAGATTAAGCTATATCCCGAATTAATTTAAAAAATGCAAATATCCGATCACGTAGTCGAAATCCTTACACCGGAAATAGCAAAACCGGGCGACAACTTTCTTGTCAAGGGATTTTTTTTATTATTATTGATGTCTAAAAGCATATTATTTAATTGTCACAAAAACGAAAAATCCATGAAAAAGCAAATTTACTTTGAATGTGACAGGTTACACGACAGCTCCCACCTGCGTGACAGAGTACAATTTATTCACCGTCGTTACTTGTACCCAACTACAAATAGCTAGCAAAAAGCACAAGATTCAACATCCAGTTGCGAAGTTTTTAACTTTTAAAAGGGTAGAATACCTAGTTGAGAAGTCACGAGTTGCAAAGCTACTAACTTATGCTCATTTTGCAATGAAACGCTAGTCTTTATTTAAATTAATTATTTTTAATTAAAATCGATTTATTTGAATTTTAGAATGGAACTGGTATTTACTCGAGATTATATAATTTGATGGTACTAGGCCAGGGATATAATAATAGCTTAGTAAATTCGGTAGAACAAGGAGTTGAGTTAGTAAAAGATTCAGAAAATGTGGTGCTAATGGCGGGAAGAGAAACTTTATTTTTCGACATCCAAAGATTTGGTAAAATAAATTATTGTTTGTGCATTTAGAAAAATGGTTTACTAGAATTTCGATTCATTTTTGAGAAAATTTAATTATGTAAAGGTTGTCAGGCCATAAGCCCAAATCTATTGGGATGATTGTTAATTTTAAATATAAAGTAATCGAAATTTTATGAAGCATTAATTAAGAAAGATTTAATAGATAAAGGTAGTCATTGTTTTAGGTCCAAGTAACTTTCATCTAAGTGAAAAATTGAACACAGCTTATTCAGCTATAGCTCTGCAATTGGGATGTCCCTATATTGAAGAAATTAATAAAATGTTAGTAAGAGCACATTGGAAAATCAGATAACAGAAGTTCATGATTTAAATAATTTTATTGAATTTTACAACACATCATTTTTTGCCATTTTTATCAATTTTTATTTGCAAAAAGTAAAAATCAATTTTTGGCAGAATGTGAGGAAATAATATTAGATAATTTTTAATTAGGGGAGAGTGGGAGAATATCGACCGACGGGCAAAATCGATCAGTTTCAAATCTCATAAACTTGGAGCCATACTAGCGAAATGTACCGACCAGCCGAGAGATGGTGTCGTATGCGCCTAATTTATTCAGTTAGCATGGTGCCATCACTCGTCCTGTGTCCATGGTGTCAGTTTTGTTCATTTTTGGACTTCTTTCTCTGAGGTATGTACATTTTAATATTTTCTAAGTGTAATGAATTTTCAGTTTACAATGACACGCCTCCGCACAGTTGAAATAGAACCTGATGTATAATTTGGTGAGGCGAGATGTCGCTTTTAGCAGGAGACGCTTGATATGCTCTCACTGCTTCAAGCAAACACGGACTGCATCTCACCGAGATATATCTATCTTCCATAAGCCATATAAAGTTATAACAGAACAAATAGAAGAGCCGGAAGTGGCAGGTACGATTCATATTTACATCGACAGTTCTAAAACAAAATAAGACTCAGGTGGAAAACGTATACTCCAGATCCCTAAACCTAAATATAAAATGGGTTGTGAGCAGTAGTGCTAGTGTAGTTCAAACCAAGCTCACGGGGATTCTCATAGCAGCATAAGAAATCACCAGAAATAATATCACTGGAAGAAACATGCTCATCTAAACAGATAGCAGACAAGCACTACTCACCCTGGACAGACTACGAATTTATTCAGGGTTAGAACTAGAATGTCACGAAGCTTTGGCCGAAGTATCCATCAACAATATGGTCAATTTAAGATGGATCAAAGATCACGCCACATATAAAGGTAACCGTCTTGCTGATTCACTAGCCAAGAAAGCAGCCAATCAAATACTTTTTGGACCTAGCCCTTCAATTGGCCTGACAAAATCAGTAGTGACAAACCTAATTAAAGAACATTCCCTTATGAAATTCAAGCAGAGATCGGATGAAACAAGAAACTGCAGAGTTGCCAGGGAGCTCTTAAGTTATCCTGATAACACTGCAGCAAACAAATACTTGACTATGACTAGACAGAATCTGCGCCTAGTCACAGGCATTCTGACTGGTCACTGCCAAGTACTGAAACATCTCCATATCATGGGGCTGTCAGAATCCGCCACATCGAAAGGTAGAAGGTGGACTATCAAATACTTTTTGGATCTGGCCCTTCTATTGGACTGACAACATCGGTAGTGACGGGCTTA
>OV651821.1:33638410-33675910 GCA_927349885.1 Psylliodes chrysocephalus
GCTGCTGTCAGTGTCAGTGAATATTCACATACTTTGATTTTCTTTACTATACGGCGCAAGAGAGAGGTCCGACACGCCCAACATAGGGCCCGGCCATTTTGAACCCTATGCAACAGTTTATAGCTAAAGAATCAGATCGCTCACTCTGCGTCGGCACTTTTGATCTCAATGTTCCAGTTTATACACTGCGCAACTCGGATAATACAACATATAACAACCGCCTATAACAAAACAGCAGTCTTCTGCGTATCCTAAATTTGTATCCCTGGAGTGGATCTTATTTTGAAACTTTCAACTGGCCCGAGTGAGCTAACTGATTCTTTAGCAATAATCTGTGACTCAAAAAATAATATTCACTGACAGTGACAGCCGCATGCAAAATATCAGATCCGTTTTAATCATCCGCTTCTGCTTCCGGAATTGTCGGTTTAGTCGTTTTAACTTGTCAAATTAAAACAAGAAAACCGGCAATTCCGAAGCAGAAGCGGATGATTAAAACGCACCTATTAAAAATATTGCGCCAAGATGTAGGCAACACGTCCCAGCAAACACAAACATGTAACATATATGTATCATTTACATGTACTAGTTCCGTGTTACATAACAAAGTAACTTACATGTTACATAATAACTCACGTGATTACTGTGAAAAATGACCTAATTTTGTTATATAGCAGATTCCTTATATGTGATGTAATGGGTTAAGTACATGTAAAGAACAGTGTTATATATCGGAAGACATGTAACATTTATATTACCATTGTAACATTTAATATGCTTCATTATTACAGCACATATATATTACTTTTTTCATATAACATTAGTATTATAAATGTTATATAAATGAAGGTATGTAAATGTGTCGTCTAAAAATGTACGTATTAGTTATACAGTATGTCTACTTAAGTTGGAACCATATGGAAAACTTTTGTATTATTGGTTTTGTGAAAAAATGTATTTTTGATAAAAGGTTCTGCACGGTCCAAAACTTAAAATGCAACCATCAGATATAAATTTTTTTTAAGCCGTATACGAGGTTTGTCTACAAATATGAATTTTACTCAAGAGTAAAGTACCTTTATTTTTAACAATACAGAAGAATATTATAAAGTAAGGTTATTTTGAAATAAAAGTTATATTTAAATATGCAATTACAGTCATGTAGCATAAAAATTCAGGTTAGGTGATTATTTACGTTTTACATTATAAATTATTTGTAGTTATAAATTAATTAACCACCGAACCTGAATTTTAATGCTAAATGGTTGTAATTGTATATTTAAATATAACTTTTAATTTAAAATAACTTTATTACATAATAAATAAATTTTTTCACATAACCAATAATAAAAAAGTTTTCCATATGGTTCTAACTTAGGTAGACACACTGTATATGACAAATACAAAAACACGTCGAAAATATTTAGAGGAATAAAAAAAAGTAAAACGTATTTGTTAGGTATATCAATAATTTTATTGGACAAATTCATAACCGAAACCAAAAATATATTATAGAAATATTTCACACAAATATAATAACCCAAATTCATCATAAAAATCACAAAATATCTGCTATTAACGACGATCCACGGCCTCGAAATTCAGGGCCTCATAAAGCATGTCCTGAAAAGAGAACAAAAATTAATATTTACACCTCAAATGTATCATCGAAATACAGTACACACATATAATAACTCAATATCATTATAAAAACACAACATACCTGCTATTTTCCACAATAAATCCAAAAATGTCACAGGTACCTCCATAAAACGCCTATAGCCGCCATTGAACATTGAAACACTACTAAAAATAATGCACCAGATATTCCTACTTACCTACCTAAAAAACATGTGTATTTCAAGGACCGTCTGGTCAACAGCATTTTTGTATATATACGCTATGTAACATTTTGAATGAAATAATTTAGTACAAATTGTTACTTTAATGTAGATTACACATAGATATATAAATTTATATAATCTTTATGTGATTAAATTTATATAACGGATATGTAATTTTGTAACATATATTTTAATTATATACATGGTATATAACTATGGTGCTAAGTTTGAACTTAAGTGTTCGGTTCCATAAATAACACATAAAAGTGCATACAGGACAGTCTAAGTATATTTTATCCTTCTTAGTTATGTAACAGGAGGGAACATGTAACAGAATGGTTTGCTGGGGTAATAAGGGTTCAAAATGGCGGAGTTTTCTATCTCCTTTTAAAAGGCACTCAGAAAGCTGCGCAGTGCGACCATTCTCCGTATAGTAAAAGAAAATCAAAGTATGTGGTGAATATTATTTTTGAAGTCACAGTTTATTGCTAAAGAATCAGTTAGCTCACTCGGACCAGTTGAAAGTTCCAAAATAACATCCACTCCAGGGATACAAATTCAGGATACGCAGAAGACTGCTGTTTTATTATAGGCGGTTGTCATATATTGTATTATCCGAGTTGCACAGTGTATAAACTGAAACATTGAGATCAAAAGTGCCGACGCAGAGTGAGCGATCTGATTCTTGAGCTGTAAACTGTGTCACAGGGTTCAAAATGGCCGCGCCCTATGTTGGGCGTGTCGGACCTCTCTCTTGCCTCGTATAGTAATCAAAGTATGTGGTTTTGGTACCCAAACAACTGCACCGTATGTTAGCATATGTCTTATCATAGCCGCGTAAGTCCAGGCAACGACTGAGGGAGAGACCTCAGGTGCGTCCCACGATTCGACGGCATTTTTCATAAGCGATGCTTGGCAGACATTATACAGGGTGTTTCATAATATATGCGCAGGACTTCAGGACGGATAGCTCGTCCAAAAATATGAAAAAACGTTTCTATTAACTTACCCTCTAAAATGCACCATTTTTGAGATACATGGTGTTGAAATTGAAAAAAAAAAAAATCTACGCCACTGGAAAAAGTACGGTTTTCAGACGCCCATTTGAACCGCCAATATTTTCTACACAAAAAAGGAAAAGTACCATACGCTCTAAAGTCGACCGTTTTCGAGAAAAATAAAATTTTAATGTTGAAATACACTTTTTTCTCACTAATGAAACAACATTTTTAAACGTTAGAACAAGTAACAAAAGCAAACGTTAACTTCATAATTGCAAAATATTAAAAAAAAAGAATAACAAATCATACACAGTTAAAGTAAATGTTCGAAATGTCCGACGTTAGCTTCAATGCACGCAGGATAATTCCCGGAGTGTTCCGAATTATGTCGGAAGATGCAACAATGCGCTCTCTTAATTGGTTAACATTTTCAACTGGAGTAGCGTAGACTAGGGTTTTAAGATGGCCCCAAAAGAAAAAATGTAAACAATTAAGGTCGGGAGATCGCGGGGGCCAAGGGTGTGGACCTCCTCGACCGATCCAACGGTCTTGGTATTCGTCGTCCAAGTATTGGCATGGGCTGGAGCTCCATCATGCATAAAGTACATGTTCTGCCTTACGTGAAGCGGTACATCTTCTAGCAGCTCCGGCAGTACTTCTTCTAGAAATTGTCGATAATCTGCACCGTCTAATCTGTTCGGCAAAAAATATGGGCCTATCAAATTGTCACCGACGACGCCAGCCCAAACATTTACGGAAAATTGTTGCTGATGACGGCGTTCTACAATTTCATGTGGATTTTCTTCAGCCCATATGTGGTTATTGTGAAAATTAAAAATACCATTTCTCGAGAAAGATGCTTCATCGGAAACGGAACTTCGGCTCCAAACCGAGGATTTTAAGCTATTTTGTCTTGCATCCATCTATATACAAAAAGACAATCTTGTACTCTTTGGATATGATAGGGATACAAAAGTTGTCTTTTCAAAATTCTCCACACCGTTGAGTGAGATAAGTTTAAGTTGTGAGCTATTTGTCTGGTACTTGTGGTCGGATTTTCTTCAATTTCGTTGAGGACAGCCTCTTCTTGGGGAATTGCAACTTCCATAGGCCGCCCACTATCAGTAGTATTCTTTTTAAAACTTCCATTTTCCCATAGTCGTTGGTGAATGCGTTGAAACAGGTTATGGTGTGGTACTTGGCGATCAGGTCTTTCTTGATACAACCGCCTTGCTTCTGCCGTATTACCTTCCGCCAATCCGTAAAGGTAATGCATTTCGCACATTTCAGCGTTTGTATAATTTATTTTGAATTTTATAATACAAATTTATATTTTGCAGCCACAAACTAATTGTTATTTTGACAGGAGGTAGCTTTTGTTTTGAAATTTAAAACATACTTGATGAAACAAAATTTGATTTTTCTCGAAAACGGTCGATTTTAGAGCGTATGACCAAGAGTATCTTTTTTGTGTAGAAAACATTGGCGGTTTAAATGGGCGTCTCAAAACCGTACTTTTTCCAATGGCGTAGAAAAATTTTTTTAATTTCAACACCCTGCATCTCGAAAATGGTGCATTTTAGAGGGTAAGTTTTTTCATATTTTTGGACGAGCTATCACTCCTGAAGTCCTGCGTGCATATATTATGAAACACCCTGTACAGCGTAAGTACATTTACTTTTTTGTTTTAGCTGGAAAAGAGCCTAATTCAAATAATAAAACCAGATTTTTTATTATATTATTGTCGTTCTCAGCAACATATGTGATAAGTGATATGTATTCAGCAAACCTAACTTCTTTATTAGCGAGACCTGGAAGAGGTTCGTATATTAAATATCTTATAATCACTTTTTTATTATATATATATATTTTAGAAAAAGCTGTACACAATCTTTATCAATTAGAAGAAGCCATTATATCTAGAGGATACAAGTTGTATATCGAAAAACATAGTTCTTCACATAGTCTTTTAGAAGTAAGTTGTTCAGTAAAGATCTCTCAAGACTTAGTGTGATGACTTAGCCATTAATTTGTAGTGTGATTGTTGTAATCAAATTTTTTGTAAATGTAAAGTGGGGACGATCGCCTAAGCAAAATTAAGAGAATCCAAAAATATTGACGATTTTATGGTTTACAACTGAATAAGTTGTTTTTTAGGATTTTTTTTTAAATTTTGTACAAAATTAAATATGCGGAAATAGTTTAACTTAATTTTTTCTGATATTTTCACAATATGCAAACAGATTTGCAATATTCTGATATACAGGATATTGTTTTGAAGTGAACTGAATTTATTTTTATTACCTATTAATCAGAGCAAGATATTTATACGCTATTCGACACCATACTGGCATGGGCGAAGTTATGTCATCAGATCTGGGGGGGCTAAAGCCCTAGCCCTAGTCATATAATATATAATAGTTCTAGAGGTATACTGAAGTTAAGTATAAAAATTCTGGCGTATCTATGAAAATGGATAAAATATCATATATAATATATATTTATGTCAAGTAAAAAACCTGAAAAATTTTCATCACAATAAAAAAAAAATTCCTCATTTTCGCAGTCATGAAATAGTAGTTTGTGCAACCAGAGTACAGTATATTTTTTCTATGAACCACTAAGGAAAATATAAAAATTTTAAAAATTATTTTAGGTTTAGACAAAATAACTAATTTTAAAATAATTTATGAATTTTATTAATTTATAAAATATAATAAACATAAAATAAGCCTCTTGTCCATATTCGAACCCACCCTATTCGCGTGTAATCTAGATGCTCTGTCCTATGCTCCACTCCACTCCAGGTTTTTAGTTTTAATACTCGTAATTAAATCAGTTTCATACAATTTGATTAAAATTATTTTTTTTTAAATTTGGCCCAAATAAAAATGCCATTTTTTATCGATTCTAAACAAACATAACTAATTTTAACGTATGTAATCTTAATGACTAAAAAATATACTGACAGAATTTAAAATTTTAAAAATAATAGAAGTTGGGTGTCCAAAATATGAACTGTGATTGGTGGATTTCATTTTTTTGCAGTTTTCTGTTATGTTGGAAATGGGGTGTTAATACACTGCGACCTAAAAGATCTATTGTGCTCCCTTCTGTCGCTTATGCAGCACGGAAATGTCTCAGTGCCTATAACGATCCTTCCAATTATATTTTCTGAAGGAAGTGTAGGATTTGGAGTGGCTTCAAGTTAGTTAAATTTCCCTCTTCTATTTTATATGTTCCTAGGTATAGTGCCCTTTGATTCTGGAGTGCTACACATTCAGTTAGAATGTGAACGAAGGTTTCGTCCTCCTCACAGAATCTGCAGTTACTATCTTCTACTAATCTCAGTTTACTAAGGTGTCCTTTTAGTTGGCATTGTCCAGTAAGGATCCCTGTTACAAGTGTTCTCACTACTAGAAAAATGTATAATATGAAAACAGCTTCAAATACAATCTGGCTGATGTGGAACACCCCGAAAGCCTTGCCAGACTCATCTAATGATCGCCAGGCGCGCTAAATTCGGCACGTTCGATTGCTATTCCTCTCCTCGTTTAACTACCTGGCTTGTCAGGTCCGACCGAAATATGGTTTTATAACCGAAACAGAAACTAAATTTCGGCTCCTTTCTTAGTTTCGGCCGAAACCGAAACAGAAACAAGAACTTTGTTTTAAGGCAATCTCTTATTGAAATTTGCAGTATCTTATTGTAGTCCCTGTTTTAGACTAATTAACTCGTATTATAAATTTAAGCTACATTTACTTATTACCTATTTATTTTTGGTGATCAAAAGTAGCCATTAATAAATTTATGGACATTGTTTTTTTATTACTTTTAAAATTAAAAAAAAGAGTAAGTATCAATCATTTCTGCATCTGTAGTAGATATTTTGTAACAAAAAATAGTATTATGAAGGGAATTATATATAATATATAATTTTTATTTAAAAAAAAAAATAAACAAATTCAGCGGATTAAATATGTTTGTTACTTATAATTAAATTAATATTCATAAGTAAACAGTCTAACGTTGTAGGGTAAAAAAAAATATTTTTCCACGTTTTCACCTAAAAAATTGCTCCTTTGATCCGAATAAATTAGGCCAGGAACACTGAAGACTGTTCACTTGAAACAAAGCAGAGAAGTTTGTGTGTACGTGCACTGTGTAAGAATGGCACCCGGCACAGTCGCCATTGTGCAGGATACAACCAAGTGTGATACGAAAACTTTCGAAAGTAGTTTTGCTGTCGGCTGCAGTTTCGGCCAGTTTTTCGCCGAAACTGAAACTGTAGTCGAAACTCTTATTTTAAGCCGAAGTTGGCCGAAACCCTAACCGAACCTTCGGTCGGACACTACTTGTGAGTCTGGCAGGCCATCGTGATTGTAATTGTCAGCCAGACGTGTATTTTCACTTAGAATACCACTAGTCACTAAATAATTTCCGGAAATTTTTTCGAACTTAAGAATATTTTGAAATTTAGTCGAAGACGATGGATAAATTTCTTAAAATATGCGTGAGTGAGCAAAAATTTACTGATAATAATTTAAGCACATGTGGTATTGGGTAAGAAAATTTTACAGCAAAATATCCAAATTTCAAAACTTGACAGACATACATTAAAACGACTAAAATCAAATTTTCAAAGCTGGCCATACCACAGCATATAAAACATATATTTTTAAATGCTGTGGCCAAACCATGACCATTTGTCACATTTGAAGTCGTTTAGTTGACGCGAAAAACCTCATTATTATTTTACTTAAAATAAATGTAGTGTATTTCTACCTAGTTATAATTGGTATTAAATAAAATATTAACCACTAAAACGGCAAATTTTTAATCTCACTATCGCGTTGCGTCGTAATATTTTATGCATGGAAGGGCTTCTCAACTTTCAAAAAATTTTTAGTATAATTTCGTTTAGGGTACCCACCAATAGGAAAATTACCGGAAATTTTTCTGGTTGTCATGGAAACGTTTTAAAATAACAGCATTTGATCGGCTATAAAATAGAGGTGTAAAATTACAATATAATCTATTACGTGACAAATTTTCAAACCCGGGAAAATAATAGCAAAAATATTATATTTTTTGATTTTGAATATGTTACCAGACTCATTTGCCAATTTCGTAAATCAGCCAGACATTATTATTAACATTTCATGATTGTATCAATTTATATGCTAAATTTTCTGCCACACTCACTTTCCACTATCTGAGATAATCCAAACTGCTATTTTTATAAACTTTTTGTTCTAGTTTAGTAAATGTATAATATTTATGACTGGGAAAATAAGAGTCAGACTCAAAAATTTTGTGGAAAAATGAGTAGGTACGAAAAAAATTCACTGCCTCCTGAGCTAAATGTAAAATTGCAGAATCAATCAAATGGCACGATTCTTTTTATTTTTTAATTTCTGTTCTAAAATCTGAAATGTATGGGTGGATGTGCGATAAATGTTCGAATTATTTTTGGGGGGGCTAATTTGGTTTTTGGGGGGGCTTAGCCCCCCAAGCCCTCCCCTAACTTCGCCCATGCATACTGGACAAAATACATTTGTAGTGAATATGAAAGAAATATACAGTGCAAGTTATTAATAACTGATAAATGAGCAAAATGAATAAATTGCCCTGTATCTGAGGACTCGGGGTGAATTTTCGCAAATAGTGACTTACCTGCGTTATATTATCCAATAAAATATTACTATTTTTTTTATGAAAAAGATGAGAATTTGTTAATAAGTAAGATAAAATAGAAGGTTCCTTAAAAGTATGTTTAAAACATATATAATATAATACAAAGGATAAAAATAATAATGCCATAAACGAAATTAAACTAGCATGCAGACGATATAGATATAGAAGGGAAAAAGTTAAATATCTAGGGCTAACCTCAGACAACAAAGTTTTCTGGAACATACACGAGAAGAAAATAGTAAATAAGGCCACAAAAGTCCTAATGGTATGTAAAAATATTGCGGGTAAAAGATGGGGAAGTAACCCGAACACACTGCGATATATGTATAAAGCAATAGTAAGACCAATCATCACTTACTGTAGCCTGGAGTAACAGAACTAGTTTAGCTACTTTGACACCTAATGGGGTCTATTCTGTAACAATTCCTTTATATTTAATGGCATTTAAAAATATTTTCTTCTTTACTTCTGTCATTATTTAAACGGATCTTTAAAATACATTAGAGGACTATCTTAAAGAAATCTGTTTAAATAATGACAGAAGTAAATTAATGAATACGAACATATTTTTATAGGCCGCCAATATTTTTAAAGGCCGTTAAATGTAAAGGAATTGTTACAGAATAGACCCCATTATCTCGAAAGTACAAATACTTGCCTGTGTTTGCATCATCGATGCAATGAGAACCTGACCTACGCCCGCAATGCAGGTGATCTTAAACCCTACCCCAAAAGACACCACACAGACATCATCGCGAAAATAGTCAAAAACGGATTCAAGGAACCCAAAACGTAAAAATCCATCAAAAAATCGAGGTCGAAAAAAATAATGATTCCTATACTTTCCATATCTGTACACAGATAGGAAAGTAAAAATGTAACCTGGAAATAGAAGTAAATCAAAAGTCGAAAAGTGGTTTAATTGCTCTTAAAATTTTTGTATGACTCTCAACTAACAGTATCGCTCTTGCAAGCATTTTTTATTTAGTAGTTTTACCCTATTCACCATAAATTATACTATGACACGTTTTTCACGAAAACTCGGGGCGAATAAGAGGCTGAATGGGGTACAACTGATAAATACCTTCGCCGCCACCCTACGATAAGTCGTGGCTTCGTTTTCTTGCTGCATATTTATGGACCGGTATGCGCAATCACAATTTTCCATTAACTACTAATTTTATCACAATCCGGCAACGTTGCAATTATATTTTCCAAATTTGACAGAAACCATCGAGTTTCGATGTTTACAGTCGTCAAAATGCTGATTTTTTATAGAAATTAAATAATTTTTTTGGTTTAAATAATGCATTTACCGCAATTTTTTTTTAAATGTACTATTTAAAATACGCTCTTTCTAATAAAAAATAAATTTCTTTAAAATTCCACTGTCCCTAAAGTCGACGGGACTCCTTTTTTGCCCTGCAAACGCTGTAAAATATTTTTTTCTTACCTTAAAACTATTAAAATGTGTCCTCCAATTTCGATGTTGAAAAAATTTGAACTACATCATTTTGATTAATTTCTTGTTATAGAAACTGCTAAATAATAACACTAGACTATTCATAATGCAACAAACCATCCAAATTTTTTCGTACAGTTAATTTTTTTCATTTAAGCCCGTGTTTAGGTTCGTCCAAATTTTTTAATTTTCGTAAAGACTATGGGGGTTATGATTAACAGGTCTGTTATTTTATAAACACACAGAAATAACAACCTATTCACAAATAACGTGTCTGTGAAAAATAACATTATTTGTCCATCATAACCAACCCCGTTTGACAATTAAGATTTGCAGTGTGACATATGTCTAAAAGAAATACAATGTTGACATATCAATTACCTATTACATAGCAATGGTAATTTTTACCTATACCCTGCGTTGTACCAGGCCAACCAATTGACTTCAGTATCAGAAAAATTATATAAAACTAACGATTTAAAAAATACCCATATCAAGATCTTCTTCCTCACCCTCATCGGCAGAGTACTCTTTGACGACCTAACCTAACCTAACCTAAACTAAAAATATACAATAAGAAGATGAAGCAACGATTTCTTGAAAATTTTTAACCCATGCCTGGCTACGCCTACCGGCATAGACTCCAACGGCCTGGACACAGCTCAAATTGAAAAAAAAAACCTAGCCTAACCTAACCAACCCTCATTAGCATCTGGCCAGTGAACCTCAATCCCAACTTTTAACGAACGTGTCTTGTATCGTGGGCATCTAATAATAAGAAAATATACAATAATATAATGAAGAAACGACTTCTTGTAAGGTGGCGGCTTTGCCGCCACCAGAAAATTTTTAAACCATACCTGACTACGCCGACCGGCCTAAACTCCAACGGCCTGGACACAGCACAAATTGAAATTTTTTTTTTAAATATTAGATAAGTACCGACATGCCGTAATTAACGTACAATCATCAAGAAATGAAATAAAAAGACGGTTGTCTGTGATTCCTACAAATGTGTTCACTTCGAGATCCAAATTTACCTGCTGGCCAGACACTATGTAATTTTTAAGCCAACTTTCACTAACCGAATTATTTCCTGACTTATATGTTTTCTTACTCGATTTGGCAACACCGCATTTATAGAAACTAGACACATCAATTGTCAATGAAAATAATTTAATGTTTATTTGTTTTACTAACAAACTAAAAATGAAAAATAAGAAAATTTTATCGTTTATGAAAAAATTTGGTAGGGTGTATGAATGGTCTTATATTGATATTTAGCCGTTTTTACAACAAGAAATCAGTGAAAATGGTTTATTTCACATTTTTTTTATGATGGAGACCCGACAACAAATTTTAAGGATTTTAAAGTAAAAATTTTTTTGTAAATAAGTGTTAGCGGACCCAAAATTGTTATGTATAGTGTGTTTCAAAGTGTTCATAACATTTTAATAGTTATATCCGCCGTTCGAGTGTCGGCGTATAATACCGAACTTCTGAGTAAAAAATGCTTGCAAGGGCAATAATTTCGGTTGAGAGTACAAACATTTTGAAATTAAATAAACCGCACTTTTCTAATTTTGGTTTCAATTTCACACCTATTTCAAAATTACACTTTTATGCAAATCAACCCTTTCGCCGACATAACAAAATGCTTTTAGGGGTCTCAAATTATGAATTCCAACTATAAATAAATTATTGTTGATGTAAATGTAATAAATTTATTGTAGAGTTGTTGAAAATAAAATATATTGACAATGTAATAAAAATATTGCTGTGCAACCGAGGTTGCTAACGAGGCGAGTTTTATCCTTTAGTAAGGCTGCCACGTGAAGTAAGGATATCTAAAGGTGATAGTGTATATGACGCATGTGAGTTGCGGTGAGTTAAGAAGGAAGGTATGTAGTGTATGTAAGTCACTACATGCTTGCAGTATCCGCTTTAGTTTAGAAAAACCGAGATTAAGCTATATCCCGAATTTATTTAAAAAATGCAAATATCCGATCACGTAGTCGAAATCCTTACACCGGAAATAGCAAAACCGGGCGACACATTTTTATTATTATTGATGTCTAAAAGCATATTATTTAATTGCCACAAAAACGAAAAATCCATGAAAAAGCAAATTTACTTTGAATGTGACAGGTTACACGACAGCTCCCACGCAGCGTGACAAAGTACAATTTATTCACCGTCGTTACTTGTACCCAACTACAAATAGCTAGCAAAAAGCACAACATTCAACATCCAGTGGCGAAGTTTTTAACTTTTAAAAGGGTAGAATACCTAGTTGAGAAGTCACGAGTTGCAAAGCTACTAACTTATGCTCATTTTGCAATGAAACGCCAGTCTTTATTTAAATTAATTATTTTTAATTAAAATCGATTTATTTGAATTTTAGAATGGAACTGGTATTTACTCGAGATTATATAATTTGATGGTACTAGGCCAGGGATATAATAATAGCTTAGTAAATTCGGTAGAACAAGGAGTTGAGTTAGTAAAAGATTCAGAAAATGTGGTGCTAATGGCGGGAAGAGAAACTTTATTTTTCGACATTCAAAGATTTGGTAAAATAAATTATTGTTTGTACATTTAGAAAAATGGTTTACTAGAATTTCGATTCATTTTTGAGAAAATTTAATTATGTAAAGGTTGTCAGGCCATAAGCCCAAATCTATTGGGATGATTGTTAATTTTAAATATAAAGTAATCGAAATTTTATGAAGCATTAATTAAGAAAGATTTAATAGATAAAGGTAGTCATTGTTTTAGGTCCAAGTAACTTTCATCTAAGTGAAAAATTGAACACAGCTTATTCAGCTATAGCTCTGCAATTGGGATGTCCCTATATTGAAGAAATTAATAAAATGTTAGTAAGAGCACATTGGAAAATCAGATAACAGAAGTTCATGATTTAAATAATTTTATTGAATTTTACAACACAACATTTTTTGCCATTTTTGTCAATTTTTATTTGCAAAAAGTAAAAATCAATTTTTGGCAGAATGTGAGGAAATAATATTAGATAATTTTTAATTAGGGGAGAGTGGGAGAATATCGACCGACGGGCAAAATCGATCAGTTTCAAATCTCATAAACTTGGAGCCATACTAGCGAAATGTACCGACCAGCCGAGAGATGGTGTCGTATGCGCCTAATTTATTCAGTTGCCATCACTCGTCCTGTGTCCATGGTGTCAGTTTTCTTCATTTTTGGACTTCTTTCTCTGAGGTATGTACATTTTAATATTTTCTAAGTGTAATGAATTTTCAGTTTACAATGACACGCCTCCGCACAGTTGAAATAGAACCTGATGTATAATTTGGTGAGGCGAGATGTCGCTTTTAGCAGGAGACGCTTGATACGCTCTCACTGCTCCAAGCAAACACGGACTGCATCTCACCGAGATATATCTATCTTCCATAAGCCATATAAAGTTATAACAGAACAAATAGAAGAGCCGGAAGTGGCAGGTACGATTCACATTTACATCGACAGTTCTAAAACAAAATAAGGCTCAGGTGGAAAACGTATACTCCAGATCCCTAAACCTAAACATAAAATGGGCTGTGAGCAGTAGTGCTAGTGTAGTTCAAACCAAGCTCACGGGGATTCTCATAGCAGCAAAAGAAATCACCAGAAATAATATCACTGGAAGAAACATGCTCATCTAAACAGATAGCAGACAAGCACTACTCACCCTGGACAGACTACGAATTTATTCAGGGTTAGAACTAGAATGTCACGAAGCTTTGGCCGAAGTATCCATCAACAATATGGTCAACTTAAGATGGATCAAAGATCACGCCACATCTAAAGGTAACCGTCTTGCTGATTCACTAGCCAAGAAAGCAGCCAACCAAATACTTTTTGGACCTGGCCCTTCAATTGGCCTGACAAAATCAGTAGTGACAAACCTAATTAAAGAACATTCCCTTATGAAATTCAAGCAGAGATCGGATGAAACAAGAAACTGCAGAGTTGCCAGGGAGCTCTTAAGTTATCCTGATAACACTGCAGCAAACAAATACTTGACTATGACTAGACAGAATCTGCGCCTAGTCACAGGCATTCTGACTGGTCACTGCCAAGTACTGAAACATCTCCATATCATGGGGCTGTCAGAATCCGCCACATCGAAAGGTAGAAGGTGGACTATCAAATACTTTTTGGATCTGGCCCTTCTATTGGACTGACAACATCGGTAGTGACGGGCTTAATTAAGGAACATTACCTTGTGAAATTCAAGGAAAGATGGAATTAAACAAGAAGCTCGACTTGCCCCAGGGAGCTTTTAAGTTATCCTGACAACACTACAGTGTACAAATATTTGACTATGACTCGAAAGAATCTGCGCCTGATCACAGGTATTCTGACTGGACATTGCCAACTCCATATCATAAGACTGTCAGAATCTGAATACTACAAGGGGTGCAAACAAGAAGATGAGACCATCGAGCATATCCTCCACGATTGCCCGACGCTCTCATTTATTAGAATAATTGTGTTCGGCGAGAAGTGGCAAACACAGGCCAATATTAGAGAAGCACCTCTTGGCGACGTTGTCAACTACATTAAATCTGTAGGATGGCTCACGAGCTGGGAGGTGCCCATCTACTTAGGAGGATGCCCAATGGGCCTAGTGAGGCCTAAGTGCCGTGGTTTAATCCACCGTCCACACGTTACAGATACAGATGGTGCCATCACTCGTCCTGTGTCCATGGTGTCAGTTTTGTTCATTTGTGGACTTCTTTCTCTTATTAAAATCTTGCTAATTTTATTAAGGTAGGTTCAGTTTAATATTTTCTAAGTGTAATGAATTTTACGTTGCTAGGATACGGCGGATATTTTTTCATAATAATATGGGTGTAATTTAGTAAATTTTCATTCTATAATTTTCGCAAACAAAATTTTAACGTTAAATGTACTGGTTCTGATCATGCTGATCGATATTCCCCTGCAGTGATCGATATTAGCCGACTTAATATTTACACTTGGTTGGTATGGCGTGATTAGCAGTTGTTAGCTATTTTAAATAAAGTGCGTAATATAATAAATGTAAAAATTACATGACATTTCATTTTATATGCAGCGAACATACGTCCGAAAAACTGGACGTTCTTCGTGGACGGAGAATTCCGTGAAAAGATCGATAAAGGCCGTGAGAGAAAAAAATTCATCCATTAGGGGTGCCGTTAAGACGTTTGATGTTTCAATATAGGCTACGAGGTAGATTCCAACCAAAAAAAATTACGTTGGGAAGAAAACCTTTTTTCTCCAAAGAGCAGGCAGAAGAAGTTGTTCATACGTATGAAGACTAGAGATAAGGAGGCGAATCGGCATGCTCAAAATACGGTCCCAAAAATCACACGTCAATTGAGCTTTTATAATTAACCGCATGGGCGCTGGTACGGTTTACGTAGTTCAAAATACATGGCTTTTTATGGGAATTATACATAATTTTGTCAAAATAATAAAAATAAACTTGTTTATAGCTAAATAAAGCACAGAACATACTGTTGTATTTATTTCTAAATAAGTCTTACATATTTTAATTGATACATTATTTACTATTTATTATTCCTATTTAAGTAAAATGCAAATTATTGATGATAAGTGTTGAAATTTGATGGGTAGGGCTAATTATTTTTTAACTAAAGCTAAATAAGGCTGAGGACATACTAAGACACGGTTTAAATGAAAATATTTAGTCAGGGATTTTACAAAATTTTATGAAAATAATAAAAATCAAATTGTTTATTGCTAACTAAAGCACAGAAAATACTGTTGATTTTAATTATTGTAAATAAGTCTTTGTTTTAATTGCTAACTAAAGTACAGAAAATACTGTTGGTATTAATTATAAATGAGTCTCGATGTTAAACATTATTTACTATTCATTATTTAATTTTATCTAAATAAAATGAAAATTAGGTATGACCACAATTGAAAAGGTTTGTTAAATGGTGAAATTTGGTAAAAACAGTTTTGTGGTAATTTTGTATTCGACATCTACAATTTCATCATCCTGGTGAATAGTTTCTTCAGCAATAGGTTGTAGTATTTTCTTCCTTTTTTATTCTAACAAATTCAGTTCGGTTCAATGGTGGTTTCGTCTTTTCCTAATACTAGACAAGTATGAAGGGAGATTCGGGAATATACATGGTATTGCTTCGTTCTTTAATCTCGGCCTTTCCCTTTTTATTTTGTTAACAGTACCATTAGTTAAAATAGTCTCATCAAATTTTAAAATATCTTCTAAAAAGTGTAGCTCGCAAACAGAATCATAACTAGACAGTACTTTATCAGCCCTAGGAATCACATGCTGCCATTGTTCTAACCGTTTAGGATCCTATAAATATTTGCAATGACTAAATTAGAGTTCAATAAAGAAAAATAAGAGTGGTAACTCTTCATCTAACATCAAAAAACATAAAAAGAGCAAATTTTCTTTTCTAATAAGTTAAATTTAATGTGGAATTATTGTTGTTTGTGAGTCAGGATTTATGACTTTATTATTTTTTATTATAGAATTTTGTAATTAAATAAACTACACTCCGTAAGATACGGGTTGTGACTATTTTACAATAAATATATATTATTTAGAAAGAAATACATTATTTTACTTACACAAGGAGCTTTAAAAAGACTTGGATTTTTATCTCCTTGTGTTTTCTTTAATTTTATATCGGATTTATATCCCGTTTTTCAACCCGCAACGAAGCAAATCCTGCTTTGCCGTTTTTTGTTACTCATCGTAACTAGTAGTCACGTTCTTTATTTTCCCATTGACTTGCATAGAAAATAGACGTCGTTATTTTGCCACCCGCCAACTACAGTAGTTTTTTGGAACTTCATAAAAATAGGGACGGATATTTGAAATTTGACCAAGGCCGATTCGCCTCCTTATATCTAGTCTTCATATTCATACGATATTAAAACTGTCAAAGTTATTTTATTGATTGACTACTCAAAATATACGTACATTGGTGTTTAAATGTACAAAGGAAAATAAAATTCCACATCTTTTTAATATGGATAAAGGATTGTATGACAAGGATGTTTTTTTCAATAATATTGAATCACTATTTTGAAAATACCATTTCGAAGTTCATCCTACTTTGCTCTTTTTTACCATGCCTGAATTGACAGCAGTCAGTTTTTTCCTGATTTGGCTATATTCGCCTTCTCAGCTGAACCTGAAAATAATTTAATAGCTTATTCAAAATAAAAGGCAGATCAATATTAAAATCCAATCTGTTTGTTTAAGTTTGCCTTGCTAGACATTATAAATTCACTAACCTTTTAGCTTTGTAGTATTCACTGGAAAATTTCCACCTTTCTCAGACATAAAAATGGTACAAACTGCAAAAAATTAATATTAATCAACCACAAACTCACAGTCGAATCACAGTCAAATGGCGGAATGATTGAACTTGTACTTGTATAATATGTATATATCATCGAATCATGAATATTGAACACTGCTTTTTCTTTTTTTTTTTTTAATAAAACCTGAGAATATTTTAGTGCTTGAATCTCACATACTTTGATTGTAATCAAAGTATGTGTTGAATCTAAATAAATAAAAATAAAAAATAAAATGTCACTTGTCCCTTTCTTGTAAATGACCTTCGTCGTTTTTGTCTATTTGGCCTTCATTCAATTGGATATTGGGACAATACCATCTTTAATGATTATTTATATTATCTCATTATATGTTTTTTATATAATATAACCAAATAATAATACAATGCGAATATGAATCCATGAAAATATAGTAAAGCACGTAGAATTGACGTTTTGCGGATATCTATTTCTTGACGTCCCGAGGACATACTTAAAACGTCCAGAATTGGTCCTGGACGTACTGACGATAAATGGACATGCAATGGACGTCCTTAGGACGTCCTGAGCTACCTGGGATATACAACGTTGACGAAATGGGTATTTCAAATGTTCACAATCTAGGACAGGGATTCTTATATGCGTACTCAACACGTACCGAATTGAATAGAGAGATACATTACATACGAATCACATTCTGTGGAACGAAGATAGTCGTCTCAACACGTGCCGAATTGAAAGAGGAGACTCCAAATGCAGGTCGATTATTAGCAAAAAAAAAGAAGAAAAGCAAGTCGGTGCGATAACGAGTGGAGAAAGGGGATAAAATACTACAGTAGTACACCGCTTTATCGCATCATGACAATATATATTTTAAAAGATTGATAAATGAAGATATACAAATGTTCGAAATCTGGATGGATTACAGAAGAGCTGTTTACCGAATGGTTGCAACATTTTGCAAAATTTGCTAATGCTACTCCAGAGCAACCTATTCTTCTTGTACTGGCTAATCATTATACTGATTCCTCTTTAGTTTCGTACAACTGTTGTCGAAATTCTGGCATTCATTTACTATCACTTCCACCCCACACATCCCACAGAACACAGCCTCAGGATGTAAGTTTCTTCAAGCCCTTTAAAAACAGCTTACCAACAATATTGTGTTAAGTACATGAAAAGTAGAAAGCATGAATACATTCAAGATACTGACATAGCCCAATTTTTTGGCAAAACAACCGGAATATTTCCCATCAATCGTGATGTGTTTTGTAAGAAAGACTTTATATATATCTATGAAGATTGGTAAAATACAACGGCTGAACAAATGACTCCTTTTGCAGAACAAGGACCAAGTGGAACTGCTCTATGAAGGTTGAACAACTTACGTAATAGAACTCCTTTACCAGATCCAGGACCAAGTGGAACTATTTCAGGAAGAGTGGACAACTTAGGTAATATAACTCCTTCTTCAGAACCAGGACCAAGTGGAACTGTTCCAGCAAGATTGAAAAACTTACGTAGTAGACTGTCATCAAATTCGTCTGATTCTAAATTTATTTTGGAAAAAGTTGTTGAGGATAACTTAAGCGATGATGATGACAAAACCTTAAAAATTAAAGAAAAAAGGACAAAAACTTCTTTTCAAGACTTATGTCCAGCTCCAGTGTTTCAACCAAGAATTTCACAACGAAAAATGCAAAATTGTGAAATACTAACATCTTGTGTAACTTTGTCCCATGCTGACTGTACTGAAGCGCTGTGACCTATGTAAGGGTAAATCAATTAAAATAAAATTTATTTCAAAATATTACTGCTATTTTTAGGTCAATAAATTATTACTGCTTGGTCGATTTTGCTCTTCACCATGGGCGGTATTGTCCTACCGGTCGAAATTACCCAATTTTTCTTCTATTTTAAACAAGATACGTTACAAAAAACAATTTGTTTGTTTGCAAAATCAAAAGAAAATACTAGTATTAGGTAAAGTAACCAAGCAATTTTACCCTTTTGAGCATCTTATTACAAAGATCACTATTTGAAATTATTAACAGCGTTTAAGCAGTCGATATTGCCCCACTCTCCACTACATCAGGGGATTGCTTTCACGTGAACCAATAGTTAGACCAACATTGGCTTTAGAAATTAAAGAGGTTACATTTTAAATTGGATTGGATTGAATTTGTCCATTAACTATCAGTAGGGTTGCCAGACGTCCCGCTTTAAACGTAATTGTCCCGCTTTTTAACTTGCTCGCACGAGTTACGCCAAGTACGAAAATGCCCCGCTTTTCACCTACATACCACGCTTTTTACTGAAATGTAACGCTTTTTACTGAAAAGCCTCGCTTTTTATTGAAATGCCACGTTTTTTAATAAAATGCCACGCTTTTTACTGAAATACTACTCTATTTAATGAACTGCCTCGCTTTTTACAGAAATGCTACGATTTTTACTCAAATGCCACTCTTTTTACTGAAATGCCACCCTTTTTAGTTGAATGCTACGCTTTTAAAATTCAAAGTTAAAAATAAAGAAATGTTTGAAGAGTTAAAACTTTTTTTGAGAAGCTCCTCAGATAGAGGACCTGGTTTATAAAAATATAAGTGGAGGAGCTTTTTCTTATATCCGTTCAAAAATCTGACCACCCTAATTATCAGCGACCGAAGCCTTTGAATTATTTTAATTTAACAGCCGTTTGTCATGGTAAGCAAGCGACAAGTGACAGATATTGGTTGTGGCTCTGATACCATCATCCATTATAATATATCAACGCTAAAAAAATGTATAGAATGATTCCAGAGTCACAAGAATAGAACCAGATTTTCAAAATTATTACATGTAAAATAAATTAAGTGGTTTGAGGTTTATGTTTTGAGGTCTAAGCTAATGTTATATCCTATATAAAAACGTATCCCAAACATGGTTGGGTTGGAAACTATTGAATAATTTTTTCTTAAGAATCAGATGGACAGGCTTTGGATCTAGACCTAAATCGCTTGACTTTATTATCCTATGTTTTTTAAAATAAGAAAAACCAAAAGGGATAGGTAATATGTTTTCTTACAACTCTGTATCCTTCAATACTGACCATTTATTGTTTTTGTCTTATGTTGTTGTTGAAATGACCGATTCAATTGTTCGGCGTTCGTATAGCATTTTTTTATAATTTACATAATGTACCCGTTTTTTATTAGATTAATGGCAATTTTTGAAGCAGGAATTATTACAAAAATGACAGAAAATGAATATGAGAAGTTAGGAAAAGAAAAAACAATATCATCTTCAGAAATTGCGGAGAATGTTGCTAAAGACACCAACAAAGATTTGAAAAGACAGATCAAAGTGGACGAAGGGACAAAACTGAAACCAATCAGTCTTAAAATGCTACAAGGAGCCTTTTACCTTTTGTGCTTTGGAAATATATTTTCTGGTAAATTTTAGTTTTATTTATATATTTGTTGGCTCTTCATAAGGTACCTAGTCATTTTATACTGTGTAAGCCTTGTATATTTTGCTGTTTTTGGATCGTTTATTAATGTTTTCTACACCCACATGGATATTAGCTTATCTACGCACAGACTACAAAACGAAAAAGTATACTATTGCGTTCAACTGAACGAATATATTTCATATCCATTCTAGGTAAGAAAAAACTGCAAAAAACAAAATCCTCCAATCACAGTTCATGTTTTAGTCACCCAACTACTATTATTTTTAAATTTTGAAATAAGTGATAATTCTGTCAAACTAATTGTCATTATATTTTTTAGTTATTGAGATTAAATATACACTTTAATGTATATTTAGAATTATTTTTGTGTAGAATCAATAAATAATAACATTTTTATTTGGTCAACATTTTGTAAAAAAATTTTAATCAAACTATATGAAATTAATTTAATTACGAGTATTAAAACTAAGATCATAAAAGTGCGGTGGAGTTGAGGACAGAACGTCTGCATTCTACGCAAAAAGCTCGGGTTCGAATCTGATTTCTGATTAATGATCGGTCAGAAAATTGGACATAGAAAATATAGATCGTGAAATAACAAATAAAATATTGTCGAATAAACAAAGGTAATCCAGAGAAATCGAAAGATTAAAAAAATATGAATAGGAATCTTGCAATTTATTAAGACCCAGCTGTTACTCTCAAACTACTATATTATTGTCAAGGTCAGAATCTGACCCCTCAAAATATCAATCCTCTTCAGATGACGACTTTATCAATCCAAACTTACCCTCTACCTCAAAAAACACTCAAATAAGAACAAAGTTACCTACGTTAGATCCTGTATGCGATAAATATGGAATATCTGATCGATCAGCTGTTGCGATTGCTAGTTCAATATTAAAAGATGTAGGAATAATTACCACAGAAGATCCGTCGAAAATAGTTGACAAAAATAAAGTGAGAAGAATCGGTTATCTTATATAAACAATATTTCGGTTATTTTTCAGAAATATTGATTTATCGGTAATCAGCTTTTTATAATTAATAATTATTTTCGATTTATCGATTTTTATCGATTAATTTCGATTTTTCAAAGATAGAATAATCAATTTTAAAGAAAATATGAAAAGGATTACATTTTAGAAAATAATCGATAATTCGGTTATTTTTTTGGAAAATAGATTTATCGTAGAATCGGCTTCTTAATTAATCGATTATTTTCGGTATTTCAATGATAATCGAATTATCGATTTTAAATTAAATACAATAAAAGTAAATTATTGATAATAATCGATTGATCGAAAATAATCTATTATTTAAAATAATCGATAATTCGGTTTTTTTTTGAAAATCGATTTTTCAGTTAATCGACTTTTTAATTAATCGATTATTTTTGATTAATCGATTATTTTCGATTTTTCAAAGATTATCGAATAATCTGTTTCAATGGACGAAAAAAAATGGATTATTTGAAAATAATCGATTATTTAAAATAAACGATAATTTTTTTATTTTTTGTAAACACTGATTTATCGGTTAATTGGCTTTTTAATTAATCCATTATTTTTGATTTTTCAAAGATAATCAAGTAGTCTATTTTAAGGGAAATACGAAAAACAAATAGATTGAAAACAATGGATTGATCGAAAATAATCGATTATTTCCATGATCGATCATTTATTTCGATAATAACCCACCCCTAGCGACCAAGTGACTTTTAATAGGGTTAAATTTTAAAATGTGATCTGTTTTCAGACAAATGCATTTCTAGAGTTTTATGTGACTCATCCTCTATATTAATTAATATTCCTAAAGAAAGAAGCTGAGGTTACAATACAAAACAGCATTTTCTTATTTTGACTAATTTTTAATATTAATGTAATAGCCGTAGAAAAAATATAATGTTCAACTCAAAAGGTTTGATTTGCAGTATTCGCCTGCGCAACATGCTTTTTTTATAATACTCGTAGACAATGAGTACCATTTCTTGCTCTATTAAGAATATTCTATTTCAACATTTTACTGTAGTCTCTTGCTGAAAAGTCCGTAGTAAATAAACGCTAACGAAATATTATATAAAATGTCGTGCATCTGTTTGATATTAAAAAATCACGTTAATTTTATTTCATAATACAAAATTCCATTAAACATATATTTTAAATAAATCTAATAGTTCATTATGATGCTAATAAACAAAGCCCGGTCCCTGTCACAGAGTTCGGGTCTCTGCCCAGTTCCCCCATTTAGTTAACCTTTCTTAACCAGGTTAAACACCGGTGTATGTTATATCTCTGGTCTCTTTTATCTAAGGTTTACACAAATTGTAGTTTTACCAGATTAGTGTAATAGATTTATAATCTATACATATATGTAATTAAATTACAAATAATAGTTAGATTAGAATTTTTATTCATATTTATTTCAAGTTCAGTTTTATTATTGTTTTAATTACAGTTGCGCAAAGTTTTAGGGTATATTAAAATCCGTAAGGGGCCTAATAAAATTATTAATTTATAGGATTATTAAATTATTAAGTAAGGAACACATAGAGGTCAAAAGAAATCAAAAGCTTACATTCCATACCATAACAGAAAAAAGTTTCACAAAAATACACTACTACTTCCTTAAAAAAATTAACGAATATGACAATTTCAATTTTTTTTCTTTGTACTTTGAAAAAAACGGTATTGAGGTTTTCGTTTTTTCATGTCTGTAAAAGATTGGTAAAGGGTTTGGTAACATTCTGTCTTGTAGGTATATCTACGGTACCTAACCAATAGATTTTTATAAAAAATGTGGTTTCAACTATTATTTGCAATTTTAGTCTTCTAAATCTCCCAACTAAAAATGTTTTCTTTTTAGGACTAATTTTAATTGGAGAGTTTATGTTTCATAAACGATTGCGAAAGAGGAACAAAAGAAGACACGTGGTAATAACGAAGAAATGGAAAAAAATTGTTAAAATTAAAATTTCAAGAATTCGTTCTATGTATTTACGATTTTATAGGAATGCTATGAACGATGCATTTGTATCAACTTTAGAGTATTTAGAATAAATTCATTGTTAATCGCAATTAATTGATGTGTAATTTGAAATATATTTAATACCTAATTATTTTTCATTATACGGAGTTATATTCCTAGAAATACATTAGGTATACATATTTTGCTTATTTTACTTTAACCATGGAATACGAGTATTTTTACATTAATATTTTTATTTTAATATATTTCAGTTTATATTAAGCTTGGTAGATGAATAGAGCTCAAAATCTTTGTTTATTTTTAAAACTAAGTTTTTTTTTTTTAAGACTTCGTATAATCATTTAACTGGCGCAGTCAGTAGGTCAGTCGGTTTATTTTAATAGTTTCAATAGTTTAAAGTTTTTGGATAAACGTAATTTTAAAAAATCGTTCTGGTGGAAGACAACATCGTCAAAGCCAAAACAACCAACTAAAGGAATGACAAAAATCGCCAGTTCCACTCTGAAGCCGAAATTTTTTCAAAATCACAATAAATCAGCTTGAGATCCAGTTCCGACAGAAGAAGGACAAAATCGCTTGAATCCGTCTACCGCTTAAGAATTTTCAAGAAGTTACAATAAAACTTCTGACACTAGACTGTAAGCCATAATTTTCATTTCCTTTTCATTTTTCCTTGCTTACCCTCTTTATTTCAAAGTAATTACAATGTTTTAAGTATTGTACGAGTATTACTTTAAATAAAAAATAGTAATATTTATGTATTTATTTTTTTTTAATAAATGCCCCAAGTATCCAAGTATTTACGATTATTACAATCTGATCATTAGGATCAATTAGCAATTTTATTCTAACCTAACTTATCTAAGGATTAAAAACTTCATATTTTTTATTAACTCAGATATTGATGAATTAATTAATAGTTTTAACAGTTTAATATTGGAAGACGTAAATAACATGGCTATCACTAATTATTAATTATTAGAATTAAATATGGATATTATTCCATCTCATGAAGGAAACCCACATACTTTAGGAGTTTTGTTAGATACTTGTGAAAATTTAGTTACTAATTTTACTAATCCACAAATCAAGAATTTTAAGAGCTATCCTAATAGGAACATTAACTGGAAGAGCTTTAACTTTAATAGCTTCTCTAATCAAGTTAGATTGCCTAATCCAAGATTTAACATAGTAAACTCTTATAGTTTAAAATTATTAATAAGAGGCCTTTCAAACCACTCATAAAATAATATTAGACTAAGAAACCCTAAGAGCATAGAAAAAGCGATGTCATTAGTTATTGAGGAAGACAATTGTCTTTATAGCCAGAATAGAAGTAATCCCTTTATTTTCAAAATACTTTTAAACCTTCTCATAGAGTAGTTCCAATGAAAAATTTTAATTCATCTTGACCCCAAGAAGGTAAACCAAACTATAATAATCAATTTACAAATAATAAATTCACAAATACGAAATAATCAATACCCAAATTTAAAAAATATTTTGGGACCCAATTTTCTAAATAATTATCCTAAAGCAAATTTCTAAAATAATATACCAAGACCAAATTTCCAAAACTATCAAAATATTTTTTTCTAATTTTGACATATTAGTGACATTTTTGTAATCGCAGCAAGTATTAAAATTATCTACTTTACGCAACCAGTTATATAATGTTGATTATGGAACTGGTTTCGAAAAATTCATTGTCACCAGTTTTGAAAAGAAAAGAAATAATTAAAAATAAAGCCTTTTTGGTTTTAAAATCAATATATACATTATAATTAAAAGTTTATATTAAAGAAGGACATGTTGACTTATAAAAATAGAATTTGGTAAAACTAACAACCCAGTAATAATGTTGTTTAGTCCTTATTTTCCACTCTAAATCAGCACAAAATAATTAAAACACAATACACGATAAAATAATTCATTCTTAAAAACTAATGGGTCGATTCTGAGAAATCACCTATAAGGTATAGAATCTGTAAGATACAGGCTCTGTAACTTCGACTCTTCCAGATTTACAAATTACGCGATTCTGAAACCCAAACTGTAGAGTGATAATTTACAGGCCTGCTCTTATAGAAACAGCAACTTCATGGTTATTTTTGATGTCAAAATTATAACCTAAAATCTTAAATCTGTCATCTGAATTCTTAAATATACTTTTACGACTTTTTTCAGTTATTTTAGTTAAAAATTATTCTTTTTTACGGCATCATGCGGTAAATACTTATATAATTAATGTTAAATTAGTAATCAAGGTACATTTTATAGCGCAAAACGGAGAAGATTGAAAAATACAAGCACAGAACAACTGGACATTTATTTAAGTACCATCGAAAATGATTATTTTTTTAGAAGTGGTATAATAAACCCAACGGTTCAACCGGACCATATTTTAAAAAAATGGGAAGAGTTAACAACTAAATTAAATTCTCTTGCGAATGGGCCATCCCTGTCAGTAGAGGAATGGAAAAAAAGATTTTTAGATTGGAAATATGCAACAAAATCAAAATATAGGAAAATGCAAACATTATTAATGGAAACTGGTGGAGGGCCCCAAACTGAGTTAAAATTAAATGCTCTTGAAGAACGAGGTCTTTCAGTTTAGGGTAAAGTCACAGTTACTGGGGCAAAGAATGTTACACTCTATGAGGGCATAGAAACTGATGTCACTCAGATGAGGGCATAGATATTGGTGTAACTCATGAGGACAGAGAAACTAATAACTCAGGTGATGAAGAAAATGCGAATGAAGTAGAAGTATAACATGAAGAGAATGTAGAAGTTATTTACATATCTACTACCTCCTCCACAAAAGATTGACTCGGTAAAAAGGACAAAAAATAAACCTCTGTCAGTGCTTACAGAAAATCTGATAGAAAATTCCAGTATATTTTCTAAGAGTCAAGAGACTATTGTGCAAGTTTTGGACAAATTTTCCAAGGAATATTGCAAAAATGAAGCAGAGAAATTAAAATTAAAGAGGCAGCAATTGCAATTTGAAATTGCAAAATTTAAATTTATAAACAAAGACTTTGAGTTTTCATTGGATTGATGAAATGGATGAATTCATGTGTTTCGAGCTCTTTTATTTATTTATTTTAGTTAATATAAAATGTTGTTTTGTTTTAACATTTACATATATGTTTTTATTTATTTAGAAGACTGGTTTTTTGTTTGTATAAAATATTGTTTGATTTTTGTTTTAACATCTACATTTATTTTTTAGTTTATTTAAAAAACCGATTTTTTGTTTGTATAAATATTTTGTTTTTGATTTTTGTTTTAACATTTACATATACTTTTTAGTTTATTTAGAAGACTGATTTTTAGTTTGTATAAAATATTGTTTCGTTTGTTTTTGAGATTTTTTATGGATTTTATATTTAATATAATAAAAATTTATTTATTAAAAGTTTATTTACTGAAAGAAATGTAATACAAAGAAAAAGGCATAAATAATATTCCCAGTAAATAAACAACCTGTGGCAATAAGTCTTAAATGCAGGTTCAGTAATTTTGTGTTTGACAGGCAACAGTAGTTATAGTTAAAAGACAAAACAACCATAAAGATATTTCTCCTGCATATTATGAGATCCACCATAACTTCAGTTTTATTTTTAATTATGGGTTGATATAACAAAGTTATAGGATTTATATGGTTTAGAAACAATAAAAGACCTGTGTTTAATAGTAAGTATATTTTTATAACTAGTTATCAAAAATATATTAATTTACAATATTTTCTCGTATGTATTGTTGCCTTAATTCTCTTCCTTGTTGTAATAAATTATGTCCTGCTTGTGCTTGTATATGATCTAAAATAAAATATGAGATTTATTAGGGAAAGTATGTAGTTATGTAATTATTACTGTTAACAATTTCTTCTTCGGCATACTCTATTCCATCTTCCGGCAATATTAAATTTGCATGTAATGCCATATTATGTAAAATACAGCATGTATATATAGAGACACCTAAACCGTCCTTTTAATACCTCATTAGTTCTTTCGATAACATTCTTTGCTCGTATATGGTGTTCATTAAAATTTGCTTCTAGCTGTGTTTGTGGATTCAGAAATGGGGTAAACAACCAAGGTTCCAGTGTATATCCACTATCTCCTAAAAAAGAATTTTAACTTCATAGGTAAAATTATATTTTTTCTATCATGATTATTACCAATTAATCGTGTAGACAAATCACCTTCATTAAAATTATTTAATAGGTGGTCCCTTATTGCACTTAATTGCCAGATTGCAGAATCATGTGTTCATCCAGGGTACCTAGCACAACAGGCAAGAATTTTGCAATTTGCATCTGAAATCTAAATTTTAATTAGAATATTATCCTACCTATTAACTACCTATTTCACTTACGAGCATAACATTAATAGAAAATTTTCCTTTTCTATTAATATACACAAATGGTGGGAAATGTTCATCAGTAGATGGTGGTGCTAATATTTCTACATGAGTACCATCAATTGCACCTCTTAAATTAAATTTTTCATAAAATCTAAAAAAAAAGAGGTTTTAAGTAGGTACGTTTCTTTATTAATATAGAAAGTTTTATTTAACCATCGTTTTATTGAATTTTTTTCTTTCAGTGACTGGAAATTTTACCCATATTCTCATCAGCACTCGTACACTTAACCCACATACATAAGAAATAGCTATACTTATTGATGTTTGACTAATTCCTATCCAAGCATTGCAACCAATTACATTCTGATAGGAGCCAGTAACCAAAAAATTCAAAGTAGCAAAAACCTAAAGATATACTTATTATAATTTATTATTTTGGTAAATATGATTGTTTTACTTTAACTTCAAAAGTGATTCCCAAATTATTTATTCTAATATGTGGTGTCAGTGAATTTATTAAAAATCGCACACTATTTTTGTCCAGACGGAAGATTTGTTTAAAATACCTATCTGGCTTATCAAATGGATTGAATTCATCTCTCAGTCGTCTTCTTTCTAATCTCATGTAATTGCTAAAAAAATATGAAGGAATAAGGTTCATGTAACAAAACTTCTCAAAGAATCGAACTTTAACTTAAAACTGAATCTTTTATGCATGGAGGAAGGATTATTATTATTATAGTGGTAATAGGTATCTACATTACTAACCGGTTAACATTTTCTTCCAAAAGAATACCTATAAATAAATTAACTTGATGGCCATTCATTTTTGTGTATTTGTCAAATAATTCAATTCTAAAATTGTTTTTTAGGTTATATGTTTTTATAGGTTTTATACCTCCTATAACAATCTACAGAGAACTTTTGTCTACCTGTAACTATTCACAGACCTATAAGAAAATCTGTATGTAACCGGTTGACTTAGAATTGCATTTCCTGTATTTTTTACAGATTTTTGCTTACAGGGCTTACAGATCGTCTCAGAATCGACCCATAAGTAACTTTAACAAGCAATATGAACATACTACGTAGTCTATTCTGTATCATGCAGTTGCTAGCTAGCAAGTAGCTTAGACCAAGGTCAGTCGTTATGTTAACACTTTGAAAATATCGGAATTCTCTAAAGTAAAATCTGTGGTTATAAAAGTGGATTTCGAGTGACTTAAAAGCAGTCAAATATTCTTGGTGCTTAAGCTTAACAACTACTTGCTAAGAAAGAAATCTAGGCCTTTGGATAATAAATATTTAAATATATTAAAAAATTAATAGGAGATATGTTTATTGATAAGATAATCGGTACTTCTATCATATTTTTTTGTAATGATTTATTTTAAGAATAAAGTAGGACTTCGGCAAAGCTTACTATTTACTGCTTGTAATCTGTACCTGTAAGGTGTGTTCCCCTTACATTAGTTAGGCCCTAATAGCCTCATTGTGCATTCTCCACATGCTGCCTTTCAGGTGAGATTTATATAGGGATGACTACCTCTCAGATCGTCAACAGACCTGCAGATCAACTTGAGATAAAATTGCATAATACATTTATTTGCTGTATAAAGGTTTTTTTAATTTCAAGCCAGTCCAACAAAATGTAACCATTTCCAAATGATAATATTATTACACTTTACTTGACGTTCCGGCACTTCCGACTCGAAGGTTAAGTTGTTAAAAGCCTGATCTACACCATACTTACAAGTTGTATTATTTTTATAGCAACCGTATAATAACTTTGACAAAAGTAGCTATTCTAGTATTCACGGTTGATATAAAGTTGTATTTGTGGTGTAAACCAGGCCTTTAACAACTTAACCTTCAAGCCAGGAGAGACAGGACCAATGAGGTTTATATCTTCCGGTCATGGACGTTAAGTGAAATATAATTTATCATTTGAGACTTTTTATTTTTGTTGGTGGACTGATTTGAAATTAAAAAAAAGTCATAAATATGTCGTAGTTGTAAACTTTCATCAAGACAGGAAAATTTAAATGTGCAATTTTATCGCAGGCCTTTTAATGATCTAAGAGGTGGTTCTTATAGACAGCTCTCAGTGACGTTATAATATCAACCAGCAGACGTTTTGGAGAGCTGAGAGGCAGGTCTTAAATTCCCGTGAAGGATGCACAATGGGCCAATTGGGGCCAAAGTGACATGGAGGGTCACTCATCCTTACATATACAGTTCGCAAGGAGTAGTATAGCCTTTGCTGAAATCTTATTTCATTCCTAAATCAAACAATTAGAGAAAATAATATACCTATTTAGTTCTGAGATATCTATTATTCTATCAGTAAACATACCTTCCATTAATTTCTTGGTCTACTAAAATATTTATTATCCAGGGTCCATAATATTTCTTTCTTAGTAACTAGTTGTTACGCTTAACCATCAAGAATATTTGGTTGATTCCAAATAACTCTGAATCCACTTTTGTAACCACTAGTTGTTACAGATTTTATTTAGAGAATTCTGATTTTCTCAAAGTAGTAATACAACAACTTGACCTTCATCATAACAACTT
The DNA here is from genome assembly GCA_927349885.1 of Psylliodes chrysocephalus. Taxonomy (NCBI): domain Eukaryota; kingdom Metazoa; phylum Arthropoda; class Insecta; order Coleoptera; family Chrysomelidae; genus Psylliodes; species Psylliodes chrysocephalus. The sequence goes on from OV651821.1 coordinate 33,669,161, forward strand.
GGTCGGTACTATAACTGTATGATACAGCATAGACTAATTTAGAAATCGTGAATTCTAGAATAACTACTTGTGTCAAAGTTGTTATATACAGTTGCTATGAAAGTGGTAAGATAGCAAGTGGTTAGAAAGTTGCCAGATAACAACTATAGTTACAGAATAGACCCCTACAAGTCGTTGAGAAAAAATTAATATGATTTTCCATTTGTCAATGAAATGAACGAAAAAATATTGTACATTACACGTTACGAAATGCCGTTTTATGTAACTCGTTCATGTTGCGGAACCTCGCTCTGCTAGACCCGCAAATATTTACTCGTTACATAAAATAAGGCATTTCGCAATTGATTTCATAAATAGCTATTAAAATTCAGATACAAAAAACAAAACTCGATTTTTAACCACAGACACTCCCAAAATTAGAGTTTTAGAATTTTTTATTCAACTATATAAGACTATAAAAGACTATAAAAGACTATAAAAGACTATAAAAGACTATAAAAGACTACAAAAGACTACAAAAGACTACAAAAGACTATAAAAGACTATAAAAGACTATAAAAGACTATAAAAGACTATAAAAGACTATAAAAGACTATAAAAGACTATAAAAGACTATAAAAGACTATAAAAGACTATAAAAGACTATAAAAGACTATAAAAGACTATAAAAGACTATAAAAGACTATAAAAGACTATAAAAGACTACAAAAGACTACAAAAGACTATAAAAGACTATAAAAGACTATAAAAGACTATAAAAGACTATAAAAGACTATAAAAGACTATAAAAGACTATAAAAGACTATAAAAGACTATAAAAGACTATAAAAGACTATAAAAGACTATAAAAGACTATAAAAGACTATAAAAGACTATAAAAGACTATAAAAGACTATAAAAGACTATAAAAGACTATAAAAGACTATAAAAGACTATAAAACTATAAAAAGACTATAAAAGACTATAAAAGACTATAAAAGACTATAAAAGACTATAAAAGACTATAAAAGACTATAAAAGACTATAAAAGACTATAAAAGACTATAAAAGACTATAAAAGACTATAAAAGACTATAAAAGACTATAAAAGACTATAAAAGACTATAAAAGACTATAAAAGACTATAAAAGACTATAAAAGACTATAAAAGACTATAAAAGACTATAAAAGACTATAAAAGACTATAAAAGACTATAAAAGACTATAAAAGACTATAAAAGACTATAAAAGACTATAAAAGACTATAAAAGACTATAAAAGACTATAAAAGACTATAAAAGACTATAAAAGACTATAAAAGACTATAAAAGACTATAAAAGACTATAAAAGACTATAAAAGACTATAAAAGACTATAAAAGACTATAAAAGACTATAAAAGACTATAAAAGACTATAAAAGACTATAAAAGACTATAAAAGACTATAAAAGACTATAAAAGACTATAAAAGACTATAAAAGACTATAAAAGACTATAAAAGACTATAAAAGACTATAAAAGACTATAAAAGACTATAAAAGACTATAAAAGACTATAAAAGACTATAAAAGACTATAAAAGACTATAAAAGACTATAAAAGACTATAAAAGACTATAAAAGACTATAAAAGACTATAAAAGACTATAAAAGACTATAAAAGACTATAAAAGACTATAAAAGACTATAAAAGACTATAAAAGACTATAAAAGACTATAAAAGACTATAAAAGACTATAAAAGACTATAAAAGACTATAAAAGACTATAAAAGACTATAAAAGACTATAAAAGACTATAAAAGACTATAAAAGACTATAAAAGACTATAAAAGACTATAAAAGACTATAAAAGACTATAAAAGACTATAAAAGACTATAAAAGACTACAAAAGACTACAAAAGACTATAAAAGACTATAAAAGACTACAAAAGACTACAAAAGACTATAAAAGACTATAAAAGACTACAAAAGACTATAAAAGACTATAAAAGACTATAAAAGACTATAAAAGACTATAAAAGACTATAAAAGACTATAAAAGACTACAAAAGACTACAAAAGACTACAAAAGACTATAAAAGACTATAAAAGACTATAAAAGACTATAAAAGACTATAAAAGACTATAAAAGACTATAAAAGACTATAAAAGACTATAAAAGACTATAAAAGACTATAAAAGACTATAAAAGACTATAAAAGACTATAAAAGACTATAAAAGACTATAAAAGACTATAAAAGACTATAAAAGACTATAAAAGACTATAAAAGACTATAAAAGACTATAAAAGACTATAAAAGACTATAAAAGACTATAAAAGACTATAAAAGACTATAAAAGACTATAAAAGACTATAAAAGACTATAAAAGACTATAAAAGACTATAAAAGACTATAAAAGACTATAAAAGACTATAAAAGACTATAAAAGACTATAAAAGACTATAAAAGACTATAAAAGACTATAAAAGACTATAAAAGACTATAAAAGACTATAAAAGACTATAAAAGACTATAAAAGACTATAAAAGACTATAAAAGACTATAAAAGACTATAAAAGACTATAAAAGACTATAAAAGACTATAAAAGACTATAAAAGACTATAAAAGACTATAAAAGACTATAAAAGACTATAAAAGACTATAAAAAACTATAAAAGACTATAAAAGACTATAAAAGACTATAAAAGACTATAAAAGACTATAAAAGACTATAAAAGACTATAAAAGACTATAAAATACTATAAAAGACTATAAAAGACTATAAAAGACTATAAAATACCATAAAATACCATAAAAGACTATAAAAGACTATAAAAGACTATAAAAGACTATAAAAGACTATAAAATACCATAAAATACCATAAAAGACTATAAAAGACTATAAAAGACTATAAAAGACTATAAAAGACTATAAAAGACTATAAAATACTATAAAAGACTATAAAAGACTATAAAAGACTATAAAAGACTATAAAAGACTATAAAAGACTATAAAAGACTATAAAAGACTATAAAAGACTATAAAAGACTATAAAAGACTATAAAAGACTATAAAAGACTATAAAAGACTATAAAAGACTATAAAAGACTATAAAAGACTATAAAAGACTATAAAAGACTATAAAAGACTATAAAAGACTATAAAAGACTATAAAAGACTATAAAAGACTATAAAAGACTATAAAAGACTATAAAAGACTATAAAAGACTATAAAAGACTATAAAAGACTATAAAAGACTATAAAAGACTATAAAAGACTATAAAAGACTATAAAAGACTATAAAACTATAAAAGACTATAAAAGACTATAAAAGACTATAAAAGACTATAAAAGACTATAAAAGACTATAAAAGACTATAAAAGACTATAAAAGACTATAAAAGACTATAAAAGACTATAAAAGACTATAAAAGACTATAAAAGACTATAAAAGACTATAAAAGACTATAAAAGACTATAAAAGACTATAAAAGACTATAAAAGACTATAAAAGACTATAAAAGACTATAAAAGACTATAAAAGACTATAAAAGACTATAAAAGACTATAAAAGACTATAAAAGACTATAAAAGACTATAAAAGACTATAAAAGACTATAAAAGACTATAAAAGACTATAAAAGACTATAAAAGACTATAAAAGACTATAAAAGACTATAAAAGACTATAAAAGACTATAAAAAGACTATAAAAGACTATAAAAGACTATAAAAGACTATAAAAGACTATAAAAGACTATAAAAGACTATAAAAGACTATAAAAGACTATAAAAGACTATAAAAGACTATAAAAGACTATAAAAGAATATAAAAGACTATAAAAGACTATAAAAGACTATAAAAGACTATAAAAGACTATAAAAGACTATAAAAGACTATAAAAGACTATAAAAGACTATAAAAGACTATAAAAGACTATAAAAGACTATAAAAGACTATAAAAGACTATAAAAGACTATAAAAGACTATAAAAGACTATAAAAGACTGTAAATTCAAATTAAAAATTTTAAAAATAATTTTGAATAAATAACAATTAATAAAATTATTTAATGAACAATAATAGTATATACTAGCTATTGCCCGCGATTTTGTAGGCGTGGAGTGGTGTTTTTAATATAAAAAAAAGCATGATTGCCCAAAAAAGGGAGCTTTAATTTGATTTTAGGGGTCATGGTATGAGAGAATTATAGATTAGAGTTAAGTAGCGTTACCTAATATTTAGGTGTAGTAATCTAATTAATAATCTCTTGGTATACCATATTTATAGTATGGCTCTCAACAGCTATCACCAGATTGCTTGCGGAACTGACTTTATTAATTCCCTCCCCATATTTTTGTTTTTAATTATTTCTTATTTATTTTTATTTATTTTTATCTATTTTTATTTATTTTTATTTATTTTTATTTATTTTTATTTATTTTTATTTATTTTTATTTATTTTTATTTATTTTTATTTATTTTTATTTATTTTTATTTATTTTTATTTATTTTTATTTATTTTTATTTATTTTTATTTATTTTTATTTATTTTTATTTATTTTTATTTATTTTTATTTATTTTTATTTATTTTTATTTATTTTTATTTATTTTTATTTATTTTTATTTATTTTTATTTATTTTTATTTATTTTTATTTATTTTTATTTATTTTTATTTATTTTTATTTATTTTTATTTATTTTTATTTATTTTTATTTATTTTTATTTATTTTTATTTATTTTTATTTATTTTTATTTATTTTTATTTATTTTTATTTATTTTTATTTATTTTTATTTATTTTTATTTATTTTTATTTATTTTTATTTATTTTTATTTATTTTTATTTATTTTTATTTATTTTTATTTATTTTTATTTATTTTTATTTATTTTTATTTATTTTTATTTATTTTTATTTATTTTTATTTATTTTATTTTATTTTTATTTATTTTTATTTATTTTTATTTATTTTTATTTATTTTTATTTATTTTTATTTATTTTTATTTATTTTTATTTATTTTTATTTATTTTTATTTATTTTTATTTATTTTTAATTTTTATCCAAACGTCACTCGTTAAACAATATACTATTTCATTGCTGACAAATGGTTATTCGAACTCGCTTTAGATCGATTATCAAGAGAAGCGTCAAGCGGCACCCATCTAGCACTAAGCTTTCTCATGTATAAATGTATGGAATGTCTACTTTCCCTGCTATCTCTTAACGTTTCTTAACTTTACTGGGCAATCATTTATCACGATTTCGTGGACATTTTTAATTGTTTCTTCATCTGTAGCTGTGGTACATCCTTTATACTTATTCTACATTGTTTCAATTTAGCAAACCAGTTTGGAACGGTTGTATACAGAGGAGAAAACTTGCATAGCATTTAGAGCGATGAAAACAATTTCAAATAAAAAATGACAATTGTAGGCTCGCAACATGCTCCAAATGATTGTTCTTTTCTATTTTAAGTTTTTCTAATTTGAATTTTCAACCATCGACTTTTTTTAATTTCGAAAAATTAAATGTTTTTATACTTTCAACTATTTATAAATTCGATCATTTATCCCTGCGACCTTTTGATTTTCGATCATTTTTCAGCTCACCCATTTATACAGGGTGTCTGTAAAAGGTCTTTACAAAAACATACCACATATTCCTTGGACCAAAATAAGTCGATTTAAGTAAAATTACCTTAGTACAAAGTTGCTTCGTTTGGGCTCCAGAGGGCCTTGAAGTTACAATTTTTAAATCGTTTTTCCCATATAAATTTAAAACGGCATATGCGATTTTGCTGAAATTTTTTATATTGGTAGAGTTTTATGTGGCAAAAAAATGGTATTAAAATTTTGTCCGATAATAATACATAGGCGTAGAACTTGATTTTTTAAATAATTGCACCTTTAAAAATTCTACGCCAATGGAAGAAAAAGAGTTTGAGTATGATATTTAGATTGCGCAACTCATTTACTTTGAAAAAGGTACTCCTGATAAGACTCGATTACTCTCATGGTTTTCGCTAAATTTCTGTTTTAATAATTTAGAGTGTATAGGTATCAGAAAAATATTTATTTACAACATAATCAAAATAGAGATTTTACAAAAATTGTTCAAAATGTTCACCATTTTCACGCATACAAAGATTTATACGTCGAAGAAAATTAAAATGTATCCTTTCCATAACTTCTTCATCACCTCTAAGATTGTTTATTGCATCTTGAATACGTTGCCAGAGTTGTTCTTCATTTTCTACAGGTTCCCTGTAAACTGTGGATTTCAGATGTCCCCATAAAAAGTAATCCATCGGTGTTAGGTCTGGGGAACGTGGTGGCCAGATTACAGGTGCGTCATTACCTCTGCCTATCCATTTGTGTGGATATTGTTCATTCAAGTGGTTTCTAACGTTTAAAGAAAAATGTGGTGGAGCTCCATCTTGCATAAACCACATATCTCTCCGAAGTTGGAGAGGTAAATCTTCTAACAATTCTGGCAACGTATTTTGTAGAAAATCCAAATAATTTTCTCCAGTTAATCTTCGTGGAAGTATGACAGGACCAACAATGAAATTATCAATTATTCCAGCCCACACATTAATTTTGAATTCGTGCTGAAAATGGTTTACCTTTATTGCATGCGGATTTTCAACGGCTTAAACATGTTCATTATGGGTATTACTTATACCTCTTCTTGTAAAACCCGCTTCATCGGTAAAGAGAACCTTCTTGACAAAGTTTGGATCTCTTTCTCTTTGCATATTAACAAATCGACAAAAACTCAAA
>OV651821.1:33680910-33692408 GCA_927349885.1 Psylliodes chrysocephalus
AAATGCCTTTAACTAATAAAGTGAACTATTGAATAATTTTACATTGACTAAAATTAATATGAAAAGGAAAAATCTTATTTAACATATTTAAAAATGGTAAAGCATAATATCTCTTCCAAACAAAATAATATATAAAATTATATAAAACGTGTTATCATGTGTTGAGGTTATGTACAATATTTGACATTTTAATTAAGAAATCTTTGTACAAAATATATATTTTCAACAATATATCGGCATTCAAACTTACCTTATAAAATCAGACGGCCAATAAGAATATTAAAAGACAATTAGTACATTGGATGTCCAAGATAATTTAAAATTTAAATCAACTTGATTCGTTGACGGATACAAATCGAAATGAAATACCAACTTTTGACACAAGGCATAAACGACAAATGAAATTTGAGTAGAGATGTTTGTGACAAAATAACGAAAACGGTTCCAACCGTTACAACTTCTGGGTGAATATAACCAGATAAGATCGGAAGAATAGGCTGAGCATTATAACATAAATCCTTAACGGCCTTTGTTGACTCAAAGGACACAGTAAACTGAGAGTAGTAGAAGGTAGTGAGTGCAGATTCTGTGAGAAGGACAAAACCCTCATTCACATTCTGACTCAATGTGTAGCACTCCACATTTCAAGGGAACTATTTTTTGGGGCATACTAAATACTAAACTTAAATTCTACACTTCCTTGAGAAGATAGGACTTGAAGGGACTATTTTCACGATGTATTAGTAACATAAGGGCATAATAGATGGTTCAGATTGCAGTGCATTAATACTTCATTCCCAACATAACATTGGTACCTTGCTCAGAGTGTAAAACATGTTTTGAAGATTGGTTTTATCGCATGCAAAAATATATAGATTTTAAAGCTGCATAACGTAATTTGTGTTTTATCTTACATTTTTCTCAAACTTTAGCAGTTAAAAATAAATAATGAACTTTTGAACGTTTTTACACAGATTCAATTTATTCACTTAGTCTTAATTTTTTAGAAATCAAGCAAACTCAAAAATGAGGGATCTTCAATCAGCGTTCATTTTACCAAAAAACATTTTAATGTTTGCCGGGCGTTGGCCAGAGCGTTCTCGGACAATATTTTCAAGACTAAGAGAAATTGTATTTTTGATGGTTGAAGTAATATTCAAAATTTCTTTAATAATTGAGGTATACATAGTGTGTATGGATTTTGATTTCGTAAGTCTATTCGAAATTATGGCACCATTAATTACTGGTACTGGTCATTTACTGAAAATCGTATTTTTCAAATGGAAAAATAATGTTTGGTTAGATCTATTAGATCAACTAAAAACAAATCATTTTACTATTTATCCGAAGAAATTCACTTCTGCTAATGATAAACATGTTAATTTTGCCAAAAACTTTGGTAACTTATTCCAGTTTGGCTGCTGCTGTTCATCAACTGCATATATTCTTGCACCTCTTTTTTCGGATATTGATTTACCTTTAAGATGTACATTCATTTCCCGAAAATACATTCCCCATATGTATGTATTTCAAGCAATAGGTATGTAAGTATTTTACTTCAATTAATACTTTTACTAAATCAATTATTATTAAATAATTTATATTGCATATTTAAAAAAAAAAAACAACACATTTTGTTTGACAGGGATAGGGTTAATTTAGTGTCATAGAGTTCATTACTTCAATTCACTACATTTGAGACCCACTGTATTTGATATAAATTGTCAAGTTGTGATATTTTCAGTCAGTTAGTTCTCAAGTTGATTTATATGCAATAGTTTTATGCAGTTATATTAATGCTGCGAAGCCTTAAGGTAGTTCACTCGCCACAATCGTACATAAAACTATCGCTTAATGGTGAATACCAAAAGTTCGAGATTCTCAATGCTAAACAATTTTATTTTTGTAAGAGACTGTACAAAACACATATATATGGATATGTTCTAATTTCAAATAAAATCCATCCGACAACGTCGCAAATATATGAATGGTGTGCTATAGAGATTTTTGACTTCATCATACTAATTTTAAGAGTTTGTTTTGGTTCAAACAGAACCGCTGATTTCAGTTCTCAAATACAGTGGACGAATTAATTTTTCGAGTGTTATTTTGTTACCACGCGTTAAGTGTAGCGATTACAAAGTTGCCAAGTTGTAATCATTTTACGGAACTACGCGTCGACTTCTTTAAAAATATTTTTATTTTAATAATCTATCTTTCTACTAAGACGGTCAAAAAAATAAGCGTTTTTTTATAAAATTTTAAACTTTCTTGATTTACATTACATTTGTTTTTAAAAAATATGGTAAGAACCGTTTTCGAGATATCTTGAAATAAATGCATTGATTGTGTACATGACAGGCTTCAAGAGTGTTAATTATGCACATTTTGTTTGTTAATATCTCGTTTCACAGACAGTCAAAAAAAATTTTTTTTTTTTTTAGTTACGTAAAAGATACTTTTATTAACCTTATATTTCAATTTTACTGAATTCTTAAGAAAAGTCCTTTTACGAGTGAACTACCTTAATAAAGGTAAATCGTTCACATCGTTTAATTATTACAATATTTAGTGAATATTTTTTAAAATGTATTAATAATTTCTGAAAAATAAAATTATTTATAGCTAATTTGCCAAAATTATTTTAGAATTTAACTTCCAGCGACACTATAAAAAGAATGAACTGATTAGGCGGCATTTTAAAATTTCTAAATATATTTCCCATCTGATAAGCTTTATAAAAACAGAAAACGTGCATTATCTAGTTCTATGTGCATTTTTAAATAATTTTAAATTTGACAGCTATAATCTTTTAGATATTTTAAAACAAAATAAAACGAAAATATAATATTTTTGGGTGGTATTTCGTGATTTAAACAACCAGGAAATAATTACACTCCTCTAAATCTCCTTTTATTTTAATGGGCTGTAGATGGTTAGTTTTATTTTATTTTTATATTTTATTTTATGGCTGGTTAGGTACCTTGAAACAATGTTGCCGAATTAGATTCACTTAATATATTCGGGGTAGGTCATTTCCGTGTCTATTATAAATACATAATATATTGTGTTTAAGCTATTTTATTATGTGCTTTGACTCATTCTTCTATTGATGTTTTAATAACGGATTTGATTGGCATCAGCGTTGGTCAACTGAATGTTCTAATAGAAAAAATTAAAGCTTTTGGAACTGACAGAACTAAATCAAAAAGCGATATCAGAGACTGCATTGAACATCACATTGAGATTATTAGGTAAATATCTATTTTTAGGTAGAAAATAAAAAACTATCAAAATGTAATACTGCACTAGTTTTCTCCTTTTAACAAAGTTTAAAAATAAATTAACCGACCGACGCAGGTTCAACAAGTCGCATGTACAATAATGTAACGCGACAAGTTGACTCATACAGAATAAAAATTCATATTAAAAATATTGGTGCTTTAAAATATCATATCGAAGGTCCATTAAAATTTATTCACAGTGCTTATCCAGTTTAAACTTTAGATATAGATTTCTGCCCCAGTAAACATTTTCACATGTTCTACATGTGCATTGCATAACAGCCATAAATAAATATATTTTAGGAATAATCATATGCAATGGACATATTATAATCACTGTCACGTAAGATCTTTATAACATATGGCATACCTTTCGCTTGTTCGAATGAATATACTGATACAAAAATCAGTTTTGTAAAAAATATATACAGTGTGGCCATTTCAAAACGAAACAACCAATTTTGGGGACCAACAGGTCATTTAAAACGCTCGGACCCGTCAATTTTTGATTTTAGGACGAAACATTTTTTGCCAGTTTCACCCCCTGAAGAGAAACCCTCTAGCGGGTGTAAGACTCACATTACTCACCCCTAAAATTTTAAATGGAAAAGGGGTCGAATTATATCTTACTTTGAATTTATTTTTACCTAGATTATAGCCCCCCGAGTTTTAAATCGCTACTGTTTTCCTAACCATTATCTTTTAACAATTTTTATTTAATTCAAATGCTTACCAGTCACTCGTGTAAATGCTGGAAATGCTGACTCTGGATCTTCATGCAATAATAGAGGTTTTGTTCAAAATGCTCTCGGAAATTTTGAAGCATTTGTGTGGTGATTTGATGACATTCGTCAATTATGCGTTGTCGCAGATTTTCCAGTGATGTTAGGGCTGGGTGGCATACATTTTAGTTTTTAAGTGGCCCCATAAAAAATGTAACGGGGTTAGATTCTGAGACCATGGGGACCATTCAATACTTCCTCTTCTTCCGATCCATTGACCTGAAAACGTTTGATCCAAATACTGACGAACAGTCAGTGCAAAATGGGTGGCACACCGTCTTGCTGGAATATTAAGTTGTTTGCTATGTACTAATCGTCATTCTCAATCAACTCTGGTAGTGCTGGATTAAGTAAATTATTGTAGAAAATGTATCTAAAAGGTTCTGAAATCAATTTAATTTAAAGTATAATCCTAAAACACTTTTTAAAACTAAGTTTTAAAACCTACTTAAGATAACTGCTAAAAAGTATGCCTCTTTAACACCAAACACACCTTAGGAGTATCTTCAAACTAAATAGTTCTAAAATTACTTATTAATGGACAGCGATAAAGCATAGTTTACTTTAGGATAAACTAGTTTCCTTAAACAGATTTAAAGGAATCTATAAAACCAAGTATTAGCAAAAAAAATAACTGTAATAAAATAATTATTAATTTTTATGCTTTTACAAAATCCTAATAAAACATAAATAAAACTTGTTTCTCCTAAAAGTGTTACTTGGGGGCTACGTAGATAGTAGCGGTGTAAACCTCGGGGTTTATAATCTGGGTAAAAATATCTTCAAAATAAGATATTATTCGACCCCTTTTTCCATTTAGGGGTGAATCTCACCCCCTCTAGAGGGTTTTCGTTCATGGGGTGAAACTGGCAAAAAAATGTTTTCTCCTAATATCAAAAACTGAACGGTCCTAGCGTTTTTTTCGTAAATGACCTGGGATGCCCAAAATTGGCTTTGATTCGTTTTCAAATTGCCACCATGTATAATTACATATTTTAATTTTAAAGGGTAAAAAACCAAACAAAACTAGAGATACCTACATACTTCAGGTTGAAGAAACCAAAAACACAAAAAATTACAACTCCGAGATTTTCTTTCTTTCACGGTTTGGAGGATTAATTCTGAAAAGTACTATTACTTTTTTGTGGAGATCTTAGCGTATACAGGGGATTTTCAAAGGGATTCAAAATTAAAAAAATATGTATGTACATAAAAAAAATATGTAAAAAATATCAGCTATAACAGGCAGTACATTATTGTATATAGAATGATCTTTATTTTTCTGAAAAATATAAATTATTGGTGTACGTTAATGGTTGCCTACTTTAGGCAAATAACATTTTTAATTAATCCTAATATATTATTTATTTATTATTATTATTTATTTATTTATCAACAAAATATATTACTGTCACTGTAGGTACTATATTCAATTTCCATTTCGTATCCATTTTAAAGAAGAAAAAAATTAAACAGCAAAGATTTTTTTTAATTTTAGCCAGGAATTTTGAAATTTTAGCCACTGTGATTCAATAAGACAAAAATGTAACAATTTTTTGTACTTGGTCGTTAAAGTCTTTTATTGCTTTTCGATAGCCAAAATATAATAACTGAGGAATATTAACATTTCCACGTGGCGTTAACTGACGTAATTACGTGTGATACACAAAATGGTGCTAAAATAGCTTAGTTTCAAACGAACGCTCCGTTTTTTCACGGATCTGTTGACCTCTCTTTCTACCACAGGCATTCGCGGAAACCTGAAATAGAGATTGTCACGTACGAAAATAAAAATATTAAAACTAAATTTACATTTTTACGTTATTTATCTGTTTTTATGAAATTTAAAAGGGTGCTCACTTCAAAAATGAACCAATGGAGAAACCGCTCCTGGAGATTTGCATTGTTTAACTGTTTTTAAGTTCCGCTAATTAAGGTTTACCAACTTTATTATTTTCTGATTTTCTATTATCCTGAAGATACTACAAAAATTAAATAACAGATAACATAAAACATCTATATTAAAATAAACTATAAAGAAATTTACGAACTGCTTTTTTCTTCTAGAATTCAAAACAAGTACCAGTACAACATAATTCACGATTTACATGTTCAATTTTAAAAACGAACATCACGACCATATGTTTTTTTATTCTGTATCGATTTCCATTATTAAGAGCTATAAAGAGCCATTTTTTTTAGAATTAATATGGCGGCGTCTCGGCCTGCTCTAGTATGACTGGCAAGAGCTCGAGTGTTGGTTCGATTCATTTATAGTTATCCTTTGCCAAACCCAGTCTTAATTTGTAATCACGTTGTAATGCTTGCTTTTATACTCCAAACTAATTATTATAAAACATGATTAAAAAATAGGTTTACCAAAATTTTAGATTTATTGACAATTTAGAAACAGCAGTCTCTGGAATTATTATGGTTGAATATGTTAAAAGTGCATTAGTCGTAAGTTTTTTGGGAATACAAGCAGTACATGTAAGTTTTTTCGGAAAAAGTTTAAATTAGAAAGAAAAATGTTTTACAGAAATAATAAAATATTAAACTTTATGATTTTTTTTTGTTTTTTTAGGTTGACCTAACCAGCAATCATTTTATAAGGGTTTGTGTTTATGGTGTAGTTATGTTACTTCAATTATTAATCTACTGCTTTTTTGGAAATGAAATTTTATATAAAGTAAGTTTATTTTAACTTGTATTCATTTAGCTTATTTTACAAATTCCAAACAGATTGGGAAAACAAACTATACTGAACCTAGACAAATAATTGGATACGCTACATGTGTATATGACCTTTACATTTCATAAGAATTTATTAGTACAAGATATAACTATTGAGGGTAGCATTGGTATTGCGCCAATGAAGGTGATATATACTTCTGTACTTAGTAAATGACCAGCGCCGCATCAAAGGCAGTTTCTGATAATACGGTATTTAATAAAATAAGTGAATAAGGGCACCTTAGAAAACTTGGACTATAATGGAAGAAAATTAGTATAGATTATATGCAGAATAGGATGAAATATTCATTTAAGGTCATTCTGGGGCCATACCAAATAAAAGAAGCCACTTCCAAGTCTTTACAGCTGTATTCACCATTATTATTATTATAACTCTCTGATAGCTAACAGCCTGTTAGTCTGATAGTGATATTCCGTATTCATCACGAAACATAATGCATCAGTTTATTAATAGTCGGTTAATAAAAAGTAACTACTTTCCTAAGTTGGCAACAACTTGACTCTACCTTTGTTTTTATTACTTTTTGAGTATTTTTAACACTTTTAAACCGTATGTCAAGAATGCCAACGAGAACTTTTCTTATTACAGTCGTATTGTATTTTATTTTTATAACGTACCTATCGTTTATTATTAGTAGTTATTAGTGTATGCTGGTGTTTCGAGTTTTAATAGTTTAGGTACGGTCAATCAAGAAGCGTTCGTAGTTATTTTATTATTAGTGTTTTTTTTTGGAGTTTTATTAGTTTAGGTTAAATTAGAATGGGAAAAGAAAATAAAAGATGTCGTAAAAAAGATATTATATTATATTTAGTACGGAAATATTTTAAATGTTTAGAGAACAAAAAAACAAATTCAGTTTTTAAGGAATGATGGGATAAGCTGGCCTGGGCAAATGAAGAAGGCTAAATAGCATAGGTCAGCTAAAAAGGTAGTTATTAGTTTACATTTTGTTTCACACTTTTTTGATACTAACATTTTTTTTAGCTTGACGTTTTTAAAACTGGAGTAGGCAATTACACTTCAAAAGTCACGAATCATGATGAAAAAGTTTTACGTATGTTGGAAGAAAATTTTTTCACAATTCCAAACAATTTCGACTCGGATACTGATGCAAATGTGGCTGGCCCAAGACGTATTTAACGAATGATGGTGGATATTGGAAACAGAAATATGAAACATTTCTTGAAAATGAAGAAATAAATTAAAAAAAAACAGAACCTAAAAATGAGATAAACGTAATGTACAAACAGAAACAGTTGAAGAGGAACCAGTACAAAAAAAAAAACAAAAAGTTGATGATGCAATCACAACAACACAAAAAAAAAATATTTGCCAACTTTAACAAAAAAAAGTATCCAAAAAATTATGGAGGAAACGGAAAAAAAAAATTTAAGATGAAATTAAAGAAATAATGAAGGAAAGGGAATTAATTGAATGAAAAAATTAAATTCTATGAATTTAAAATTTGTACCTCTTATTGTTAAATAGTAATATATTGTTAAGGTTTTACTTAGAGTTTTTTAATAAAAAGATTTAAAAACATTTATTTATTGATAAAAATATACATACTACAGAT
Source organism: Psylliodes chrysocephalus (assembly GCA_927349885.1). Classification (NCBI taxonomy): domain Eukaryota; kingdom Metazoa; phylum Arthropoda; class Insecta; order Coleoptera; family Chrysomelidae; genus Psylliodes; species Psylliodes chrysocephalus. Next base: position 33,689,308 of record OV651821.1, read on the forward strand.
TTTTGGCCAACAGCTATTAGTTTATTGATAACATACTAATCAAGCTCTTTTAAATTTTTAATACAAATCAAACCAGCTTTAAACTGAACCATAATTTTTAAAATACAAATTAAAAATTATACAAATAATAAATAAAATGTCCTGTATGCCTAACTTATTGTAAAAACACTGTATTAATAAGTGTATCTCTGGTTGCTGAATTTTCCTGGTTTGGAAGATGACGTAGATCATGAGGGACAACTCCTATTTCTTCCTAATCATGTTCTTCAATCAGCTGCTCCTATATATCATCTCTTTCTTTTAAGCAAAGGTTATGCAAAACAGCTACTTCAACCAGTGGCGGTTTGCCCGTAAGGGCACTTGGACACGTGCCCTAGTATAATAAACCAAAATAAAATAACTTACATATTTTATATTTTGCTCAGTGCCTATTATTATTTTATCTAATATTCAGCGCAAACCGCGTTGGTACGACACTGGACGACCGGGCGTTGAGCGACGTTCCGAGAATTCCGAAATTAAATAGAATATGGACACCGGGCACAGTAAATGTGTGCCTCTGTTGTTTTCTCTCTCATTATGATGCGAAAAACAAGGATAACAACAATATCGCTTAGCAAGAGATAAACACATGCGATGGATTATACGTCACAAGCGGGGCGCTGCCCTTCCTCATCGTGACGTGCTGTACCCATGGCACAGATTACCTAGACCAGCAGCGGGATTACGAGAACTCGATACGGATAGACGATTCGAACCGTAGGACAATACGATACGGATCAAAAACGCGATTCGAATTCGCTTTCGGGTTTACTCGGAAATTTTGATCAAATGGGATGGAAATTTGAAGAAATGAAATTTTTACAAGATTTATTTGACAGTTTTGACACTAGAATTACATTTTAAATTGTTGTTACTTGTTAGAGAGATTAGAGAATATTGATTATTTATTATTTAGCTTTTTTGTTGTTAACTGTAAAAAATTAAATATGCTTCCCAATGTTCGAATTTATGATTTGAATCGCCGCAGAAGGGAAAAGAACCAAGCATTAATAAGCAATAGATGGTTTCTACGGAATAGGTACAATCCATTTGAACTTCCAGATGTAAGATTTCGTGAATTATTTTTTCAGGCTTAATAAGGAATTTTAAAAGCCAATATATTTAAAAAACACGAATAAAACGCACAAAAGGGTAAAACACGAAAAAAAAAACGAACAAAGCAAAAGAGTAAAACAAGAAAAAAAAAGTAAAACAGACAAAACAAAAGAGTAATCCACGAAAAAAAACGTACAAAAGACAAAGCAAAAAAGTAAAACACGGAAAAAAACGTACAACAAGACAAAACAAAAGAGTATCCACGAAAAAAACGTATAAAAGACAAAGCAAAAGAGTAAAATACGGAAAAAAACGTACAAAAAGACAAAACAAACGAGTAAAACACGAGAAAATAAGGTAAAAAAGTGGAACTGAAATTTATAACTAAAGAAATATAACCAAATGTTTCTTATTGACTTTATGGCGCGAATTCAAAACCTTCTTCTTATTCATATTGGACCTATCCGTAGGACAATCTACCAGTTCGAGACCTTCCTAGCTATCGACTGACTCGAATCTAGTCATCCGTATCGTATTCCGTTCGTAATCGACAACATCGTTTCAAAATGGCCTATACGATACGGGTATGCCATTCGTAATCCCGCTGCAGATACGAATGTACGCAGCGCCATCTTTACCGGCTCCCTCATAAAGGCGATGCTGGTTTCAGGTTAAGGTGCGCGTTTGTTGGACAATGATAATCATTTATTTATTGTGATTAAGAAAAAAAGTTAGTTGGACCTTTGTAATAGTTAAGAAATAAAACTATAAAGAAAAATAACTTTTTTTTTATAAAGCAGTCAAAAATATGATAATATTTATAAATGGAACAAAATTTTAATTTTTCTTTTGGTTTTGTCTGACTTTTTCGAGGATTTCAAAACTCTGTATGCATATTTAAGAGTATAAATAATTTAATGGTGTACATTTTCACAAATTGTTGGCAAGGATGACCTAATTCTATTTTGCTCATCTCAAAAAGGTATGCGTTGGAAATTCCAGGCTTAGTTGACAAACTATCAAATAGAGATATAAATATTTTTTCTAATTTGAAAATATAAAAGACAAATTTTTCGCGGGGAGATTTTAAATTGCCAAACATATTTTCTTCAGAGTCGTATGCTTTAAAATGCTTCTACACGATGGAATTTTACATCGAAGTGTGTCAATACTATTTATGTTTATAAAGAGGATTTGATTAAATGTCTCGAAGAAATTATGAACACTGAATTCGATAAAAAAACTATTAATCAGACTAAAGGGTTGATACATTTTGAAAGACAGATTTTAGTTTCTGGTTATTTTTCTTTAGCATATACTTTTTGATCAACTGCAGAGTAGACAGCTCGATGCTCTCAAGGTTAAGAAAAACATATCAAATTTTGCAGCAGCTATTCAAAATATGAGAAATAATATAGACACGATAATTCATGAAGAATGGCAATCACAACAAGACCCACAAGAACTAAACTTAAACGACAACACCCAATCAGGTCCAAGTACAAGCAAGAAGAGACGGTTTGTTGAAAAGGAGGACCTCATTCCTAATTTAAGGATGTAAGGAAATTTGTGATACAATAGTAGCGCAGGTAAACGAACGTTTTAGTTTTACTACCCACCTAACAATTGCAAGTTTATGTGATAGTGAAAAATTTAAAGACTACCAAAGTTGTTTTCCAAATGAGGACGTTAAAACTGTGTGTAGTTTATTTCCAAACGTAAATAGCTTAAAATTCAAAAACGAACTATTCACACTTTACACCCGAGATGACTTTGTGCAACACAATGGGGTCTTATCGTTATTATAAATGATTTTTAAGAACAATTTGACAATTACATTTTTGGAATCTGTGGAGCTGCTTACTATCCTGTGTACAATTTCCATGACCCAGTGGAGAGTGAAAGATGTTTTTCGATACTAAAACGTATTAAAACATTTTTAAGGAACACTATGTGCCAAGATAGATTGTGCGCGTTAGCCATGTTATCCATCGAAAAAAAAA